>OZ020532.1:19612911-20190446 GCA_963971445.1 Ornithomya chloropus
CACCTAATTATCCTCAGCCGTACATTGATAATGTTGACTGTAAATTTATAATTATTGGGCCACCTGATACAGTGGTTATAGCAAATTTCACTGATTTCGATATAAGTGAATCCGTGGCTCTGCTGAGATCACAGAATACAACACCATCTTCATCATCAGATGAATCCCTGACTTATGTGGACGTAAGTAAAATATTGAATAAGTTTTTCTTTTATTCCTTAAATATATTTTATAACTGCCTTACTTTAAAAGGTTTATTTGTCAAAGACGACCAAAAATCGTTTTTACACAGGCTCAGCTCTCTATCATCTAATATCTGAAGGCAATAATATGACAATCGTATTCCATGCTACTAAAAATATAAGAAATGCTCGTGGTTTTCAAATTGAATACGATTTTGATCATTTACGTTGTGGCGGTGTTTATACCGAGAATCAGTCTACCTTTGAAGACGTAATAACTAAAAATAAATTTTTCCCAGAACAACGAGATGAAATGGGCAACTTTTTCATAAATGGCTCATGTAAATGGATTATAGAAGCCCCGTCGGGAAAATATATACGACTATCGTTGAAATACAATCCATATGTAATCTCAAAAAGTAATCTTTTAGTGTTTGGAGAAAACAACCACGCACAAAAGCAACAATTACTCTTCAAGTGAGTTTCCACATTTGTAGGTCCAGGTCTGAATATACGAAAATCAGAACTTGTCGAAAAATTAGTTTAACCGAATTTACTTCTCTCCTTCTTTTTCGTTTATTTTAAAGTTTAGTAAATGCGTACACATTAAATGAGACTTTCCATTATAACGGTTTAACCATTTTGGGACCAATATCGGATGCCACCAATTACTACATACAAGTCAACTATACCTTTTTAGAATCTTTTGAAAGTAAGCAAAAGAACGTAGCACCTATTGTATTGTAAAAGAAACGAGTGCTCATTATAAGTATGATTTTTCAGAATGTGGTGGAAATTTTACTGCTCTTTGGGGAGTTATTAAGTCACCTGATGCCTTGGGTCGCGATATCGAGTGCACTTGGATTATAAAAGCTCCCACTGGTCATAGAATTGAATTAAAAATACAAAACTTTACTTTACGAGATTGGGGATACGATTCTTTACAAATCAGGTTGGTAGACTAATCCTCCTTAGTTTATCACAGTAATGATTTATACATTTATTTTAAAATTGGATTTTTAGAAACGGATTTACTATCGATTCGCCTTTAATTGGAACATATAGTGGATCTTTGATACCAAAACGTATTATATCATATACAAATAGTTTATTTTTGCGTTTTAAAAGTTGGAACTACAAGGATATCTATGGATTCCATATAACTTGGCAACAAAGTTATACTGGATGTGGGGGTATATTAAGATCATACAAAGGATCAATTCATTCACCTCTGCCAATGGGCGGGGCAGAGGAGGAGGAAGAACATCAAGAACAATGCAACTGGAAGATCATTGTAGGTCAGGGCTCTATTATAGTGTTGACCCTCTTTAGCCCAAACATGGATATTCAACAATTATGCAACGACCCTACTCTAAAAATATATGATGGTCCCACAACTCTTAGCCCCCTTATGACAACAAATTGCACATCCCTTAGACCAACTGATGATAGTTTTAAACTGTACTCCAGTTCTGAGCAAGTTTTAGTTCTCTTTACTGCGCGACAAAAGCAAGGCAGTGAAGTCGAAAGAGAACAACCACAATTTATTTTAGATTATATAAGCAATTGCAATGTAATTATCGGTAGGGTACAAGGTGTTATAGAATCGCCAAATTTTCCCGATCCTTATCCACCTAACATAAAATGCCAATGGGATGTGCGAGGAGGCCTTAACAATCGGATTGAATTGGACTTTTCCCATTTAAGCTTGGCCAATGCGAATCCATCTTGTATTGATGACTATGTGGAGGTTGTGGATATGCAAAACGAGGATATTTTAAGAAAGGAACGTTTCTGTTCTTTGCCATTAAAACCGTTTGTAACGGATGGTAATCGCTTAATGTTGAAGTTTTTTAGTGATGAGACAGATAATCGTGGAAATTTTCGCGCTGAATTTGCCCGAAAAAGTTGTGGTAAACATTTTTATGACGATATAGGTGAGATTAACTCACCATCAGCACCATTTAGCGTTGGCATGGATTGCGAATGGTATATAGAGGGGCAGCCGGGTACACGAATTCTTTTAAATCTGCATGAGTTGCATATGGAATCGGATAGTAATGACTGTTTGGACGATTTTCTTATTATAGCAGAAACCAAAAACTCGAGTATTCCACTGCTTAAAGAATGTCAAACGGACAAGGCTCTTTTCTGGAGTTTAAATTCGCCCAGTCATCTTATGTACATACATTACCGAAGCAGTAAGAAGAGGACACGAAAATATTTCAAGGCCTCTTATGAAACACAACAATTGCCGTGTGGTGGTGTTTATACCAGTAATGCTGGTTATATTTTCTCACCCAATTATCCCAATATATATGAAAGCCAAATCAAATGCGTTTGGCTTATCGCTGTGCCGTGGTCCTATGGTGTTGAATTGACATTTGACGAGTTCAGCCATCGTTCAGAATCTTGTAATGACACCTCACTAACACTTTTATTATCAACAGGTGATACTAAATATGAATTTTGTGGTAATCAAAAACCTGCGCCGCAACGAATCCATCAATCTAATTTCGAATTGGATTATACTATATCCAATACTAATGGTGGAGGAAAGTTCCTTTTACATTATCGTAAACAATGCGGGGGTATCATTAACGTTATCACCATAGGTTCTATGATTGCAAATGCAAACGAAGAATGCATCTGGGAAGTGAATATACCAGAAGGTAATGCTAATAATATCATAAAATACACCACTTCTAATATACAATTGGATATTTGTAACTCCCAAAAATTATACGGTGGTTATAAATTTTACTTCAAAATTGATAAAGTCTCTGTGTATGCGCCTAAGTTCTCTCTGCATATGAATCCAGGGTATCCAAAATGAGATTTGATATAAATTTCGAAACTCTATTTCCATACTGTATTTAAAATTCCAAAATTTATAGCGCTCGACCTTATCTTACCACCATTATAATGATATGGGGGTACATTGAGTCTTGTTCGAGCATTTCATGTAAATTTCTTCGTTTTTTGTTGGCATTGTCACAGTCAAAAAATTGAGATTTTACACACATGCGACTTTGTCTAAAGTTTAGTATTCCAATGAGCAATTAATGAGAATCATTTCACAGACACGTCAACAATTTAGCAGAGTTCGGCGTCTTAAGTTAGGCCATATATTTCAATTTCAGTAAAGCAATTTTTGATTTGGGAAGAAATCGAAATTAGTTCTTTTCATATACATTCGAACGGTACGAAGGAAATTGGATAAGTTATTTTGGAGGTACACTAAAGAGATGTAGATTTTCTGTAGAATAATGTCACAAATAAAAGCGATGCACACATGTAGGGGGATAGAGGTCAGGGATTAATTGCTTTTATATTATATAAGTTAAGGACTTAAGTGAAAGATAGAATGAAAGGAATGATGGTGGGTCTCCTACACTTGGCGCACTCCTAATATTACTTCCACACTTGTTTTATTTGCTTGTTTATAATATTTAGGAAATAGCTTCCATATAAACATTCTCCATATGGATTGTTATTGCAAGGGGATCCAGTCAAATGGACTTTGTGAAAACGGCTTAGGGGTAAATCTTCATTCGTCCATTATTAATATTTAGAACAGATCATGTAATCGGTTTTTCTTTATGTGAAGATTAAGGAGAATCAGTTTGATAATGTGGACGCGGCTAATTTTACTTTGTACTATTGCGACCAACCACAAACGAATCTTATTTTTAAAGTAACAAAGTTGCATATATACGCGCGCAATATACATTTTAAAGCCACGTATTCAATGAATCAAGAGCAGTGTGGCGGCACAATGATATCATTGCGTGGCATACTAACATCACCCATGTTCTCAAGTACATATCCCAGCAATGTGGACTGCATTTGGACAATAAAAGCTACCAAAGGCAACACTATACAATTACAAACTGAATTTATGGATATAGCGGCGTCTGAGCGTTGTAATCAAGATTTTTTGGAGGTGCGATCGTCTGATAATGGCCCATTGCTTGGGATATATTGTGGCAAAAGTATACCAGAGGATGCAATGGAATCGCATGAAGAAATGCACATAAGGTTTCGCAGTGTGGTCGGAAGCACTGGAAATGGTTTCAAATTATCATGGAGTTATGGTAAGTAGATAATACTGTATAAATAAAAGTCACAGAAGGCACAACAATTGATTAATTGCTTTCTTACATGTGAGAACAGGTCATTCCATTGAAATTCTCCAACAGACTAGTGGTGTTATAGAAGCACCGATTTTACCAGCTGCTCGATACGAAGAGCAACATTTTAGTTGGCGCATCATAGTAGATAGAGGTTACTATATTGATTTAAAACATCAGCAATACACTGGAGGTTTAAACGTAATGAATGAATTCGCTTTAGTTAGGGATCGTTTTTTTAAATTTGTTTAAATAATATTTTTAATTTTTTTATTAAGCTGTATGATGGCTACGACGAAAGAGCTGGACATGTAGATATATCGAGTGAACCTAATTGGCGTTTTATATCCAGCAGTAATGTACTTTATTTAGTAACGGACAATACTAATTTAGAATATTTTCATTTACAATGGAATGCCACCGATGGTAATCGAATTTTTGATGGTCAGGAATGGTATCATAAGGAATGTCTCGATGAATATGTTTTGTCAAGTTTGGAAATTAAGAATTTATCCTCTCCGGGTTATCCTCACGGCTACGACAGAAATTTAAAGTGTCTTTGGGAAATCAAGCCAAAGCTCCCTACTGAACATATAATACTAGAGCTCTATGAAATAAACTTAGAGGTGTATGATAATTGCGAGGCGGACTATTTACGTGTAAATGTGTCTACAAATGTTTTGGGACCCTGGCATGAGGTGTTACGCATATGTGAGGGTTCTAAAGAGAATGGAAAACCTTCTCATATTATCCATGGTACCCCATATGTTAGAGTTGAATTCGTAACGGATAGTTTAATAAATGGTACTGGATTCACGTCCAAGCTGCACACAATGTGTGGCTCAAATTTAACTGATTCGGTAGGTTTTATACCGGCTCCAACAGAGTGGATTTCAATGCACGCCGTTTGCTGGTGGCACATTGATGTGGAGAAAGCACAACGCATTAATTTAGAGCTAACATTTCCGTCCAATGCTTCAAAGTATGACGAGGACTGCCACATGTACGCTTTAATTTACGATGGAATAGATGAACACGCCGCTCTCTTGGGATCGGGCAGAATATGTAGTAATCAGAAAAACACTCGTTTATTGTTAGAGTCCAGCGGTCGTCATGTGACTATAAAATATAACCTTAATCGTGTAAGACCCGAACCTTTGTATTTATGGAACTTGACTTATCGAGCTTTCTCCGAGTGTAACGGCGAAGTAAAACTCACGGATGAAGTACCCGAAATTAATATAACAACACCGCATTATCCGAATGTACCCCACACCAATACTGATTGCCGTTGGATAGTTATTGCTCCGGCTGGTCATACCATCCGTATAAAATTTGTCGACCGCTTTAGTATGAATTCTCGGTATTGTAGCGAAGAGTTTGTGGAAATGTTTGATGGTTCAACTGAATTATCACCGAGTATGGGGCAATATTGCAAGCGTCCACCCGATATGCATACATCGGGAAATATACTTCTCATACACTATAGCACTACAATAGCTGAACCGCGCACTGGTTTTCGGGCTAGCGTCAGCATCAGTCTTTGCGGTGGCAACTTTATCATTAGCAAACCAGGTTACATAACTTCTCTGGGTTATCCAGCAACTAATGCTTATCCTTCACACAGCCAGTGCGATTATTATTTAAGTGCGCCTGAACATAAATTCATAGGGTTAGAAATAAAAGATTTACACATTCCCTTCAAGCCAGAACGTTCCAATGCATCCGATTATTTGGTAATTACCAGCACTGGCGAAAACTCCGTCAACTCCAAGTCTATCGTATTGTTTGGTAATATAACGGACTTTTCTTCAATTGAAATTATTTCAAGTAGTGTGAAAATCAGTTTTTACACATTTGCCAGAGTGGGCGATTACCGGGGTTTTAAAATTCGCTATAAATCAATTGGACCTATGGATAAATGCCATTATTATACAAACACGCCGGGTATTGTGCATCATATAAAGTTTCTAACACAAGTTCCACTTCGTTATTGTTCTTGGGAAATAACAGCCGAAAAAACGCAACGAATACGTTTAGAGTTTTTGAATATGCAAGATTTTAAGGATTTAAATTTAACCAGGTAACATTATAAATAATTATAAATATAAATATAAATATAAACATAAATATAAATATAAATATAAATATAAATATAAATATAAATATAAATATAAATATAAATATAAATATAAATATAAATATAAATATAAATATAAATATAAATATAAATATAAATATAAATATAAATATAAATATAAATATAAATATAAATATAAATATAAATATAAATATAAATATAAATATAAATATAAATATAAATATAACTATAAATATAAATATAAAAGTATATTTTGACACTACAAAAGCATTTGATCCAACTTTTTGAATATCTGTTAAATATGAAGTATTACGACTTGGTTGCGTAGCGACTGATTTGGATTGAAAAACAAAAACAATTACATTTGATGTCTTTAAAATGATTTTTTTTATGTTGCAGTTCTCCTACGTTCTTTGTATATGATAGTCATGATGGTACCTCTCAGATTATGAGTTTTGATGTCAATACTTATAATGCTAGCACCATTATACGATCTACTCAAAACTTGATGAAGTTTATCGTAACGATACCAAAAAATTTACCTTCATTGCCGACGTTACGGTTTCGCTATAATTTTGATGAATTATCTCCATGTCCTCCGGATATTGCGCTGGATAATTTAAGCGGTGAAATATCTTTAAGCGATAAACACAATGAAGACTTTGCCAACAAATTCACTTGCCGTCTAAAATATTCACTGAACAGAAATGAAACTTTAATATTTACCATTAAGAAATTGAGTGTAATTCATAAAGACAATTCAAAGATGTTCCCAGGCAAAGATCCTTTAACAATACAAGATGACGAAGGTTATATGCGCTTTAAAGACAATCTAACCAATGTGGTAGTGCCTATGATATTGTCCCCGAAACGTTCTACGGTTATGATAATCTCAAGCAATGAGGTTTACCACATTAGTGAAATGAACTTGAAATATCAACGCTATGCTTGTGGAGGTCTAGCATCAATTGATTCGAGTTTTGCAGTCGATAGTCCACAATTACCCTATATGGCCGACAAAGAGATCATTTGTGTGTGGACTCTTAAAAGACATTTATCTTTCTGGGATATAACGAATGACCAATTTTTATTAACGGGCAATTTTAGTTTCAGTGATAATTGTGAGCGAGAGTATTTGGAAATTTATTCAGGTTGGTTAAGGCAGCGCAAACCAACCATTACCCTATGCCGAGACAATGTTGGCGAATTTAAAGCTATCAATCTAACTAACGAATATAGTCGTATTGTATACAAATCTTTAGCTTATAAGCCATATGCAAGTGGTTTCCATTTATTGGTGGATCGAATAATTAATTGTGACATTAAATTCGAAATTGATAGATTTGAACGTGAGTTGAAGATTAACAAAGATATGTACAAAAACAATCAGTCCTGTGCGTGGGAGATGCACACGGGCGCGGGTTTTTATTTGAAATTGAAATTTAGAGAACGTTTCTTTATTGAAGACTCACCCAATTGCACCAATGATTATTTGGAAGTGAGACGTTTGAACGATAACATATGGTGGCCAGAGGCGCGTTTCTGTGGTCGTCAGGTACAGCGCGAATACAACACCACCACAAATCATTTACAATTACTTTTCCACACAAATGAAGTTATTACCGGTGATGGCTTCACCGTCATTGTTGCGGCAGATTGTGTGGCAACTTTTAATGTCACCAATACAGTTCAAATCATTCAAAGTCCACTAGCGAGCAGTTCATATCGGGATTCCTTGATTCGATGTGAATACAAATTTTTAGCTGATCAGAAAAATGTGTTTAATGTGCATGTTCGAACAAACTCCAAACTGGATTATCCAAAACTATCGAATATTACATGTAGATTGGGTAAATTTTTCGTTGTTAAAAAAGATGAAAGTGGCATTGAGCAACCAGAAAAGGTACATTGTATGGAAAATTTCGAGGTACAAGCTTACCGTTACGTACGCATAACGTTTCGTGCTGCCATTGGGATACCGTTTACCATTGAATTTTCTTATGAAACTTGTGGCGGAAATATAACCCAACCCCATATTATCCGTTCTCTGAGGAATGGCGATACGTATAATACTTATGCGCATAATATGAAATGCGTATGGTGGGTGACGGCCCCAGAAGAACATTCAATTCTAGTGCGCTTTAGATATTTTGATATGGAAAATGTATTTGATCGTGTAACCATTTATAATGGGCACCCAACCAATTATGAAAATGAACAGAGTTTAGCTAAACTCACTGGTAATTTAACAACTGAACCCCCTACAATAGTAACGGATGGAAATGAAGCCACTATTCTAGCCACATCTGACTCTTCCAATGCCGCAATGGGTTTTGAAGCCGAAATAAAGTTTCTCCTCAATTGTAATGAACGTATTGCCCTAACCACTGGCAACACGCCGGTTACTCTAATGCGCGATTTTAAATTTAATAATACTGATGAGTATTTATGTCATTATCGCATAACGGCTGCTCGAGGTTATCGGATACGCATCAACATTAAACGTTTACAATTGAATTCGAACGATGATAGATGTAACTGGTTGAATTGTACAGCATTTTGCAACTATCTAGAAATTTTCGATAGCATGTTGATGAAACAGGCTTCAATGGGTAAATTATGTGCCACCATTAATGGATCTTTGATTAGTTCGTTTGAGGACGTTATGATCGTATTTAAGGCTTCTACCATAGGCCAATACAGTTTTGAAATAACTTTATCTATGGAAGAGTCACTGTGTTCAGATCTAAACGAATATGAGATAGGAGAATATGAGGTAAGAATGGTTGAATATACAAAGAGACAAGGAACAAGTTTGTGGCATCTTTCTCAAGAATTCAAAAGTATTTTCGTTTTATTACAAATGAACTTAAAAACTAAAAATATATGAATTTTTAAATTACTTTAACTTCACAATTTCCAGAGTAGAAAATAGAAATAATCATGCTGGTGATTTTGACAAAGCATCTTCATCACAAAAATCACCAGTGAAGTGTGTTGTAAAAATTTTGACAGAGTGGTTTATGAATTAAAACCTTTCAATACGAGTTTCTAAAGGCATTTCTTGGAAACACGCCAAAAATGGTTCTTTGATGCAACATGAATTATAAAGTTTTATAGAATTATTAATAAAATATTGTGTTATTAGGTGCATACATTAAGCTTCCCTCCTCAAGGCTTGGAATATTATCCCGCGAGTACACATTGTAAGTGGCGTTTTAAAAATACGCAGTCGTTAAAAATTCACATAAATTATTTGCAAATGCAAAACATTTCTCAAGTTACCGGCAAATGTTTAGATTACTTGGAATTCAAATCTTCTTTGGTAAGTTGTTCATCTCTTCTACACAAATTCCAAGTTTACCTCAGAAATTGTCATTTGTACTTTATTAATAGTGATTTGTATGTATTTCATAAAAGGTCATATATATGTTGTTATTATACGCTAATAGTGGTATACATACTTGTTCGTAACAAAAGGCAGCATATTTAATATATTATCTGAAGTACAAATGACGATTCATGAAATTAACTTGATGGTTTTAAAAGTAAACTTAGAAACGTATTACCTTTCCAATATATAATATCTACATATGTATATTGAGCAATATTTATTATACCCACCCTCTTGTGTAACATAGAGGAAGTATGCTTATTTGCATAAAAATTGATCAGCCTTGAGTTGATCAATACTGGTCTTATGCTCGTTTACTATAGTAATTTTTGGAAGTATTCTTAGTTTTCATACGGAGGTTAATGTTAAAAAATAGGTTAAATGATACGTTCACAATGCAACAAAAACCGGAAAAAGAGCAATTTCCCGTATTAATTATAGAGTACACAAGTTACATTGAAATATTTATTCCTCAGGAAGCTTCGATGCATCACCTGATATTCAGGATTATGCCTCAGTCAACTACAATTTAACTGAGTCGATTTAGACATATATGTCTGTGTGTCCGTATATCCGTGTATCTGTGCGTGTGTCTGTTGTTGGCATTTTGACCCTTTTAGGGTCTACACGCAGATGCTATTTAAAATCGGGAAAAATCGTTCAAAAGCCATGCCCAAAATCGATAAAATCCAATTTATCTCATACAAAATATTAACTATTATATAACGTTGGAATTTGATACACATAATTATAATTACCCTCTTCATCGATGCGTCAAAAATGGACGTGGTTAGATAACAGGCATGTCCATAACAAATATGAATAATTTTAATGAACCCTTTTATCGATGTACTAAAAATGGCCTTAGTCGAATGACAGACATGCGCACAATTTACACAAAACCACATTCAGCGTGAAACTGGACTTTCAAGTAGTAGATTAGAGTATGTAGAGCGGAGTCATGTACCTGCCACGCCTGGGAGTACACGGTGGAGGTTATTTAAGATTTAGCCCAAGACAAATTTACTTTTTTACTTATTTTACTTGCATTTTAATAAATTGCAGGCTTCGCATATCTTTTGTGGTTATTTAAGCAATTTTGATCTATCTCTACGATTGTTTCCTTTCGAAATCATATTTCATAGCGATGATGCTATAGAAGATAAGGGGTTTAACCTGACAATTACACCACAACGTCGTAAGTACACGGGGAAACTTAATTTATGGTTTTTTGTTTCAACATCTTTCCTTTTCATATGTTTTTGTTTTTTTTTTAGTTTGCGATGAAGAGTTTACACAGTTAAATGATGTATTGCACTTTAGTCGGCACCTTTATCATTCTGCTCCAAAAGAATGCAACAATATTATAAAAGTGTCCGCGGAATATCGGCTCAATTTATATTTGCAATTTGCAATATTTCGAAATCTTAACTGCTCAAATAGTTTTGTTAAAGTGAGTATTTGAGATTTTCCTTTCGTTTGTTTTCTTTCACTTTGCTTTAAAATCCTGTAATATTGTCACCTTATACAATTGAGTTATTTTTATTTTGGACTAATTCTAGATATTGGATTACTATACCAATGAAACTATTTGGAATAGTTGCAAAAGTGCATATGATTATAGACCATTCTATACGAATACAAGTGCTGTGCGGTTGCTGCTGAAAGATGTGTCGTTGTTCCAATTATCATATGTGGCTAGTGAGAGAACCACACCGCCAGGTTGTGGTGGTAAATTGTACGGTAGCAAGGGCATATTTAAGAATCCTTTCTATAATGATCGCAACTATTCAAATTGTCGTTGGGAGATTCAAGTACCACCAGGCAATAATATTACTTTAAAGTTTCCAGGTGAGTGAACTACATCACAATGTGCGAAAAGTATTTTTACGGATGTTTTTAAATCCTAAAGGCAAGTGCCACACCCACCTTTAATTATACCAATCGGATTAGAATGAAAATCTGAATCGATTTAAATATGTCCCACATGTTAGCCGATTGAGGCCTTTTGGATCAAAGACGGTGACAATTGAAATTGGGTGCATATCCAGGACCCCTTCCCTTGTAACGTCATTATTTAAAATAAGCATTTTTACGAAGAATATTCCCATTTAAAAAAATTTATTAAGAAACTTTAGTGAAGTGTGGCTAATTAGAGTAATAATTGGTTGTGGTAAAGTTGAACCCCATACGACCATTCATATAACGATATTTCGCAAAGTGACTTATAAAACTAAGGCTCTGTTTACGAACATAATTATACCATAAATTTGAGGACTAAGTGGTATGGGGTCAGGTGGGAGCTATTTTCACTTGTTTTCTTATATTTTAAACTGAAATGAGCAATCGTTCTCTCTTTTCACTATTTTTCTTTTAATTTTATTTGAAGCTTTTAATATGGGCACCATAAACAATTGCCAGTGGGATAATGTAAAAATCATTCAAGTAATGCCTGATGGTACGGAAAAATTAATGTTCACGCATTGCGGCGAGGCGAGACCGAGAGATTATAATTCGGAAGGCAATCGCTTGGTTGTGGTAGCCAGCAAATCTCCCAATTTTGATGGTACTGGCTGGACTATAAGCTATGCACTTACTAGCAACAGTGACCCTACAATGTATTTGCCCTAAGTGTTTTATTTTTTTTTTAATTCTTGTTATTATTATTATTTTATTTATTGTACTAGCAGCTGCAGTACATACATACAATTACAATAAATAACTAACAGTTTCTGCTTCTTATTCTTTTCTTTTACATCGTATAATATGTACAAAAATACATAGAAGGAAAAAGAATTTTAATGAAAGGATTGTTTAACAATTGTTTTAGTTTTTTATGATATTGTACACAATGCAATATAACACAATACAAATAGAGAATAAATTAATAAATATTGTAGTGTAGAGTGTGGTTGTCTTAATTGTAATTCTTTGGTTTTTAGACTACGGACTAAAATTGCCACTGGTTTCTATTTTGTCCTAATGCATAATCCTAGTAAATTCGTTTTTTAATATTTCGCATCACTTTTACCCACCACCTTTAATAAATGTAGGTACATTAAGTAAGTCGAAGCGTGTTTTTATAAATTTAAAAAAAATATTAAATTCTTTGTTTGAAAATTGATATGAAACTGGCTTATAGATGCGGCCACCGATTTGGCCAAATATTGAGTGCTTTGTCAATTTAAGCACTTAAATACTAATAATATTAAAAGTAACTCTGTAAATTGCAATTCCAAGTATTAATCTTTGTATTTACATACTTAAGTAACGTGGTTACTTAATTACTTGACACCTGAGTAGGATTAAAAATAAAATTAAGCGCTTATTTATATCCTACTAATGCATTTCTCATATTTTGTACTAATTTCACAGAATGTTCCCAGCCTACACTTGAGAGAAATCAATATTGAATATATTTCAACGGCTGCTACATAGGTGGTGGGTGTACAGCATACGGTATATGCTCAATATGCAATAATTTTACTTTATTGTTATACCCTCCACATGAGACTAAGTTTTTCATTCCGTATGCCACACCCAGAAGGAGGCGTCAGAGACCCTACAGAATATATAAATTCTTGATCAAAATCTGCATCGATTTAAAAATGTTCGTTCGTATGTCTGTCTGTTATTGTAACTCATACACTCTCCTACGCCGACAGTTTACAAAAAACTTTAAAAAGCGTAAAACTCAACTTGCCAGTTGAGACACACTTCATACACTAGTACAGGCCACGCCCACTCCCAACGGCAAATGTCACACCCACTTTTAATTATACCGATCGATTCAGAATCAAAATTTGAATTGATTTAATCATGTCCGCCTGTCCATGAATAATTTGGAGCAAGGTACAGATAGCATTTTTTAGATATTTCGATGAAATTCGGTACAAAGACATGTATTGGCCCAAAGGAGAACCCCATGAATATGGAATTGGACCATTTTTAAAACCCATTTCCAAATGGGATCCCATTATAATGGAATTCTTAATATTTTGGCTTGACCGATCGTATTGAATATGAGACGGGCAGGCAATTGTTCATGACTTTTATATCCTGCGCCCTTTTAAGTTTGTCATTCCGTAGTTTGACAAAACTAAGTTTCGGGAGCTCCTCATATATTCTGAGATATTATTGATCAGAATCCAAATTTGAATCGATTTAATAGTGCCCATGAGCCCTTAGGTCTGTTTTTGACTTGAAGAGGGCGTCTCATATTTGGCTTGTGCCAAAAAAAGATGTTTTTACATATTACATTATATTTGCTATTATACTTGAGGGAATGTAAAGACGTATGATGACAAGTTTTAAGAGTCGCCTTGGAAGTACGAGTTTTGCATTAAATACAACTTGTCAATGGGATTTGTTAGATTACTATTCAAATTTGCCAAAATGTCGTGTGGTGTACTGTGATGATGATGACTATGATGGTGGTGACTGTGATGATGTCCGGATGAACCCGTTGACTGCAATTCTAAATTGTTGAGTGATAGAGAATCGGCGTCATCATCTAAATGATCAAAATTGCTACCATCCAAGGATAGATCGGAACTGCAAAAGCTGTCATTTGAGTTGTTTTGATAATCTGAACAAAGAATACGAAATTTATTAATTTTTAAGGGATTTATAAAACGTAACGAATCTTACCATCCGGTGAAAATGGCACATTGGGGTTTAGGGGTCGTGTGGCATAATTATTATCCAAACCCAAATAACTGTTTTCAGTGTGCTCTCCCCTGCTTCCGCCCCCCAGTGAATCATTGTTATCATTTTTATTTCCCTCCTTGTCTTTGTCTTTATTCTCCAAATTGTTATTGTTGTTGTTATTATTTTTTGCTTTACGTTGTATTTTCTTCATTTTGGCTCTTTGATTTTGAAACCACACCTGGACCACACGCACCGACAGACCCGTATCTTTAGCTAAAGCTTCTCTCACCTTCCGGCACGGTTTCGGCGATTGTTCGAAAGACAATTTAAATTGTTTTCTTTGCTGGGAAGTGAGTATGGTGCGGGGCCGTTTCGGACCTCGTCTACCATCGCGCGGTCGCATCATCATGTCATCCTCATCCAAGCCCAAATAATTGCACTGATGAGCGGCAGCAAAATATAACTCCTTCTCCAGATCGTGACGAAAACACAGAATCTGACCCTCACGAAGCATAAATTGTTCACCCTTTAACAAAGGCAAACGACAGGCCACACACACAAAACACGGCAAATGGAATATTAGATTAGCCAAAGGACGCATTACCATGTCATGCGGAAAAACGGTGTGACAACAGGCGGCACATTTATATCCAAATAATCTGAAATAAAAGAAAATTTAAAGCTGAAGCCTCTTAAGATGGACGGTAACCACTGCTTTGTGTTTAATCGTAGTCCATACCTGTCGTAGTCCATTTTACAATAGAGTTTTCCATTCCGTACATAACAGGTCTGATAGAGTTGTAAACCACAAAAGCAGCAGGCCAGACAATTTTCGTGCCAATTGGTGTCGCCCACATTCATTAAGTAACGATCATGAATTTTGTGACCACAACCCTCACACACCTCACAATTTTTCTCACATTTGATTTGATCGATAACTTCTAAAAGGAAATAAGTAGAAGTACAAATAAAATTAAAAACCAAAACTTTTAAATTCGGCTCAAACTTCGACACAGAAGTTCTTCTGTTGTATCCGACATATCTTTGCACATCAACTACGTATGTAGTTCATATTTTGTAAATGTGACTATTTGGCAAGTGAGAATCAATCAACCCATAACAGGAAAATTTTTATATAAAATAAACTAAGAATCTATATACACACGGACATGGGAATGGATGTGGGCACATTTTCTCAAAGACTTTGATTTGCTTTAGGAAACCTCCAAATTATTGCATTTGTCATTACCTTAGCACCTTTGCCTAAATATTGAACTCTTCTTTTTATAAGCTTGCCATTCTATTTGCAAAACCTAGACGGATGCGTCAGAGACAGACTATAAATATTCTGATCGGAATCAAAAACTGAGTCGATCTAGACACGTGTGTTCCCTAAATTAAGTTCATATGATGATGCTAGACATACTACTGCATAGACTTCTAGGTTCGGCACGCAGGTCGTCATTTAAATTTTTAAAATGGGTGACGTCAGTTAACAGGCACGGCCAAAATTTACAAAAAGCCGCACTCAGCCTTAAACTCGACTTGCAAAATGATACGAAACACATACACTATTAGAGGGCCATGCTCATCGTTTGTTAATAGATGTGAAGGGTATTTAAGATTTGGCCTAAGGCAAATTTAGTTTTTTTACTATCTTGTTTTCCACGCCACCGATTCTGTCTTCTACTCTGTTGTAAATTGAAGCAAATCGCTATTGATTGAGTGTAATGATGAGTTTTTAAAATGAATATTAACGAAACTCTGTTGCAGAAACAAACAGCTGCTGCAAATGGCTTGATAATAAGGAAATTGAAAGAAGAAATGCCGAAATTGTTTAATTTTATACATATTTTACACTTAACACCTTTAGAAAGCCGTAGCAACTAAAAATAAGTGTGACTACTAAAAACTTTCAACTTTACCATTATACAAGTTCCATAGTTGTCATATATAAAGACCCTTCGTGAACAATCTTTACTGAGGGAAAGGTTTCAATGGTTCGATACAGTCCAAAAGTGAAACATTTACAAACTTTTGATAGAAAATCTTGAGAATTGCGATTTTTGCTCAATAGAATAAAAGATCAAGACAAGATCTTCATCAACTTTAGTAACAAATATTAAGAATTGCAGAAAAATTTCGTCAAGCAAAGAGTTATTCCAAAATAAAGCGTTGTATGGAAAGGGATCTTAATAAAGGATTAATTGGACTCACCTTTGTCTACAGACACGCAAAATTAAAAATCAAAAATTGCCTTAAAAATTGTGACTTGCATACAAGTTTCCATGGACAGATGCAACCAATCAGGTGGGCGATTAACCCTGTTCATAATATGATACAGAAAATGAAGTTTCAAGTGGTGTAGAGTATAACAAGAAATAACTTTAGAAGTAAATATATATTTGAAATGTTATAAAATATTTTCCCATAGCACACAAAAAAAAAAGAAACTCTAAACGAACTCCAAACTATACATAACCTCATTATTTTCGAAAAAACAGCAAACATACAACAGAAACTTAACGTCCCGAATGTTCGCTCAAGAGTCTTTCACCGCTTTGATTTATGTACCAAATATATGGCGCAGAGCTTACATTTAGAATAGCGTCATCAAAAAACAAACAATAAAAAAAGCGTCATAAAAATTATGGTATGTAATCACAGCGAATGCTGGTGCATTCGAATAGAGGGTGCCAAAAAATTTTGGGAAATGAATGTAAAACAAGCAAGAACAAGAAAAAATTGTCTTCGGCTATATTAATGTAAGTATTACGTCTCACGTCTCAACTTTCAAGTCAAATGTTGAGCTGAAGAAGTTTTTTTTGGGCGTATATGTTAGTCGCGCCCAATTTTGGCAAATCGACTTTTTTTTCAACTCAATATCTCAATTTTTGTGGTACATAAATAGATTTTTGTGAACATGGCTCTTGGCCGATAGTATTCTGCGTGCAGAAAGTGGAAGTGTATGAATAAAATTTCAGTTCAATATGTCAAAATTTATGTCCACCTAGTACTCTAACGCTGTCTGCGTTAGGCAGACGGACATATCTAGATCGACTGAGATTTTGATGCTGATTAAGAATATATACACTTAGTAGTGTCCCAGACCCTCCTTCTTCTAAGTGTTGCGAATGAAGTAATAGACTTAGTACACCCCCCATCTTATGTTGCGGATATAAAAGAATATATTGTAATAAAATTCTAACAAAAAGTTTCAAACACTTGTTGTGGTAGTTACGATATTACGAATTGTTAGCTCGTAAACAAAAATCTCTAACATTCACTTGAACACTCGTCTCGCCTCCCACTCGCGTTCTGCGGAACTTACGTAAAACTAAACAGAAATCAATAATTTGCCATTCTTGTACTACTTATCAAATAAATCGAGTAAACAGATAATACAGTTATACTGATAATAACTAGAAGAATAAAAGGAACATAATAAGGGGAAAAATGTTTCCAATATGTTTCTCAGTAAATATATACATTTGGCGTTTGATTTATATAATATACTCCAAAAATAATTTTGTGCCCCTAAATGTGAAAATATAAAAATGGAAGATCCAGTACCTATAGGCGTGATATTAAATCAGTTCTTACCATTAAGGTAATAATGTAATGGCACCTGTGACTACATTATATTTCCTACAATTCTTAAATTTATATCGCAATGCATCCCTGCACACAGTATATATTAAATACCATGTGTTTGTTTCTATGTATATTCGTGCCATACATATTTCTTGATTTTTTTTTAAATTATATGTTATCTATACATCTGGATGTATGTGCTTTTTACAGCTTTACATTGAAAGGGAAATAAACCAACAACAACAACATTTCAAATTTGTTGGATGTATAAAATGCCAAGAAAATCAGTTAAAGATAATGGCTGGGTGAGAGATGAAGATGAAACAAGTAAGAAAACTAAATTTGGTTTAGGCCAAATCTTTAATACCCTCCACATCTACATACAAATGGTGGGCGTGGCAGAGACATGATTGCGCCCTCTCATAGTTTATATTTCAGCTTGCAAATCAACTTTTACACTGAGTATGGTTTTGTGTGAATTGTGGGCGTATTTGTTATCCGACTATGCCCATTTTTGGCACATAAATAGTAGAAGAAGATAAAATAAGATAATGAGATAATTATAAACTTAATTGCTTAATTTTTGTGCTAGATAAATAGAATTTTATCGATTGTAGGCGTGGTTCTCAATCGATATCGAAAAGTTAATTCTGTGATCTGTGCACAGTAAATACAAATGTGTGTACAAAGCTGTGTGTCAGATGAATACCCCCATTAGCACTTAAATAGAAGACGGACATACGGACCATTTTCTCCAAAAAGACTTAAATTTTGTTTCTAATCAAGAATATATAAACTTTGTAAAGTGTCTGACGCCTTCGTCTTGTTGTTGCAAACGAAACAAAAAACTTAGTGTACCCCCAATACTGAGGTGGAGGGTATAAAAATCGTTCTTACATATTTGTATACAAAGGAGACGAAATATAGCAGCCGGACAAAAGACTAAAAATATTGTCTACAAAAATTCCATAAAATACTTCAACTTTATTTCGAGAAGAAAAGATGAGTATTTAAGTAAAATAAAATCGATTTTTTCTATATATTATGTAAACTTGAGAAAATATTTTATGCATTTTATAACATAGCCAAGAAAGAAATGAAAGCGTATTATTGCAGGGATATAGAAGAGGGTACGTGGCGACGGAATAAAAAATTCCGAATCAAGCGAAATTTTTAATGAAGCAGCCCCAGTTTCGTGATGAGCCTGCTGTTCTAAAAACGATACAATTTATCGAGAGAACATTTATCAAATCTTGCGTCAATTTTATTTTTGATTTCACTGATTGGTAAAAATGTTGAAAACCTGTTTATTTCATCAAAATATTATAATATTATATATAAGTATTAGGTGTAAATTTTTGACCAATTTTTGTTCATCAATGTTTTTGTTAACAAAATGTTGGCATTTCAGTAAAAATATTATTAAACTATATACAAGTGGGTCATAAGCCAATGCGCATAAGTCCACTTTTTGATATATTCTGAATATTCTGGTGGAATAAATAATTTGTCTTACTTATTAAAGAATTTACTCCTTGCAGAGCTTACTTCACACTTCAGAGCTTCAAATACTTTTCTGGTCAAATTAATAAACCGATATTTTCAAAATGAATTTGTAATCGATTTCACTAACTTTTGTTTTATGGACTTGTACACGTTGGCTTCTGATCTAATTCTCAACATCTCTGCCACTTGTCATCTTCTCCGATTATATTATTAATTTAATACATTACAATTTATTAAAATTTAATGAAATTAGTTTTTAATTACTTTCCACAAACCTTCATTTTAATTAACTTGAAGTGATGCAAATGGTGCTTTCGTGATTGTTGCAATTGTACAAATTCAATCATAATTGAAATGTTTTGATAAGAACATGAGGCAATGTTGTTTTTCAAGTTGGTAAACCCCCACTACATTACAAAGTGGCGTTGAACTACAGTGGCTCACAGCTTATTTGGTACACTACCCTTTATAGAAATAAAACCACTGTAGCTTCTAAACTATTAAAGCTATCAACGAAATTTGAACGCCAAGTTGTTGTTGTATGTTTAATGAACATTGAAAACAAAAAAAATTTCAAAAGAATATTTCTAACTGTTTAATAATAAGAACTTTGTTGTAACACATCAAAAATACATGTCACAGCTTATTTGGTACAGATGTCTTTTTATTTAAAAATAATAAATATTAGTATATTTAATATTTTGTATGGGTACCCTTTTGCTTTTATAGTACTCTGTAGCCTCTTTGGCATTGAATCTACCAGGTTTTAGGTAACATCTGGGCTAATTTTACCCCACTCTTCCAAGAACGCCTTCTTCAGTTCATTTTTGTTTGTTATGTTGTGTTTCCTAATGTTATTATCCAATAAAAACCACAAATTTTCAATAACATTAAAGTCCGGTGACTGAGCCGATGGCGACATTAAATGGGGGCAATTCCATATTAGATAAGTCTCCACAATTGTTGACTTATGTTTTGGGTCGTTATCTTGATAGAAGCGGAAATTATCGCGTATACCAAGCTTCGTTGCATTTTGGAGCAAGTTGTCTTTTAGTATGTTGAGGTACATATTTTTGCCCATTATTCCTTCAACAAACACTAAACTACCTACTGCAGCTGTGGACATACAGGCCCAAACTGTTACACTTCCTCCGCCATGCTTAACCGTAGTTTTAAAGTTTTCTTTATTCAGCTCAGTATTTGGTTTTCGCCAAACGTAGGACATGCCGTCGGAACCGCCGATGTTAAATTTTGACTCATCTGCAAAAATAACTGAGTTCCAGAACTCAGAATTCTTCTCGACATGTTCTTTGGCAAATGAAAGCCTGCTTTGTTTATTTTTTTACTTATGAATGGCTTCTTACGAGCTACTCGACCATTAAAACCAGACTTACGGAGTACTCGACGAATTTTTTCGGCACTACATGACTTGCCTAATCCATTCTTAATTTCACAAGGTACTTTTTGTGCAGATAGCTTCGGATTTGCCCATATTTTTCTTACAATGTATCTCTCATCAGATTCATTGAAGATTTTGTTAGGTGCATTTTTGCCTCTATCCTTTAAGCGGTTTTCATTAATAAAGCAGTGGATAATATTTTGAACTGGAGATTTACTCAAGTTCACAAAGTCAGCAATTTTCCGTACCTAGTACCCATTTTCATAATGATTTAGGACCAGTTCACGCTGTTCAATAGTTGTACGACGACCCATTTTTAAATTACATGTTTTGATTGACAGTTATTTTAAATTACCAAAATTAGTACTTGGAGTGATTGAAAATATTACCAAGTAGGCAGAGAAGAGAAAAAATATTTAAAAATGTTAAAACTAGTCTATGCTTAAGGGCATAGAAATAACTGTACCAAATAAGCTGTGACATGTATTTTTGATGTGTTATAACAAAGTTCTAATTATTAAACAGTTAGAAATATTTTTTTGAAATCTTTTTTGTTTTCATGTTTCGTTAAACATACAACAACAACTTGGCATTCAAATTTCGTTGATAGCTTTAATATTTTAGAAGCTACAGTGGTTTTATTTCTATAAATGGTAGTGTACCAAATAAGCTGTGAGCCACTGTATGTATAAAATCCTTAAAGATTGGAAAAAATATTCATATCGCCAACTTAAGACAAGAACATTGGATAAAATGATTTCTTAAGTTAAATTATACCTCCAATCGGTTCAAAATGAGTGCATGATGTCTACCAAATATTGAGAATTATTTTTATTGCCGCAAAAGAAGACCTAACAAGTAAATAACTACCCTCCCTCACCTCTTCCCTAGTGGACATGACATTTACAATTACAGATGGATGGAGATGTCAAAACTAATTCAGATTTTGGTATTAGTCAAGTATACATATATACTTTCTAGAACCTCTGACGCCTTGTTGTAAATGGAATAGCAAACTTAGTATTCCCCCGATCTCGATAGTTATCAGCGGGAGAGTCAAAACTGGTTATGAATACAGAACTTTAGAAGAGTGAGTCGGAATGAGCCGCGTTCCTCTAATACAGTTTCATAAGAGAGCTTCTGTGGTACTTTAAAGTCATCATAACAGTTGTCACAGTGGTCTGATCAAGCTAAAACTTGCATCAAAATTTTAACATCGGAAAATTTTTGAGAAAAAAAGTGAAAATCATCCGATTGCACTCAATATTGGCCCAATTAAGCTTTATAGCTTTAAAGGAAATGGCATTGAAGAAACAAGTTTTATTGGAAAATTTCAAGAATTGTAAATTCACGAGGTTTTGTTGGAGCACGAATAGGTTTTTTTCACTACAATGTTTGATCAGCTATAACACTGGGAAAACTAAACCTAGAGGATAAACTTTTACTTCGTATAATAGCTTACATTCTTTAAATAAAAAATCTTGGGTGTTTATTCATTTTATGATACCCTCCACATAAGATGGGGGCGGAGCGATAACCGAGATGAAAAACTAAAAGTGTCTGAACAAAATTTCAGCTAAATATGTCAAAATTTACTCTCGTAAGAATGCCAACAACGCACGGACGTACATGTCTAGATCGATTCAGTTTTTGAAGCTCATCGAGAATATATATATTTTGTAGGGTCTCTGACGCTTCCTTCTGGATGTTGCAAAGGGAAAGACAAATTTAGTGAAAGATATAAAAATAGCTATCCCCGGCCTACTATGCTGCTGCCTAATTTAAAGTTGCCACATATATACATTTAATGCTAAAAATATTTATGAAACATTTTGTTAAATATTTTAAACTGTTGAACAGTGTTGATGCGTTTCAGGAGAATGTCCAATATTTTGTGCGTATGTGTTTATAAATTTAGGAAATTTTGTTTATTCTCAATTGTGTGCACAAATGTATTGCATTGAATGGAGAAGACATTCTTGCTTGGATTATTTTGTTTGGGTAGCACCACAAATTTCAAAGTGCAAGTTTTGTTTATTGAATAAATGTATGTCCTTTTTGTGCGAGGCACAAAACCCTAAAGCATTCAAAAAGGATTTTTAATATATAGTATTTGTTTTATATAAAATGAAACACATTGTACTTGTACGACTCCTAAGTGGTAGTGTTGCTGCCAAATGTGTGCACTTTTATTGAATATTTCTATTGATTTAATAAAAATGGGCGGGATTTAGTAAAAGACACGCCCAAATTAAAAAGAATTATGTTACGGAATTTGACCTTTGAGGTAAAGGTTTACAAGTTTACATTATAAGTCAGCAACGCCCAATCGTCTCAATTCAACGTTTTATTTATATCGGCTGAAACTAAAATAAAGGAATAGCGCCTTCATATACAGAGGTCCAGAAATAAATCGTTTCCGAGTTATAATCTCTTTTAATTCATTGTACGGTTTCATTCCTTTCAAGACGTTTTACAATTCACTCACCTATGTATTAAATTTGTTCACGAATGGACAGACATGCTTAAAGATATTCTGTGTTAATCCGGGTGCAAAGTTTAATTTTATGCTATAATACGAAAATTGGCGATTTTTCAAAGCTTTAAATCTGAGGTGCAGTCAAAAAGTTTTCATTATCAAAGACAAACTTAAAACATAAAATTCATTTCATAGCAAACTATTCCACAAAATACTTTGTTTGCTTATATTTAACTATCACTGCATTCTGTCACTCGTGCACTTGTGCGTACACTCCCTCATTCACTCATTCACTCATTCACCCCTTTGCTTAGCTGAGAAAATATGTTGAAAATCTTAAACCTGTTAAAAAGTTAACGAAAATTAAGGTAAACATACCAACACCTAAACTTTTAACAACATCAAAAAAGGAGCAAAAACAAGTAAGAAAATCAAGTTTGGCTGGGACCCAATCTTAAATACCCTCCGCATGCATGCGACATATAGGGTAGGGGCGTGGCAAGTATAGGATTCTGCCATCTAATATTGTATATGGTACGTATCAGCTTGCGAGTGGAGTTTTACATGTAGTGTAGATTTTTGTAAATTGTGGCCGTGTCTGTTATCCGACCATGCCCATTTTTAGCACATCGATCGATGGGGTAATTGTGAATGTCTGTACTAAATTTCAATTGCACAGCTCAATTTTTGTGGCAAATAAATAGTTTTTTTTAGATTGTAGGCGTGGCTCTCTTCCGATTTTCCCCAACTTAAATCCGCTCAACTATAAATATGTGTACTAAGTTTCATATATTTTAATATGAGACAGACATACACATCTAGATCGCCTCAGTTTTTGATACCGATCAAAAATATATATGCTTTGCAGGCACTCTGACGCCTCCTTCTGGATGTTGCAAATGAAATGATACATTTAGTTAACCTCCCATGTGTAGGGTGCAAAAAGGAAACAACTACAACATGAAAATGAAATCTTTAAACTTCAAATAGTTTTAACATTCAAATCTCGCCATCTTCTTTCTCTTTCGCTCTGAAAAAGAAAGCTTCACAGTTGTTGTTGTTGTTGTTATTATCGTTATTTAAGTGTATATAATAATAATGCCTTAAGGTGAAAATTTTATGGAAAATGCGAAAACTTTTTAAATATGTTAAACTACAACAAAAACAAAAACAACAACAATAATGAGAACAACATTGCGAACAACAAGATAGAGCTAAATATATATTTCTGACTACCCACACTGCTCTGCATGGCTTACTGTCTATTTAAAGTCTAAAGAAGAGCAAATTTTTTACATAACGTGTGCGTGTGTTTATGTAGACGTTATATTTTTATTATGGGTGGTTAAAATTTAATGAATGTCTGTGTTCGTGTTTGTATGTATTTATCATGAAAATAAAAAAAAATATAGAAAAATTTCTACCTCACACCTTCTGACACAATAACCGAGAGAGATACTTAAAGAGTAAGGGGCGAGAACGGTGGATTTTGATGAGACATACATACCTGTACGTCCATTACACTCGGTAGCAAGTTTTGTTGAGCTTAATATGGAAGTCGTCAATGTTGAAGGTGATGTTGCTGTTGTTGTTATTGCTGTTGTTGTTGTTGTTGTTGTTGATGGTGGTGCTGTTGCTTTTGTTGTTCCTGATGTTGTTATTGTTATGGTTGGTATTGTAAGTTTGTTGTTGACTGGAAATGTGTTAAGCAGATTATTTTTACAGTTTTGGTTGTTGTTGTTGTTATTATTATTGTTATTATTACTGTTGTTTTGACTAAGGTTAGATGAATGCATAGTTGTGTTAATAGTATTATTTGTGTTGTTGTTAACATTGCCTAATATACCAGAAAGATTTAAAGCTGACGTGCAGCCGCTGTTAATTGTTAAAGGCAGAGGTGTTGAGCAATTTCTGTTACTGCTGCTGTTGTTGTGCGTGTTGCTATTAATTAAAGGATTTATATTTGTTACAATACTATCAACACCAACACCAACGCAACCAGATGAAGCAGCGCTTATAGCATTTTGGTTGTGTGTGTGATGCGCGTGAAGGGTCGTTTGAGCGGTTAAAGCAGCGGTCAAACAAGTGCTTACACTTGTAACGTTATTCTGTTGAGGTGGACAGGCGGCTTGATTTGGAGAAGCTATCATTTGTTGTTGTTGATGCTGCTGTTGTTGTTGTTGTTGTTGTTGTTGTTGTGATATTGTTACCGGTACCGTCAACGAGCAGCACGCTGTTATATGATTAATGTTATTGTTATTGTTGTGATTTTGTGTGGTGACGTTAGTGGCGGGATTATCTAAAAATCTGGCACCACCTAAATTCTGTTGTTGGCCATACAACGATGCACCATGACTTAGATTTGTGGGTAATGGATAAAATTCCAACATTTTGTATCTTTTGAAATGATTTTTATTTTAATTTTAATTTTTATTTTTATTAAAACACTTTACAATTGACTGGATTTTCTTTGAAAGTTTCTTATTTTTACGATTTCATTATAAAATATATATTTTTACTTAATTTTTTATTTATAATTATTCATTATTAAAAATATAATATTTTTCTCTTTAATTGATGTGTTCGCACTTATCACTTTAATTGATTGGCATTCGTAGCGGATAGCAAGAGAGCGAGAGCCGTTCATAAAACACCCGTCAACGAGCACAGCCGTTTCCAATATGATCAACTATCTGCCAGCCGTCACAATATTTCACTGAAAATGTCGCAAAAGACTGAAATCCTTATGGCAACAAAAGACTCGGTTAGTTATAAAATGGATGAAACGACAACCCTCACCCGTATGCTTACGTTGTGCTCAATGGAACTCTTGCTAGTATAGTAAGCGTTCACTTGGTGCTCTCCTCCATACATATTATTTATGAAATATTGTACACAAGACTCGACACAATAAAAAAAAAAAAAAATCCACCCTAAATCTAAACATATGCGCGTACACATCGCGCTATATATGCATGTGTGTGTACATTTATGTAAAAATGCACAAGGGTTGACCTGATGTTATTATTTGGAAAAAAATTGTACACATCTCATATAAAAGCTTTGCTGGCGCATGCCCCTATCGTGCCTAGGGGTGGTGATGCAATAGTTGTGTGTGCGTATTACTCATATAAATACATATATATATAAACGGTTCAAGGGACGAAAAATGATGAGACAAAATTCCCCTTCACAGTTACTTTGATCTCTTGTTCTCTTATTCTCTTGTTCTCTTGTTTTTGGGGGAAATTACTCAAGCGTGCCATTGTTTCACTCTTTTATTATAAATGATAACGCCTTTTCGCTATTGCGATTGGTTAATTATTTCTTCAACGAAATTTCCCCTTTTTTCGTATTCCACAAAGAACGCTTTTTGTTCTGTTTTCGTTTTAACTCACAACTGAAACTGAAATGAATGAATAATTTTTAATCTTCATCATCTGCTTCTTCTTCTTCTTATCCATCGATCTATGTAGTTGCTGATGCGTAAATGTGAGTGTGCCAAATCTATATTTTTATACCGTCCACAATACAATGGAGGACATACTATGCTTGTCACTCTGTTTGCAATCTTCTGAACTGAAATTAATCGACAGACATTTTGATTACACATAAACATTTCACTTTCTAAGCATTCGTTGGTAAAATGAAAAAAGGCGGAATGTGATAGAATTCGATCCTCGGTACAAAAACAACTTCGAAGTAGGGCTTAAATGTTCACACGCCACTCCCACATTACTGTGAAGGGTACCTTAAATTTGGCCTCATTCAATAGCATGTTTGCTCGTTGGTTGGACCTTACGCCTCAAGAGATTTCTTTATGCTATTGGATCTTGTTTCGTTTTCTCGTACTCGTATGTATCGGGTTGAAGCTTCACTATTGTATGGCATTGCGAGTGTATGTTCTGTGAATGTTGTTTTCAATCACTGTTGTTACTCTTGACGCACATTTGTTTTGTCCCATATATTCTTCCTACAACAAAATGACGAAGACAACCAAGTTGGAAAAAACAGAATACATCACGAAAGAGGATATTTGAGTACGTACAAAGTTTACCAGAAGTTGAAAGGATGTTTATTTGTACACAAGGTTTTGGATGTTCACAAAGTTAAGGAAATGTACAAAAAAGTTGAAAGAAAATAATTTACAATAAAAACTACATTGGACGCATCATCCTTAAGGAAAAGACAACATCACTGTCTCACTAGCTCTTTAAATATAAATAATTATTAAAAAATAAACATAAAAATCGAATTTTATGCCACCCAATGAAGGAATGGGCAAGGCAGTTTGAATCATTTTTCCAGATCGTGAATTTCATTAACGAATTTTTTCCGAAATGTCCATACAAGAGATTCTAAAAAGCGTCCAATTGGCTCCAAAGTTGGTATAGTTAGTTACTAAGCTTAAGTATGCTTCAACAGGTTTTGTCAAAAATTATTAAAAATTGCGGATTTTTATCATAGAAAGCATTTTTTTAAATGTGAAAATGCGAAAATTCTTCAAAATATTTGTTAAATTGTAGTCTTAAGCGCACTTGGCGTCCTTGGACAGACATACAGACATGGTTACATCGACTGAGAAAGTAACTGAATCAAAAACAAAACAAGTAAGAAAACTAAATTTAGCTTTAGGTCAAATCTTAAATACCCTCCACATTTACATAGAAATTGGGGGCGTGGCAGGTATATGACTACGCCCTCTAATTGTACACTATTATTAAACGTTATTAAATAATCTTACAAGTTATACGACTCGACTTGGTATGATTTTTTGCAAATTACATGTTATCCGACGATGCCTAATTTTGGCCCATCGATGGATGGGATAATTACAGATTTGCATACCCTTCACATAAAACGCGGAGTATACTAAGTTTTTTATAAAATTTGCAACATTTAGAAAGAGGCGGCAGAAACCCTATATGTTTCTCCAGCATCAAAAACTGAGTCGGTATATATATACACCGTCATGTACGTCCGTATGTCCATCTGTTGTTGACGCTCTCATAGTCTTAAATTGAAAGATATTCAGTTGAAATTGTGTACATATACGTTTAGTTTCTGCGCACATATTGCTATTTAATATGAGTAAATCAGCCAACAGCCACGCCCACAATCGACAAAAATTTATATATCTGTCACAAAAATTTATCCATGAATTTTAAATTTGGTTCACTTATTTATGGTTATCCCATCAATCGATGTGCCTAAAATGGGCATGCTCGGATAACAGACACGCCCACAATTTACAAAAAACCAGACTAGACTTGCATGCCGACACGTAATACAGACACTATTAAAAGGCGTAATATATATATATATTTGCCACGCCCACCGATATGAATGTGGATTCTGCCTAAGCCAACTTAAATTTTCTTACTTGTTTTATTTTTTGAATACAAAGATTTATTGCAAATATTGTACACGTGTGACTTTCGCAGCTGAAGTTGGAATTTAAAAGAATTAAATTTTTATTTTACAGAATTATAGATCAATATATCAATATTTATATATACATATTTGTATATGCGCATATACATACACATACACACGTTATATATACCAATCGAATACACTTCCCTACACATTCCGTTCCCTTACATACAAAGCTGAAGCGGAAGCTGCAAAGACAAACCAAACATGGCGCACTTCAAACAACAGGCAAATAATACAAAAAATAATAGGAAGGAAAAAGCTAAATTTGATTTGGGCCGAATCTAAAATACCCTTCACATATATATAGAATATGTGGGCATGGCAGGTAACTGATGAAGAACTTTAATGGTGCATTTAAAACGAAACAATTTGTAAATTGTGGGCGTGGCTTTTATAGGCCCATTTTTGGCATATCTATGGATGAATATGTTTCTCAAATTTCAATTTTAGAGCTCAAACTTTGAGACAATGACAGACAAATGTTTGTTGACTTTATGCGTTGCTCGATATTGCTTCATTTTATAAGAAACTTAAAATGTCTGTACGATTCTTTAAAGTTTAGTGCAAATAATAGACGGATATACGTGTAGGCGTTTGTAAATCGATTCAGATTGTAACGTTGATCAGGAATATATACGTTTGAAGGGTGTCTGACGCCTTCTGTTGTGTACGAAATGATTAACTTAGTATGCTCTCCATTTTATGTGTAGCGTGTTTAGAGAGTACAGTATGAATAGATTTTTTATAACCTCCCTCTTAGCGGCGATGGTATACTTAGTTGATCATTCCTTTCCCCAAAACAAATAAAATGAATATCATCGTAATCACATGTAAACCATGGGCGTTGAACATAACATAACGTACGTCATGTCTGTTATGATGGATGAAGAAAATTTCAAATTTGTGGGTCTTTGAACTATTTTTCATTCTTAAATTATATTAAGACGCCGTCCACAATTTATGAGCATCATTGCCAATCATGTGCTATAAGGTGATCGGTATCCAAGATTTGACCTAACTCGGTTTATTTCATACGTATGTGTGCACCATATGGAAGAAAAGTGCTGCATGTTCTATGCGAGTGCCTGCACTATTACAAGTATTTGTATAGTTTGTGCCATGTTCCATATTCTTCACAATTATTGTTGTTGTTGGCAAACTTGTTTTTTATTGTTTGGGGTGTTGTTTGTTTTTTGCTTTCTTCTTCACTTTGACTTTGAGTCTTGTTAAGTGTAATAGTTGTACAACCAAAGCCAACAACAACAACAAAAAAAACTTTGCGTACCACAATCTAGAAGGGATTCAAAGACCTAAAGTGAGAGCAGGAGAGACGGAGGCATATAAGCACATTCACACGAACACATTCATGCAAAACAGAAACGGAATGGCAGTTGGTAGGACGTCTTGTTGGCTTTTTGGCTTAAATCTTAGAGCTTTGGCTTAAGTTGTGTACTCGTGCTGGGAGAACGAGACAAAGAAACATAGAGACCAATACCAATACATAACAACGAACCAACAGCCAGAACAACGAATGACTAAAAGAAGTATTACCAAGTTTTTCTCGTTTTGTTTGCATGTTGCTCCAATAGTTTTTTTTTTGTATCACTCTTTGTTTTTCGCTGAATTACTGTGCATTGTTTTTGAGTTTGCTAGACTCAATGCATTTCGGGCATTAGAAATGATGTGCACCCGTAAGAATGGATTTCTTCAAAGGATTACAACTGAGAGAAGCGCTGATGTGGAAAATTCAAAATATCGTTAATATAATATATCGATATTTCAATATTATGAGACCTTTCGATGTACATTGTGGATAAATTAATGAATGTCCGTCTGCTTCCCATTATAAGTCGAAACTTGAAGTAAAGTGTACGCAGTTTACGAGCGGTTCCTATTGAAAAACAGCAAATGGGTCACTTTGTACTACCTTAACAACGCTCCATGTTTTGTAAATTTCATGTTTTTATAGATGGACCCCTCCAATAAGTTCGTCATTCCATTTGCAACACCCAGAAGGAAACGCTGCAAAGTATATATATTCTTGATCAAAAATGGAGTCGACATTGACATGTCCGTCTGTTGTTGGCATTCTCACGGTAGTAAAATATCGAAATTTTAAAAGGTTGAAATTTGGGAGACATACTTATAATTATTCCATCCATCGGTGCGCCAAAAACGGACGTGGTCGCATATCAGACACACAATTTACAAAAATTACACTCAGTGTAAAACTCGACTTGCCAGCTGATGTGTAATACGTACACTAGTAGAGGCCGTAATCATGTACTTGCCACGCCCTCCGTTTATTTATAAATGTGGAGGGTATTTACGATTTGGTCTAAACTAAATTTAGTTTTTGTACTTGTTTCCTGCTACAAAAGGACATTGTTTTCTAAAACACTTGCACTCTTCTCTTCTCTTTTCCTCTGCACAAGCTGATAATCTTCATTATTTAGTTTTTCTTTTTATTTTAAAGTTTCTCAATTCACTTAAAATAGTTTGTTTGATTGTTGATTTTCCCTTTTTCTTAATACATTTTTTCCCTTAAGATCTTATGTACTGCTCGGGGCATTGTTTTGTAGGATTTTGTAAAAACTTTGTTTACTTTTAATAACAGTACAGAGCTAAACAAAAGATGCAACCATACACACACACACCCATACACATATACAAATGCATATTCATGTATATGAAATAATATATATATACACAATATATACACACACTACAGCATATACGAAAAATAAAAACAAGTAAAAAATTTATATTTGGCTTAAACCAAATCTACGATATCCTCTGTATTTAAATGTCATTATGTCCGTGACATATATACAACGGGGTTCTGTTTAAACAACTATTAAAGTATGCGTTCGGCTCACTTCAACTTTATATTGATTTATAACTAAATCTGAACATATTTGGACAGACAGACATGCTCATACTGTCTTAGAAAACGATTCTATAACAAAGTTTTTGGTAAGAAATTGGCACAAGATTGTTAAGAAAAAACTCGCCTAAAGCGTTTTTTATTTCAATTTTTTTATACTTATGACTGCAACATCCAGCTGCGGCATTAACGATAAAATAAAAACAAGTAAGAAAACTAAACTTGGCTTAGGCCAAATCTTAAATACCCTCCACATCTACGTTTGGTGGGCGTGGCAGGTATATGATGACGTAAGTAAGTGATAAGTGCATGTATTACATATCAGCTTGAAAGACGACTTTTACGCTGAGTGTAGTTTTCTTTTAAATTGTGGGTGTACCTGTTATCCGACTACGGCCATTTTTGGTATATCGACGGATAGGATAATTATAAATATTTGTACCAAATTTCAACTTTGTGTTTCAATTTTTGTGGCCGATAAATAGATTATTGTCGCTTGTGGGCGTGGCTCTTGACCTGCGTACAAAAACTTAAACGTTTGCACAAAATTTCGGCCCAATTTCTCAAAATTTTGCGAATGCCAGCAACAGACGGACACACGGACACGCGGACATACATGTCTAGATTGACTTAATTTTTGATGCTGATCAAGAATATATATACTTTGTAGGGTCTCTGACTCATCCTTCTAGGTGTTGAAATGACAAACTTAGTTACCCCTTCTTATGCGGAGGGTATAAAGTGAAGTGAAAATGTTATAGCCCGACTATATATTACCTACATCAGTTACTTCCAAAATTTATATCTTGTTTCGTTGTTGTAGTAAATATTTAAATGCGGGCATTATTTGAAGAAAGTTCCAATTTAAACCATTTCCAACAGCTCACGCCTTTGAGTCAAAACAAGACCTTGTAAAAAAAACTTATCGAAGTGTCTTAAAACCTGTGACAAATACCTTGCGCTTAAATGAACAAACATCGGACGGACGGACGGATGTGTTTGAATGGATTTTCAGTTTTGATTTTGATTCTGAGCTGATCGGCATAATTGAAGGTGGGTGAAGTTACAATAAACTTAACATACCCTTCGCTACAAATGGTACAGGCTGTATCATGAAGAGAACCCACATATACTTGTAAGCACAATGTCAACATTCACTGCGGTGATATAGCTAATTATTTTTTCGAGCAGCATATTCTCTCAAACAAATAAAAAATATTAAAATAAAGAAACCCTAAATTGCTGGCTGATTAGAGCTACAAGTGTGTAAACAATAGATGTGAAGCGCAAGCGTAAACAACTTCACAGACTGCTATACATCAAACAACCAAACATGAGATAAATGTGAGTTCCCGCACACAAAAAACAATTACTCGTGGCTTGGTCATGGTTATGAAGTAATGTGTAAGATGATTATGTGAGTGTCGGGTTAGGTAGCAACGGGCCTGCTGTTATAGGAAATGAGCTAATTTTGTCAAATAATAGAGACTTTCATTACAACGCGACTGAGTAAATCAATAACTGTTGATTACAAAAGGCTTTCTTCTTGTGCATGTAAAGAGCGTTAAAAGATTTATAGTGTGAAGCTAAAGTGAAGGTTTTTTCAGCAACTGTTCAGCCAACACCACTGTCACTATCACCACCACCATCACTACCACCGCTATCTGTCCCACAGTGTTATGATGGAAAAATGAAAGGAGTCGAGAGTTTCGAAGGCAGATGTTTAAATGTCTGTTTATTTAGCTGAAATGAGCATATTACTCTACATACAAAGTGATCTTTGCTGGCCTCACATCTCGTATCATTGAACAGTGAAGAACATTCATTCGTATTTATTGCGGCTCTGCTCTATGCAATGTAAAGGGGCAAGACAAGCGCTTGCTTATTATAAAGTGCCGACAAATTTTGTTTACTTCATTGACAGAGTACCGAAAATAATCATTATTGTGTGTATGCGTATGTGTGACTAATGGAGGTAGAAGTTAAACAAATGTGTCATAATGAGTTTTGAATTTTTACCCTCTAAGTACTTATGTAGGAACAATGTTCCAGAGAAGATATGTATGCATCACACAGTGTGGTGGGCTTTATATTGTTCTGAACAAAGATAAACAAAGGAAAACAAATAGAAATGGAGCTGGCTAAAGACGATCACAAAATACTCTACAGTTTAAGAGTAAGAACGTTAAAGACTGAGAACGGGTCAACTTGGCTAAAGAATATATTTTAAATGTTTCATTTTCTACAGTCATTGAGTAGTAGGCAACATGTCTTAAAAATGACAATTATTATATTTCACGTCTTGATCTTCTGTGGCAGATTTTCTGTGATGCTCATTATTTAAAGATTCTGAGTCACTGGTTAACCAAAGCACAAATCTTGTTGCCTGGGCCTGTGTTCTACTCCTTGAACTTCTAATGACTTTATATGTATGTGCAAGTGTGTACGCTTTTATGGGCAAATATAAATAATCTTCTTGTATTTGTTTTGACAACATTTCGTTTGTTTGTTGTTGCACAAAAATACTATGTACCATATTGTTGTTATTATTGTTGTTGTATTATATATTTACAACCAATATATTTGCCGCTCTTTGAGTAAATCTCCACTTCACATTTTCATTAAAAATCAAGCATTCGTCCATCCATCCATCCATCCATCCATCCATTCATTGTATAGCCGTGATGTCTAGTTTTCGTATTGTGTGAATATCAGCATTGGATTGTTGTTGTTATTGCTACTATTTATGAGGATTTTGTTTCTTGTTTTTTCGAATTCTCAGTTTAATATCTCATTGACTTTTTAAGCTTTTATTTATACAAAATAATATTTCTCGTATTGCTGGCTTTTATACAATATTTAGTGTAGCGTTTTCAATGAGAATGTATGAATGATATGATGTTGGTGCTGGTGTTAAGGTTGGGGTTGGTTCTTAATGTTGATATTGATAATATTGTTGTTGATGGGTTTTTGCTTATTCCGTCCAGTTTGTTTATGTTACCATATGTAAATATTGAACGTGAGAACTTTGTTTTTTCCTTTTTTGCATAAAGATTTTTTAAATGTAATATTTTATTGGAAAGATCGTTCAAGCTTAAGATCGCTCAAGCCAAATATAGTTTTTATACCCACCATCGCAGGGTACATGGCGGTGTCATGACTTTGACATAACGTTTGCAACACCTAGAAGCAGGCGTCGAGAGACTCCAAAAAGTATAAATTTTCTAAATCCGCACAGAATACTGCTGTGCCGTGCTGAGCCATATTAGTCATGTCTGTCTGTCTGTCCGTGTATTCCGGGGTAATAACTTTCTTGGTCGCAAACATTGCAATATCGATTCAATATCTCAAAATTTACGCCTTTGAGAATGTCAACAACACATACGGACACGCGGACATACATGTCTAGATCGATTCAGTATTTGATGCTGATCAAGAATATATATACGTTGTAGGATCTCTGACGCCTTCTTCTGGATGTTTCAAACGGTATGACAAACTTAGTATACCTCTTATCTTATGGGTATGGTATAATAATAATTCTATTGAACGTTGTACCATAATTTCGATCCTTTTATTAAGACTTTACAATACCCTTTAAATCCATTTAGATTTTCTTGTGCACGTAATATTGCATTATATTATATAAAATATTATTAGCACTTGATATACCAACAACAACAATAACAACAACAACAACAACAACAACAACAACAATATTAAAATGTTTCTTTTTTTAACATTCAAACGATTAAACACCAACAAAAAAAGTTGATGGCAAATAATCAAACAAAACTTATTGAAAATCTTCATTAAAAGTTTGAAATAACGAGGAACTGAATGAAACTGCAGGAGAACAGAGTGCAACAAAAGTCAACAACTCGAATAATAGTTTCTATTGACTATCTGTATACACACACACATACACACATCATATATTTGTTGCTAGTATTATTGTTTGCATTTCTATTTGTGTTGGTGTGTTTGTGCTTTAGACTTTTATATAAGTGCCATCCAATAACTACAACTGTAATTTTAACAAAAAAAAAAAACCAAAAACAAAAAGGAAAAACTTGAACATGAAATCTGTACGAAATGGAGCCAAAAAGAACATCACTTTGTTACGTTTGTCTAAAATCAACAGAAAACTACAAAATCTAAATATTTGTTTAAAGACAACAGTTAGTCATGACGACGATGATGATGTGGAATAAGGAACAGCATCGGAGGGGAATCCTTGTTCAAATACAGAGTTTGTCAAAAATGAAAACGTTTGATACATGTTGAAATCATTACATGACTAACACCAGCACCAGCACAACATCCAAACCAAGCACAATATTTCAACACCCGACTCTTTATATACATACAGAATACTCAGATATGTATATGATATGAAATACGTACAAGTGCTGTATGTAAGGGGCTTAAATGTACTCGTAAACATAATATGAGTACACCTCCAGTTGAAATAACACGCAAAGGACATGGGGAGCTCCCAGTAAAGGCTGCTCGATTTAGAATTGTCAAAGTAGAATTGTTGAAGTGGAAATGAAACGAGCAGAAGCCGAGCCAAGGGAATGAGAAGGTGCGCCACAAATACACATATACACTTGTATATATATATATATATATATATATATATATATATATATATGTATGCATGTATTCCCAGTCAATATTTACGCTGAGGGTGCTTTAATTTTTTTTACATATTTTTTCTTAGCAATAACTCACTAAAACTGTGTTATTGACACGACGTTGCATTGCGTGGCATATTTTACAAATGAATAATGGTTTGACAGCATTTGAGGATGAAGAAGAGGGCGTCAGGGCACATGTACGGAAAATAGATGGATTCGATGGTTTTATACCCTCCACCTTAGTGATGACGGTACTAAGTTTGTTCTTCCGTTTGCAACATCCAGAAGGAGGCATCAGAGACCCTACAAAATGGGATTATCACGAACGTAAATTTGAGATATTGAACTAAAATTTTGTACAGGCACGTAGATCGCTATTAAAAATGGAAATAATTGCAAAAGCCACGCCCACAATTGGCAAAAATCTACAAAAATTTACACACGAAATTGAAATTTTGCTACACATAAGTTACCGCATCCACCGATGTCCCGAAATTAACCTATGAATTTGAAAATATTTATAGTTACTCCATTCACCGGTATACCAAAAATGTCGCGCCCACAATCGAAAAAACTTTATATCTGCCACAAAAATTGACCTATGAACTTAAAATTTGATGCACATATTTATGGCTATTCCATCCATTTATGCGCCAAAAATGGGTCTGATCACATAACAGACACGTCCACAATATACAAAAAACATATTCGCCATAAAACTCGACTTGCAAGCTGATACGTAAGACATACACTCTTAGAGGGCGCAATATTTATATATGTATTTGCCACGCCCACCGCTGTGGATGTAGAGTGTATTTAAGATTTGGTCTAAGCCAAATTTAGTTCTCTTACTTGTTTATTGTTATTTTGTTATAGACACTAGCCACCAAATAAATATTTCACTTTTTTTGCTTTCTTCAATGGTTTTGATATATCGCTTCATTTTGGCTATTCATACTGGCCACAAATAAAAAACACGAAAGCGGATCTGCATTGTTTCCAATGAACGGGCGTACAACTGGCTGGGGAGCAACAAAAAAGTGTCAAGCAGCTGAAAAGGATGAAAAATAAATTTCTTTTCATATGTTTTGATACCTTTTGATAGATATGGATTAATCGAATTCAAGGGTTCAAGTTTGAGTTTGATCGGGCCACTGTGACAGCTTCTATGCTGATCTTAAAAGCGTCGTTTCAAATATTTTTAATATTATAAAAATGAAAATAAGTCTGGTCAGATTCTGTTGAAAGCAGAAGGGTTAACAAAATTTAAACAAAACGAAAATATGCACAAAAATGTATAAAACAAGTAAAAAAGCTAAATTGGGTTTAGGCCAAATTTTAAATACCTTCCACATATACTTACAAACGGTGGGAGTGGCAGGTATTTACGCCCTCTAATAGTGTATGTATTACGTATACGCTTGCAAGTCGAGTTGTACGCCTAATACAGTTTTTTGTAAATTGTGGGCGTGTTTGTTGTCCGACCACTTCTATTGTTAGCACCTTGGTGAATATGATAAGTACACATATGCATACCAAAATTTCAAGTTCATAGGTCAATTTTTGTGGCAGATAAATATATTTTCGTAGGTTGTGGGCGTGGCTTTCTACCGATTTTGTACAATTTAAATATAAACCTCGATGCTGTTCGTAATATCTTAAAATTTACGATCATGAGAGTGCCAACAACAGGCGGACATACGGACATACGGACATGAATGTTTAGATCGACTCAGTTTTTGATGCTGATCAAGACTATATATATACCCCGTAGGGTCTCCCTCCTTAGAGTGTTGCAAACGGAATGCCAAACTTAATGTGGACGGTATAACAAAATACAATGTTGTGCCGCAAGGGGGAGCTAGATAAAATGCATTTGCCGACATCACATCGAACTGAGTTTCCTTTGAGGTTTACTGTTTTTTAGATATTCTTTCTAGGATTCTACCACAACAAAAAAACCACTTGAATTATTATTTAAGCATGATGAAATCATAAAAGGCTGAATAGTACAATAATAAAGATTGTATGTAGAGTAACCCTTATGTTGCTTAAGCTACTATTGTGTGTGTTTACAACCGATAGTTTCAAGTATATTTAGTTCCAATGGACGTTTGCAACTCACAAATAATAAGACTACATCATAGTAAACTTTTATTACCCCAATTTATTTCAATGTCCATCTGTCCGTCTTGTGTTTTTTCATAAATTTCTACTTTCAAGGGAACATTTCAAATGGGCTTTGATGCTAGTGCTGTAGTGAAAGCAGTGTAGGGAATTAACAAGTTGATTGGCTTTAACATTTTTTCTTGTTCTTTATAGTTTTCTTATTTTTTATAAGAAGTTTTCAACTCTTATTCATTGAAGCCTTCACTTTAATGACTAATTGTGTGATGATATGTTTGAGGACGGAAGAATTGCGATTGTATTTTGGTAGCATGCAGTTAATGAGAAGATCACCTTGTGTGGCAGTGTTTAAACTCATATTTTCTTTATAAATTAAGGGATAATTTGTGGTTATCCAACCAAAGGAAAGTAAAGAGGACCCTCAAGTGGCTTCAAGCAGACAATATGAACCTTAGAACAACAAATGGATTTTGTATTGATTTTAAAGAAAGAAAGACAATTTCATTATACTAGAGTTGAAGGTAGGTATCTGAAATGTTGCAAATGTCAAGGGAGACGGCAGCTAGGCTACACAGACAATGCATTGCAAAATTATTTTAGAATTCTAAGCGATACCAACATTTTTGTTCTTTTGTTTTTCATTTTTTTTTAATTTCTTGTCCAATTTTTATTAAACCAACAAGAACACTAAAATTTATCTATTGACAACTGTTCTCAACCTCCCACCTCCAAACACAAAATAAAAATACATATGTAATGGGGTGGTTACGTTACGTATAACACCCCGCACAAACACACTCAACGTTTAAAGACTATTAATCTAACGGTGTGAGTTTCTACTACATAACTACTTCTTTTATTTATGTTGTTGTTGTTGTTGTTATTCTCATATATATTCCGGTTACGTATCCGTTTAACTGTTGTTTTTATGTGCTGCAGACAAATATTTGCTTTCCGACAATAGTCATAAATACCAAAAGCTACATGTTCAGCATACTTGCAACATGCTTATGGACAGACAGACAGACAGACAAATATATAACATACATTCGCTAGCATTGCATGTTGTGCTTTTGTACATAAAAGCAATAGAAAAAGAAAAGAAACCATGGTAGAATAACAACAACAATAACAGTAGCAGAAATAACAAGAACAACAATAAAAGAAGTAGTGGAGACAATGTCCATGGTAACCGACCAGTCATCGACAAGTTGAATGCTGTTAGTTGAAAACCATTACATACTGAGGCTGCTACAAATACACATCTGACACGTTTAGACGCACTCACACACATGCAATCGAGTAAATAAGAAAGCAAAAACGAAATATCACACCACCGAGATAATAAATGTGTTATAGAAAAAAGGAAACTAAAAAAAATCACCGAAAATGTTGCCTTCAGCAGGAGAGTAAGTTCAGCAGCACAAATTGGTCACCTTAATACCAAATGTCGACACTGCCGCATGTATTCTATTTCAATTCAAAATGTCAACTTTTAGTTAACTAATCATCCAAAATATTTTCTTCTTGACTGCATTCCTTTAAGAATCGTGAATGCTTTTAGCAAGTATGGACCTAAAATGTCACAAACACTTTACCTCAACAGTACTATACTCAATTTTAAAATATGCTTAAAACAAAAAGACCCTATAAATGGGTGTTGTGTGTGGAACAGTTTACATACATATGTAGCAGGCATGCAATGTTGAGTAAGCCAAAACGAGATGGTTTTTGTTTTTTAAAGAAAAGGAGTGAAAAATAGTAAAACTCATGCTTACTTACACTGACATTCACAAACACATGTAGTAAGATAGACAAAATGTCGGAAAAAAACGCCAATCAGTAAGTTTAGTGTAAAGTGAGGGAGGGAGGGAAGTAAGATCACGTCTGAACTCTTTCGAACTGAAATGACCAGCGCACTGAAAAATATTGTACAAATTCGAGGTGAAAACTAGATTTAGCTTAGGTGAAATGTTAAATACCCTCCACCACCGCCTCCTCCTTCATAGGGGGCGTGGAATGTACATTTCCTAAGGTGTTATTAAAACATTAACACCCTAAGGTACAAAAAGCGAATATTTCGCCTATTGTAGTTCTTTTGCAAATTGTGGGCGTGTCTATTATTTCATCGCCCCCATTTTTCATATATCGATAGAAGGCTTGACTTTCTACCTCAATTTTTCTGACTCATAGATAGAGTTTTGTTGATTGTGGGCGTGGTTTTTAACCGAACTTACCCAACTAAACTGACATGAAACTGAAAACTGGAAATGTCTATACAAAATGTCAGCTTAATATCTTTAAATTTATGACCGCGATAGTGCCAATAAAAGACGCACACACGAATCTCCTTCTGAGTGCTGCACTCGAAATGACATTTTTAGTAACTTATGTGGAAGGTTTTTAATCTTTGCAGTACTTTACAGAATGCTAAATGGACGAATTTATAATCCTTTCTATACTGACAATAAGTAGTGTTGGCTTGACAATAATGCTGGAAAGCCTCTAGATTTTAACTGACCTAACACATCACCTGGAACGATATAATCGAAGAAAAAAAAACTATTGCATGTAATCAAAAATCCTGATTCGCTTGTTTTGTCACTGTCAGCAATTGTGCTGCAATGAACATATTGAACCATTGAACAAAACCAACCAAACGGGAAATTGTAAAAAAAATAAAAACTCACACCATTCACACCAAACCAAAAAAAAAAAAAGAAATAGAAAACAAGTGAAAATCCTATAGGTGGTCAAACCCGACTATTTACAACATCTACTACATCATTTAGTTCCACAATTAGTTTAGTTTTATCAGTAAATGCGAGGAATTGTCACATTTCCCTGTCCAAATTTGGTACAGTCTATTGTTAAGTCAAGTAATCATTCTTCAACAAATTATATCAAAAAGTATTAAGAATTGCGATTTTTTGTCATAAAAAGACTTCCACTATAATAAAACTTTATATGGGGAGGATTTCTAAAAATCTTCCGATCCGGTTTATTTTCAATAGGGTCCCCCTTTGGTCTAATACATGTCCTTATACCAAGTTTCATCAAAATATCTCAAAACATGCGACCGCAAATTTACATGGACAGACAGACAGACAGACGGTCGTGTGTAAATCGATTCAGATTCGGTTTCTGAATCGATTGGTACAATTAAAGGTGTATGTGATGCTTGCCGCACAAACTTAAGTGGTGCAGAATATAAACAAAAAACTAAAATTCACACGAAAGCAATAAAAATGGCCACAGAGGGAATGAAAACCATCGCCAAGAGCCACACACATAACCAATGCTTAGAGAGAAGCACTGACATAAAAATAATAAAATGGCCGTAAAAAAAACTACAAAATATTATTGGTGGAAAAAATAAAACGTTTCTAAACTCAAACTCTCCGCAGTGGCACCACATTAATAACAAAATTCTATGAATTGTTGTGTAAGAGATGTGCAAAAAGTAAAATCGCATAAAAACTAGAAAAATATGCATTTGAACTGTGGCCTTAAATTATATAACATGGAAGTTTTCATTTTATTTTCTCATTTCTTTAAAACTAATAAAGTCAAGTCAAAAACTTAGTGCAAAATAATTTGAATGGTCTTCATGTTCAGTGGTGGCCAAATCGGTCCTTGGACTGGCCTACAACTTCAAAATGTTTCGTATGCTGAGCTGGGCTATACATTTCGATTGTGATGTGAATAATTTGGAAAAGTCAAATTAAACACGCCCACCCATAATGGACTTAATATACATATGGACCGCTCAGTGCACACTTTGATTAACTCCACTTTTTGAAAAATCTAAAATTCAGGTATCAAAGCACTTGGTATGGTCATAACTTTATTAATTCATTGCATTTCTCAACTTTTTTTTATGGAGTTAATCGATAGGTTCATATAGGTGTTGGTGCGTTTTAGGGGTTTATTCAGAATATTTAACGTAGATCTAAAATTTGGAACGAACATTCCTTTTTTGTGTCTGGAAATGGGCGTGATCGTGGGCGTTGTACTCTCCGTGATATGAAATCGTTTATAAACCATTAAACTTTGTTGCATTTTGGAATAAGACGGGCGCACTTTTGGCATGAAAATATGACTGCCACGCCCAAAATAACATATTTGTTGAACAAAAAATTAAAGATGTTATTTCCTTATGACATGGAGCAGCAATATAGTGGTGTTGTATATGTATATATTTAGACGTGGTGGATGATGCTGGGTATCCTAGATTTGGCATACGCTTAAAGTAGCCCTTTTTTTACTTGTTTTTATTTTCATTTAGGGCAGCTCCTTAAAGGAAAACTTTCATTGAACATTCAATTGAACTGAAACTGAGCAAAACTTCACCAAACTATGCCATAAAACGGAGAAGAACGTGTGTGGTTAACATTTTACAAACAATTGGTTACGTGTGTATGTATATGTGTATGTACATATACTGCATATAAACATAAGTATGGTATGCTTTTTGTTTTTGTTTTTGTGTTGGTAAGAGCAAATGATTTAAAGAAAGCAACAAAGAATTCATTTGTTACAAAACTTTGCTTTATAACAACAATAACAACACTAACAACACTTCAACTTGAGAAAATGACTGAGTTGGAAGAATAAGAGGCACTTATATGCATAAACATGTGAGAAAACATATGTGCTGGAAAAACCAAGTCTAGGCAAAGAATCATGTAATGCGAACAACAACAACAACATAGGAGTTGAACTTAAGTCAAGTTGTGTATAAAGACTTTACTTTATAAACGTAGTATATTGTATGGTTATATGTGTACTACGCCCACTTCCATAGTTGTGTGGGTATGTGCGTGTGTGTGTGTGTGGGTATTGTAATTATTAAAGCAATGCCTGCACACTCGTACACTTTAAGTTGTTCGTTATGTTTGTTGAACTGAACATAATGTCTATTAAATAGAGTTTAACAACATAGAGTTTTCCATAAGTCACAATGTCCGTCTGTCGGTCCCAATTCAAAAGAACTCTCAATGAATTGAATGCCACTTAATGAAAAACACTTTGGGGTATATCGAAAGAGTTTATGGAACTGAAGGAAGTCCGTACCTCCTTCCACACATTTATGTCATTTTTAACAACGAGTTTTTTCCATTCAACTTTTCTTCTATATTTTAACGTTTAACCAATACTTGAATGTCTATGAATGGCTATGTATGTTTGTGTGTGAGTGTGCTGATACTTGGAGTGAAAGTTCAACAGCAGCGTATCCGTTCATATGTTCATTTGCTCGTATGTTGTGTGCGGTTTTCAAGAGTTTCTGTTTCACACTTCCGTTTCCGATAGGATGTTATTGTTGTTGTTGTTATAGTTGCTTTCCTTCTGCCTTTTGCTTGCTGCCTGTTTTCCACCTTTTTCCTGCTGAGATCCTACTTGAGCTTGTGTTTATTTCTTAAGTCAAGAAATTTGCATGTGGTTGTTGAAACAAGTTTTTCTTATTGTTGTTATAGTTGTTTGCTGTTTATTTGTTTGTTCTTTCTTGTCTGCTGTTTGTTATTTAAACATTTCGCTCGTCGTTCTTGTTGTTGTTATTTTTTTCTGTTTTAAATGCTGCAACGCATGTGTTGATCTTTGATGTATGTTGTGAAGGTGGCTTTTTCTGATTGTTGTTCTTTTTGTTTTAAACAACAAATTGTAAAAACGGTACAAACAAAATTTTAATTTGTAGCCCTTTCTGGGAACAATTTAACAAATTATCATAAAATTCTCCGGCCGATGCGTTTTCGTTTAGTTAACCATGTGAAAAATCTATAGCACACGACATACACACACGCGCCCCTTTAGAAACTGTCAACCTGTAAAATGTTCTATTCGGAGCAAATTTGCATTTATAAAAAACAACTCAAATCACTCAAGTGTAGTTTTACAAGCAGATCAAACATGCGTTCACGTGCCGCCTGTATAAACAATAAAAGATGAAATCAAGTAAAAAATCAAAAAAATCAAAACGAGACCTGTTTAAATAGTCATCTCTGCCCTCAAAACATATTTTGTGTAATGGTCACGCGGCCACTTAACATTAAAGCAAAGTACGTCTCCCTCTCTCTCTCTCTCTCTTTCTATCTCCCAATATGACCCTTAACGGTATCAATATCCGCATCAACTTGAACAGTTTTTTATATTGTTTTTTTTTCTTCCCTTTTTTCATTGATTGCTTGATGCTAATCTACACAAAATGTTACAAAACGTATTTAACAATTAAGTTGCGCCACACTCCAGGCACACTCTAGAGCACACATGGCACTTACTTCACTCAATCATACTCGCATTGTACAGAAACGGAGAGATACGGATCGTTTTCACACAGGCACACAATGAATGTAAACAAAAAGTGTACACAAGTGCATGCACACGTCACTTTGTTTTGACGGTTTTGTTGTTTGCATGATATTCATCAGTTATCATGAGTTTTTGATTGTTGGGACACATTCGAATAGTCAGCCCAGAGGGACATATTAGACAGAGAATGGTTTTTGTTTTAGTTTTTGTTGTTGGCTTTCACATATTACTTATCGACAGTTATACATGCACAGGTACTTGAAGTGCTTGAAGAAGTAGTAAAAATTAAGTTTCGCCGAAACGTTTGCAAATTAATCAAGTTCTTATTTGAACAGTTGTTGGGGGGTCTACTGTAGTTGGAAAACACAACAAAATATGATCAAAATTTATATTCATTAAAAAAAAAACAATAAAATGCAAAAGCGGACGTTTTTGTTATCCAACCACGCCCATTTAATAATGCAAAAGAGTTAGTGTTGGCTTAAACCAAAACCTCTACATATATAGAGCGTGTACAAAACTGGAGAAGATGCTCCCAAGACGAAGCGCGTGGCTTATCTTTTGCAACAGGCCAGGTTGCAATCGGCCAGTAATGATGATGACATAGGGCAGGTTTAATTACACCTTCAAATACATTTTATTACGTGACATCTTGCGAGTCGGATTCTGCATCAAGGAAGGGCTTTCAGTATATTGTGGGCGCATCTCTTATCCAACTGCGCCCTCTCTTGGCAAATCCATGAATAGTTTAATTATATGCAAGTGCACCAATTTTCAAATTAATAGTTCATTTTTATGGCTGATGTTTAGATTTTTGTCAATTGTGGGCGTGGCTTTTGGTGTATTTTATCTATTTCAAATAGACAACTACTTACACACCTTAAAAATATGTGCACTATTTTTCATGGATCGTAATATTTGGCAACCGTGAGCATTTCGCATACAGACAGTGTAGTGTCTCTGACGCTTCATTCCAATGTTATTGAATACATTAACATTAACATAAACTTTTTGACTACCAACTATGCTTCCATATTATGGGCGTGGTATTAGCGTAACTTTTACGCGCAACTCTCATTTAGTTTCTATAACCTTCACCACTTGGCCCAAAGTATTTTACCTCTTAAACCTCTTTCCATGTAAGGAAATGACTTGTATGACAATGTCTTGTCTGTTCTAATATAACTAAACTATTTATAACATAACTTGTAGAACCAAGTGGTGTAGGGTGCGAATTGGTTGGATGTAACCGGCTACAACAATTGCACTTGTTTTCTAGCGCATTGAAAAACATCAACAAGCGATTAAATTTATCTTTTTGAATTTTTTGAATGGGCGTAGCCGATCCTTGCTATCTTTAGTTATTGTATAAACGAAAAAACTTTAAGCAAGTCTTTTTCCCAAGGGTGTATTAATTTTTTGTACATTTTCAACGTTAATTATGAACAAAAATTAATTTAAGAAATTTTAATTTTGACTTTTTTAAAAATGAAAAGTCTTCTCCTTTAATTCCAATGAAACTTTAAATGATTGCGTGACTATTCGCATTCATAAGCGTGGCATTGATTTATATACGAATACAACGAAATAATTATAGGCGTAAGTGACACCTTTTGATGCATTAATTGCCGGCCAAATGAACCGCAAGTTTAAAAGCAGTTAAGCTAACATGGGATTAACTAATGGGTGACAGCCGCCACAAGGCAACCAAAGACAAAGCCATCAGAGTGACATATTGCATTTTTTGTTACTGTTATTGTTTTTGTTTTTGTTTTTATTTAAATAACCGACCAACGCTCACAACAAAGCCCAGCGCTATTAATAACAACAAACCAGAAAATACCTCAAAAGGATACTAATTCTGCACAAACCATCCACAATGGATAATATCTGTATATAGTGGTAGTTAAAGGAAAGTACAAAACTCCAGAAGGACAAAAAATTAAAGAAGTCACGTGTCAAATAAAATGTCAACAAAACAATTGAGTTATTTATTAGAAACAATGTACCAGCGGCGGCAGCAGCAGCACCAGCATTTATGAACATGCTAACACACACACACACATATATATATATATATATATATGTATATATACGTATGTATACGTGTGCGTGCATGTTGCTATAAGCCTAAGACATAAAGCCGGCAAATGAAAGGATAATCAGCGAGTAATAGAGTTCCTAGAATGTGTGTTATAAACACACCTACCCACGCACATGCCCATTTATCTGGGAATTTAACCCCGTAATCATTGTATGAGCGCGTATAGCATAGACTTCAACAAGTTGTGAGCGTACCACCAACACAACCGTGTAAGGTTGTATTGTCAGAGAAATGGAAAAACACCTTGAACGCTCGAGCGCTGCTTCCCTGTTTCACGGATAATGCCTTAATTGTTATTATTTTTGTTGTAGTTGTTGTTTTGATCTAAGTGCTATGGCTTCTATAGTTATACAGTTATTTACTTCCAGTTCATATTTTGTCGTTGGGTTAAGACAAACAATAGTGCACGTGCCCATAAGCACTACACACACACACACACATCCATACGTAGGTAACTACCGTGTGTACGTGTACGCGTACAATTTCAACCGTAGCCTACATGCCATTAATATACACGAATGCCATTTGGGAGGCGTTGAGGGATTAAATGTTACTTTCTATTTATTTATTCATACATTGTATGCAGCGTGTGGCAGCAGAGTGAAATTGTTTGTCATTTGTTGTAGTTGCAGTGAGATATACAAAAATCATTTAGTTGCGGGCTACGGGTATTAACTGACGACAGGCGCCCCGCAATATGCAAACAAAACCCAAATAATCATAATAATCATTTTCCAAGTCATTCATAAGATTCTGCCTGTGAACGTGTGTGCATGTGTAAATTTTTATTGAATTGTTAACACAAAACGTGGCCTGCTTTACTATTTACTTGCAAAACAAAAAAAACAAAAAAAATCTTTTATTTTGTGACCCTGGAGATAAACCTACGACAGAGCTAAAGGCGCATACGTTCGCCCGGCTTAACATGTATAACAAATACTTATAAACGTTTCGATGCTATGGAAAGGGAGACACAGTGATGGGGACAGTCATGGATTTTTCGATTTGATGAGAACGAGTTTTAGACGTGAGAATATTTGTATATGGAGGATAATGGACAACCGGTTAGTATTTAGCACACAATACATGCCGCAGCTAAGAAGGCAAAAAGCAGTCACTTTTTTCAAACTTCCACGACAAAAATATGCACTAATGTGAATAAAAATGTTGCGTGTATTATTCATAGTGACTCGAAATGAGCCGCGTTTCAACAAAAATGTTTCAAGAGATGCCTCACAGAAGCTGTCACAGTTGCTTTATCGAGCTGGAACTTGCACCAATGAGTACATCTGTTGAATTACTGTTGATTAGCATCAAAATTTTGATATAATTAAAATTTTTGGAAACCTAAAAATTTTCGCAAAAAAGTAAAAATCGTCCGGTTGCACCGAATTTCAAGTAACAAGTTTCATTGGAGAATATTAAAAATTGTGATATTACGCCATATAACGATGTTTTATTGGTGCGCTAAGAGGTGTTCTGCACCACAATACAAAGTTTGAACTTACAGGACAGTCTTAAGAATATTTTTAAAACAGAATTTAACGTTTTTGATTCATTTTGGATTGAAATGAGCCGCATTTCTAAAGACGCGCTCCTTAGCAGATTAAAATCATAAAAAATTAAAACTTGTACGACCTCCTTTATTATCGGCTAATTTCAATATCAGTTCCAATGGTAAAAAGACTCTAAATCAAGATATTCATTCAACCCAGACATATGTTTGCGGTGATCAAATTTGTGATCATGACAAGCACAACTTTTATTGTGCTAACCATACTGAATCTAAATCAAAATCCAAGTCGATTTAATGATGTCCGTGTGTCTGCGTTAAATGTTCCAGTGCCGAAGAAATTGTGACATTGAGCTAAAATTCATTCATGTTCTGTGGATATTTAAAGTGGGCCACGCCCACAATCGACGAAAATCTATTCATCAGCAACAATTGAGTCACAAAGTTGAAATTCGTTACGCATGCATATTTATAGAGTGTGGTGAACATTTCAGATTTAATTTTTTCACTTGTTTCACTTGTTATTTATTCAATTGTTATGTTCTGTTGTTATTGTTGTTGCCGTCGTTCTTCTTCTTCTTTTTTTATGTACACGCTTTGGCAGCTTAAAGAAATTGATCCCACTAAGCTTTACAAGCATTTATGAACGTTATTGAATTTCAAATGAATTCAATTCAATACAATCGGTTTTAGTGTTTTTCATCGTTTAGAAAAAGAAAAACAAACGAAAATTTGCACAACAAATGAAAATGAATTTTGGGGATTTGGTTGCAGGATATTTGCTAAAGTTACACAGCACACACAATAAAAATGAAAATAACGAAGCAACCCTTAGCGCACTGACTCCTAACCGTTCACGTAAGTAGAAGTGAATAAATGATAAACCTATGAGAGTAGGAGTATATGTGGGATTTGATTCTTTGTACTCGTGTCATATAATTAAAATGTCATTAAAATATTTGGTTCAAAATGTTTGCAAGGGTTCTCTTCTATAAAGACACTACAACAATAACAACAACGACAACAATGTTAATAATAAACTGGCCACCAAAAAAATTAAGCCAATTAACACCTAACGCAAATGTAACCGTCTTTTAGTTCATACACAACTACAACTACACTACACACCCACATCCATATACAATACATACGCACTAGATTGCCCGTGAGTTGTAAACCTTATAATATCTGCATTATGAAAGGGACACGATAAAAGGTCGTGCAAAATTGTTTAAATACTTGTATTTATTAGAGTATAAAACAATGATAACAGCGGCAATAACAGCAGAAATGGGTTAAAAATTATTTAGAAAAAATGGATTTTCAATACAAATGCAATCAAATAAAACTGAAAGTAATAAATTAAAATGAGTAAAAGCACCAAAGTTGGGCTCAAGTCCCATCTAAAGTACCCTCAACATGTACATACAATAAGGGGGTGTGGCAGGTACCTAATTAAGCCCTTTTTAAAGATCAACAGATTCTGTAAAAGAAGGAGAAAAACTCAATATAAACAATTGAAAATGATGTAATCTGTCATACCCGACTATTAAATACCCTATATTACGTAAACAAGTAAGAAAAAACTACAAAAAAAAAGGTGAGGTGTGGCAAGTATCCAATAGTGTGTGTATTAGGCATTAGCTTGAGGGTCGAGTTGTACGTTTTGTAAACTGTGGATGTATCTATTATACGACCACGCCCATTTTTGATACAGCGATAGATGGGATAATTAGATGGGATGATTATAAAAATAAGAATAACTATATATATATAGAAGCTATAATAACTCAATTTTTGTAGCATATAAATAAATTTTTATCAATTATGGGCGTGGCTCTTTACCGATCTTGCCTATTTTAAATAGCAATCTGCCTGCAGAAACTAAACGTACATGTACACAATTTCAGCTCAATACCTTTTAATTGGAGATTGTGAGAATGCCAACAACAGACAGGCACACGGACATACGGACAAATATGCTTAGATCGACTCAGTTTTTGATTCTGATCAAGAATATATATAAATGGTAGAGTTTCTGACGCCTCTTTACAAGTATTGCAAAACTTATGTGGAGGGTTATTTTGCACAACAATTTATATTGGACAGACTGATGGACTTGGTTAAATCGTTTCAGATTTTGATATAGATTCTGACTTGATCAATACAACTGCGTGTGCGGCATTTGTCGTTTAGAAGTTACAAACACCCGCTCGAACTTAACGTACTCTCCAGCCCAGTGAGAGAGATTGGATTTGGCCAACTCTAAAATACAAACACTCTATACAAAATAAGGGCATAGCACTGCATAAAAAAGTTATTTTTATAAATTGTGGTTGTGTCAACTATCCGACCCCGCCTTCTTTTCTAAACATATATATATTTGTACCCAAGTTCAATTTTGCAGCTCAATTTTTGTCAATTAAAAAATAATGTTTTGTTGATTGTGGACGTGCTTCCAACTTTTCCAACAGTTCAGACTTTTTAAAAAATAATCAAAATATTCGAAGCAAACCTAGCGGTAAGTCAAGCATACCTCTTTTGTTTTTAGATCCGCTCATAATGGCGTCCGATGTTTGGTAAAAAATTACAATTGTAATTTGTGACCCTTGAACCTTTTTTGTGTAAGCATTTTATAAGTACGAACATATTTGTATTACAATGCACACACACAAGTGCGTTAAACCGCACTCAATTAACTTTTTGCTGTAAAAAATGTATATGTTCAGGAAAATGATGCTAAAAACAGAAAAACAAAGACCAAAGCGTACATGAAGCAGCTTATGTTTCACAAAATAATTTTATTTTTATTAAAAAGAACAATACTTTCGCTCACACAAACACATACACACACACACACATACAAAATGAACAACAATTTGAACAATTTCCATTAACAAATATTCACAAAATTGCCTAATGGCGGTTTTAAAGGAAAAAGGAAAAAGGAAAAAACTGAATACCACATGAGCAAAAAACTTACGAGCGTACGAGTGGGACACAAAATATTTTATTTAAGTGAATAAAAAAGTTACACATTATACCAGAGCATGAAGTCACGCAATATGTGTGCGTAAAATACAAAAATAATATAAGTGTGTGTACATGTGTAGGTTATTTACCGCAAACATAAATAACAAATTTCATTAATCGCTAAAAATTGTTCGAGTCATAATTTGCTGTCATATGTTAAGCAGTAATTTGTTGTCCGACGGACGGCAAGGTGGGCACACTACTGAATGAATTTATGAAATTTTTCATAATGCGCAAATCAGTTGAAATCTCCATGTACGACTCTTTCACTTGTAACTGATATAACTGAGCCGTAATATTATGAAAATGGCAATTATTTGCATAATTTATTTGCACACGTTCCCTTCATTTGAAACGAACAGGGTTCGAGTGTCGAAAGTGTTGGGAATTTGGCAGAATTATTGCTAAAAGTATTGTTGCTGTTGTTGTTGTTGTTGTCTCTTATACAAAGTTTATGCTAATAATTTAGCATGAAATGCTATTTTGCGGTTAATGGTTGGAAAAGGTGTGACATCTTGCGTTGCGAGATTCATTTGGCGTCAACCGTTGGTGGTGGCACTACACAATGGATTGTAGGTTGTGGTGGTGAGCTAAACTTACAATGTAATCACTCTTAAATGAAACATTTCGATAATTCTTGATACAATAAATAATTATAAATGCTAAGAATTTCAAAGTGCGAATAAAGCATAAAACAGCGTCGATTACTGAGGCAATTTGGCCACGTCTGACTGCCCGCTCCTGTATAAACGTAAAGTTACAATTTCAGTACCGATCGACTGCTAATCCTTCTGTCAACATTGAAACCGAGATATTGATTTTTAAAACCGAGAGAATGATACGCCTCCACAGACAGACAGACAGACATGGTTAAATTGATTCAGAATCTCATGCTGATCAAGAACATTTATATATATGTAAAGTAGGTTATCTCAAGTGGTTGAGTATAAATTTGACTTAGGCCTTATCTTGAATACCTTTCACATCTACATACAAACATGTGTCAGCTTGCAAGTCGAGTTATACGCTGTATAAGGATTTTTAATAAATTGTGGGCGTGTCTGTTATCCGACCACATCCATTTTTTGCCCGTCAGTCAATGGGATAACTTTGTATACGCGTACCAAATTTCAAGTTCCTAGATTAACTTTTGTGGAAGGTATAAAGAATTTTATTGATTGTGGGCGTGTCTGTAATCCGACCATGCCCATTTTTGGCATATCGATGGATGGGCTAACCTTAAATAAGTAAACTAAATATGAAGTTCACAGGTCAACTTTTGTGGCAGATATATAGATTTTTGTCAATTGAGGGCGTGGCTCTTGATTGATTTTGTCCAGTTTAAATCTGCAATCTGCGTAGAAGAACTAGAAATGTCTGTACAAAATATCTGCTTAATGACTCAAAATTTATGAACGTGAGAGTGCCAACAAACGGACATACGGACATACATCGTATCAATTTATTAATGCTGCACACGAATACATATATACAATATATACCTAGTAGGTATCATTTGTAACACTCTCTTCTGGGTGTTGCAAATGGAATGACGAACTTAGTATACGCTCCATCTTATGTGGAGGATATAAAAATTGATGATTCAAGCTGGAATTGCGTCAGCCAAGTCATTCATATTTACTTTCATATTTCTCTTTTCTGGTTACATGTAAGTATATGTGTGTGTGTGTGTGCAAGTTTCGGTTTTGTATACAATTTCACATTCATTAGAATTCATGGCATGGAAGCAACTTAAAAAGGCATGTCAAGGTTTCCACCAAACAAATTCAACGCAACAGCTAAACTGTACGTGTTCCATTTTGCATGAATACTCAATAACTTGAAAAGTTTGCAGTTAATCTTACAAATCCTTATAGAATGTAAAATAGTACTTAGTACAGGCATGCGAGTTAAATACTCGTACGTACGCAACTACAAACACAGAAGCGTGGGGAAGCGAAAAAGTAGGAAAACTCTTTCTTTAACGAAATGATGTGAAAACCACATTAACGACAACAATAGCAATAACAATAAACAACAATAACAAGTCTAACAAAAAAAAAAAAAAAAAAAAACCTACAAAGTCACACGATTTGTGCATAAACTTTAATGATGATGTCATGAATAAATTAATGCGCGCCCCGTAGCATGGGCGGTAAGCCATCAGGCTTGTTCAGTTGAGCACTTATATATGACAGTTAACTGGCGAAAGTTTATTCAAATTAAATTCATGTTTAAGTTAAAATGACTTTCAGCACAAATTTATTTAATAAAATTTAATTCAACACGTTTCATACGCGTGCATTGTATCCCAAGCATTGTTTGCTGTTTAGGCGTTTCCAGCAACTATTAAGAGGAAGCATTTTCTTTTTAAGCCGACATTTTACAATTGATACCTGCCCGCCACAGCTTATTACCCACACCCATCCTCGGGTCATCACAATATAACTCATTTTGAGGTTTCTCTGCCTTTAATGAAAAAAAATAAAGTCAACTGTGGGAGAAACAAGAAAATAACTAAAATTCGATCAGACTCAACATTAAATACGCTACACATCTACATGCAAGTGGTGGCAGCTACCTGATAAGGACCTTCCTATCTTTCGCTCACACCAATCTTAGATGTGATATGTACCTGATAACAACCTCTAATATTGTGTGTATTAGATAAACAATTTTTCGTCATATATAATTTTCGATAAATTGGGGGCGTGTCTGGGTTCGATCGTGACTATTTTTGGCAGTTGAAGGGTATAGTGAATGCGTCGATTTGTCAATTTTTGCGATAGTGAGCGTTGAGGCAGTAGATACCCGGATGTACGGACATACAACGCGGACAATGCTAGATCGATGCTGATCTCTGACACCTTTTTTAAGTATTTCTAACGGAATAACAAACTTAGCATACTATCCATCTCATTGGAAGGAGATAAAAATATGGAGCAAAGTTTACACCATTATGTGGTCGAGCTCACAGTTGCCGCAAAGTAACATTCCAGCCACAAAAACCACATCCAAACACATACGCACGGCATACACTTATTATATTTATTTAATGAACAAAATGTTTGTATCATGGTGAAGGCACTGGCGATGCGGATGGTGATGAAATGCATTAAGTGTCGCAAACGCGTTAAAGTTTGCGCATGCAAATGTTTAACATGGAAAATCTACATTCTCATATAAACAAAAACAAAATAAACTACAGCACTACTAACAACAAATGACGCGTATGACCGCAACGCCATCAACATAAGCGTGACAGTTGCCTTTGTGAAGACAGGTTTTATACGTATATATATATATCAGGTAAAAAGATTCATTCTTTGCTTTGTACAACTGTTTGCATTAAGTTCGGTCCACCAAAAAGTTCACAATGGGCTTGTCATATCCCGATGCTGGACAAGCATGTGTTTCAATCTGTTTCTGGTTTATTATGGTTGTTGTTTTTGCTGCTGTTCACTGCAAACAACGAACTGAAACCGAATTAATTAGTTACTCTACTGGGCGATCAATCATTCAATTTCAAGCTTCATAAAAATTAAACATCAACAACAGCATTACAACGCACAAACCTCCCCCCGTAAACCATCTCTAGTTCGTTTAAAAACATTACAAATTATTCACTGTTCCGATTAAGGCCACCTGCAACATGCCAAGCCAACCTACCCTTATCAAAAAACAGTAAAAATTAATTCAAGTAAACGCCTAATTTTTTGGTTTTTTTGGTTTTTTTGGTTTTTATTTTTATACTTTTACACCCTTCATGCCTCCAAAAATGATCACTGACACACTGATTGACTCTATATGGGACAATTGCAATCTGTCATGCGTTGAAAGTTGTAATTGGTTGTATTGTTGCTGTCACACACATGCAATCGATGCATTGTTCATATGATGTACACGCATATATAAAGCGATTGCTTTGCAGCAACTTGAGAAATTTTACAGAGCTTATATTAATCAGATCAATTTCAACACGTAGGGGTATTTTCAGTCGTCTTTATTACACTTGTATCTTCTTTTAGTTTAATTTAGAAACAAAACTTTTTGAAGGGGATTCATTACATGGCAAGGTTGCCAATCTTAAATGAAATTTATGTTCATCTGTACGCCGTTCAATCACCGTCATCGTACAGGTCGCAAATTAGGCATTGTCGTATACGTTACTTTTATGGGAAGGGGTTTTAATTTAGTACCGTCAATTATTTAACTAATTAACTACTCTGCCCCTAATTGTGTTCAAGAATATTAAGAATTGCGATTTTCGCCATATAAAGACTATCGTTATAATGGGACCTTATATGGGGAGGGGATCTAAAAAAAGTTTGATTCGATTCATTTTTAACAGGATTTCTCTTTGGGCTACTATATGTCCTTGTACTAAATTCCATCGAAAAATCTCCACACATTCGACCTGTAGCTTGCTCAAAAATTTACATGGACAGACAGACGGATAGACGGACATGGTTAAATAGCTTCAGATTTTGATTCTGAATCGATCGGTATATTTGAAGGTGTATGACATTTGTCGTTTAGGAGTTACAAACTTATCTGAGTACCCATTGCCACAAGTGGTGCAGAGTACAAAAATTGCAGGAGCGGAGCTTTTTCTGCGTAGTCTTTTTTAAAAAAAATTTTCAAAAGAACAAACTCTCTATGAAGTGGTGTTTGGTAAAGTGTTAGGTAAGTATGTATATATATACTTGCGTATGTTGCACATTATGCAATAGCCAAGTAAACCCGAAATAAAAGAAAAATAGGCTCAAGTAACTTCTTTTTATATATACTGACACATACACAGGCACTTATGATAGTTCAAAGAAACATCAAATCAGCATAAATACTTATCAGCATACACGTGCATTTAAGTTTGTACCGCAGTCAGTCTTCAACAGAAACCTTCATACGCATCAACGTATAGCCAGAAAATCAAAAAAGGAAACACAAAAACTATGGCTATGTGTTCTTGTGTGTGCGTGTGTGTGCGTGTGTGTGCGTGTGTGTGTGTGTGTGGTTACACAATTCAACTCTTATAAAAACTTCCACATAAACACACGCACACACAAGCATTTATGTCGCACTTGACTAGAGTGTGTTTTCATATGAAAATCATTTGTAATACAACACACTATGGCAACAGTAACAGCAACAATAATAATAACAACAACAAAACACAAAAATGGAGATTTTTATAAAAACCAATAGCGATGCAGTACAGTAAGGCTCTCATATAGTGCACAAGTGTGCGTACGTTTGTGCTATTGTGCATTCAACCAACATGCATGGATATGATTATATGTGTGCACATGTGTGCGTATTGAGTATTGAGTTCATTTGCATGCTGTTGGGTTTTGCATGTCACAGCAGTTATTGCGGTTTTCTGTTTAAACCATCAAATATCAATGCAATGTATAGAGTTGGTTTGGTTTGGTTCTGTTCGGTTCGGTTCGGTTCACACACACACACCAACATATATGCATAGTATTTGCCACTTTTATGTGTCAGCATATTTGTATGCAAACGACAAAGCGTACGGTAGTCAATTGTAAACCAAGATCATCAAGTGAATGTTTAATTGTGGGTGCGTGGCTGCTGCAGCATGTTTAAGTTATGGTTGTAATGTTAAGAAGGAGTGTGTGCTATATATCGTAGTAAAGGCGTCTATTGTATGTATTTAAAAAGAGGCGCTCTTTACTATCTTGAATACATGTTCAACACAAACTTAAACACAAACATACGGGTGCTATGAGTATAGAGTGTGTAGGAAAGCAAGCATCATCATCATCATCATCATCATCATCATCATCATCATCATCTACGTAGTTGGTGAAGTTTATTTTTACTACAGCAAACAAGACTTTTTTTTTTTTTTTTTTTTTTTTTGCGATAGGTGGAAAGCATCGAAAGCCTGAGGTGCGAGACTTTAACCCGCTAAAACCACCTTTGCGTCAATTCCCGCGTCCCTGTGGAACCACCGTTAAGTATTCCTTCACAGGGGGGAAAGGCCGTTGACCGTTGACAACGTCAATTATGACCACAACCCGACTAGTCGGACACCCATCTAACCAACGACGTTAAAGAGCACTGGGTTCACTCGATTCCTTTCTAGAAGTCGGAGCCTTTTCATAATTACGGCCGCAAGGTCTTGTACTGCTTGCCATCTACTACTGGAAATTAGCATGTGCCATACTATATTTTCGGGGGTAGGCGTTTCTCCTATTAGTAGCGCCAACCTGCTTCTCTGTTGTTCAAAGCGGGGGCAGTAGAAAAACACATGTCTCGCGTCCTCTTCTACCCCACAAATCGTGCAGCAGGGGTTGTCGTCGTGCATAAAGCGGTACAAATAAGACCTGAAACACCCATGACCAGATAGAAATTGCGTGAGGTAGAAGTCGACTTCTCCATGCTTACGCAGTAACCAATCACTAATATTTGGTATTAGGCGATTCGTCCACCTGCCCTTTTCGGACGAGCTCCATCTTCGCTGCCATTCATCCAGTATTGTACCTCTAGCGAGCTGCTTGCCGACGCCTTGGGATATGAGATGCCTTTCCTTGGCTAAGAGGTCAATAGGAATCATTCTGCTAATGACCAAGGCGGCATCCTCTGAGGTTGTGCGGAAGGCACAACAAATTCTTAACGCGCATAGGCGATAGATTGATTTCAGACCCCTAGAGTAGGATTTGATCTCCATTGCGTGGTGCCATATTTGGCTTCCGTAAAGCATTACCGACTTGACGACTTCTACTATAAGTCGTCTGCGGTTTTCTCTTGGGCCTCGTGTATTTGCCATCAGTCTGCTGAGAGCCATGCTTGTGTTGGCGGCTTTCGTACATACCTGCTCGAGGTGTGCTTTGAACGTTAGTCTCGTGTCTATCATAACACCCAGGTATTTGACTGCCTCCTTGGTGGTAATGTTGCAGCGGCCTACCTTAAAGGTCACGTTTTCTCTTTTTTTACGACTACTTACGAGTACCGCCTCTGTTTTTTCTTCTGCTAGAGCGAGGCCCTTGGATAGCAGCCATTCGCGAATAGTGGTTATAGTGTTTTCCGCGATGTCAACGATGTCGCTTAATTGCTTAGCAACGACCACCACAGCAATGTCGTCCGCGAAACCAATGATTTTGGCGTTATCGGAAATTCGCAGACGTAAGATGTCGTCGTACATGCAGTTCCATAGAATTGGTCCCAGAACCGAGCCTTGTGGAACGCCACCGCTGATGCTTCGAGATTTTCTGCCGTCATCGGTCATGTATGTGAGAGTTCTATCTTTAAAGTAGTCCGCTATTATGTTTTTAAGGTAGTTGCAGATCCTTCGTTTCTCAAGAGACGACATAATGTGTTCCCATCTGGCTGAGTTGAAGGCATTTCGGACGTCTAGTGTTAGAATTAGGCTGTACTTTTTTGAACCGCCCTTCCACCTCGTGCCCTCTATTGCATTACTCGCAATGGATATCACTTCATTTATCGCGTTTAATGTGGAGCGCTTTTTACGGAAGCCAAATTGCATATCTGATAATCCTTTCTGAGCCTCCAAGGCCTCAGACAATCGGTTGCATATGATGCGCTCTAGGATTTTACCAGTCGTGTCCATTAAACAGATTGGTCTGTACGAAGTGGGTTCTCCAGGTGGCTTGTTCGGTTTTTGTATCAGGACTAACTTTTGGTGTTTCCATAGTTTAGGAAATGATCCTTCGAGCAGGCATTGATTGAAGATTTTGGCAAACTCCATAGGGTGTCTTTCGATGGCGGCTATGATGGCGCAATTTGGGATTCCGTCTGGCCCTGGTGATGACTTCTTCTTTACGGTTCTAGCCGCCGCCATGACCTCGCCTTCTGTGACTAATTTTACACTCGATGGTGGAGCTTCGGAGCGAGCATAGTGGAAAGGAGGATGGTTAGGGAAGAGTGTATCCGCAATGGTGTTAACGAAGTTTGGGCAGGTGGGTTGAGTTGAACCTTTAAACTTATTGGTCACGATTTGAAAGGCTGAACCCCACGGGTTGTTTTCCAGGTCGTTAACGAGTTTTTCGAAACTTCTGGTTTTGCTCTTCATGATGGCCTTTTTTAGCTCCCGCCTTTTGTTTTTGTACGTTTGCTGGCATTCTATATATCTAGGGCTGTTGCGCGATCTTTGGTACAACCTACGCGCTCGGTTGCATTCTGAGCGCAGTAGTGCAATATCATTACTCCACCAGTACACTGGTTTGTGCGCCATTTGTGGGTTAGATCGCCTAATCATGGAAGCGTCACAGGCCTGCTCAATGTGGTGAATCAGTTTATGGGCCATTTCATTAGCGGTACCAGAAAGCTCTAGATCAGACATCATCAAGTTAAATGTATCTTTGTCAAGAGTATCGCCTTTCCATCGTGGGCCCCGTGAAGGTTGGACAATATTGGAGGGTCGGGCGTCTAGGTTTATCTCGCAGATTATAGCGCGGTGGTCGCTATTTGTGTATATGTTACTTAAGCGCCATGAAGTTTTTGAATAAAGACGGCTGTTAATAAACGCAATATCGATAATAGAGCCGTAGCCAGCCTTCGCGAAGGTATATTCAGAGCCCGTGTTGAGAAGGACTAGGTCCAATGCCGCAAAGCTTTCGAGAACTGTTTTGCCTTTGAAACTCGTTGTAGGGCAGCCCCACTCCATAGCCCACGCATTAAAGTCTCCGGCAATAAATTTCGGACTCTTGTCGCATGCTTCATGGCTAAGCTCCAGGATTACTCCATCAAAGTCGGTTGTACTTGTGCTAGGAGGCACATAGCAGCTGTAAATGTGCAGACCGTTAAATTCACAAGCGACGAAGCAATTTTTGACAGCAGTGGCCAGCAGCTGCTTTTGTGGGTGGCCACAGTGCCAAATGGCAGCCTTGCCTGAGGCATCCTTAATCCAATTGACGCCTTGCGGGACATTGTATGGTTCGCTTAGTATTGCTATGTCAATATTTTGTTCGCGTACCGTCTGTGTTAGAAGCTCTTGCGCCGCTCTGCAATGATTTAAATTTAGTTGGAGTATTCTCATTCTCCATTAACACTAGGACACCTTCTTCCGCCTAATGGATGGTCGTAAGGCTTTGTCCGTTTTTTACATATGGAACAGGATGGCTGGTTTTTGCAATCTTTTGCAAAGTGGCCTTCTTCGCTACAGTTTAAACAGCATTTGCTTCTATCGCTTATGTTTCTACATTGCCTCGATATATGCCCTAGCTCCAGACATCTGTAGCATTTTATGATCTCCTTCTTTTCTCTAATGCGGCAGACAACCCAACCGATTTTCACTTTATTCCTTTCCAGGAGCGTTTTTGCATCCTCGGATGGGACCGAGAGCACGGCTGTTTGCGTGGAAGCGTATGCTTTTCTGAGGGATTTGATGTCTTCTCTCTTTAGGCTCAAACCTACTTGTGTGTTTATTGCGTCTATTAGTTCTTCTGCCGTTGTGATTTCGTCGATGTCTTTAATTTCCAGTTTAGTCACGTTGGAAAGCATTTTGATATTTGCCTGCTGGCCTAGTACTTCTTCTATTTTTTCTTTGAATGTGGAATTTGTGGCCTGATTTTTTTGCAGTTTAAGCAGTATTTCGCCGTTCCTCGTTCTTCTAATTTTGTTAACATTGTCTCCAAATATTTTTAGGTCTTTGTCCGATTTAACCTTTTTTAAGATGTCACTGTAGCTTAGATCTCCAGTTTTTTTGATGACAATGGCATCCGTTTTAAGCGGCAATTTCACCTTGGGTTTTCGTTCGGTTGGTTTTTTAACCGTTTTCCAGGCGTTTTCATTGACTTGGCTCTTCGTGGAGGTGGGCGTATCCATTACGGTCACATTTTCGGCCCTTGCGTTCTGGGCTGCTTGTTTGCTTTTTTTGGCAGCCGAGCCCTTGGTAGCGTCTTCTCTCGCTCTTTTTGGAACGTTTGGCTTCGTTTTCAATAACGGCGAGGTTTGCGTACTGGATTGCTTTTGCTGTCTTCCTGCTTTCCGCGCGGCCTCGAGTTCGAAGGAAGCCTTTTTGTGGAGGACGAGAAGTTCGTCTATGATATCCCGCATAGGTTGGTGAATTGTGCGTCGACCGCCGCCCAGCATATTAATTAGTTCTCCTATTTTTTTCCCTAGTAATGAAAAGGAGTTAGTGTCACTTACCGAATGCTCCTCGTTTACATCTAAAACTAAGGGAGGAGACGAATGTGATCGCCGTTGGCCTTGTTCGGGGGACCTCGCCATCAATCTGCTTTTGCTGAACGCTGCCAGTTCTTTGTCAATGTTCGGCAGATCGTCCTTGCGGAAGGCACCATCTTCTTTGCGCGGCGCGTTTATTGCCGGTACCGACCCGTCTTTTTTTTCGGCTTGCTTTAAGATTTTAGCAGCCGTTATCGGTGTGTTATTCGAGCTCATAATCGTGAGCAACCGAATAACATACCGTGGAAGGGTGTATTTTATTTATAAAATAACCAGACGCAATTAAATATTCTGCATATACGCTTTAAAAACGTTAAGTACAAGCTGCGTAGGTGAAGCACGCAGTGTGTTTTGTCCTTTGTGTATGTACTAAAAAAAAACGTAATCAGAGTGAGGGCAACTCTGATACTATTTCTCCTTGGAAGATGGAGAGTAAGGAGAAAGAAGTAAAAAAGTACTTATACACAGCTAGCCGCGCACACACACCCGCACTTAAGTTTATGCAAATATTAATACTAGACAATCTGACCAATAATAAAGTTTTTGTTTATCGGTCCACTCGACACCAATTGGGCTATTTTCACAACGGTTCACTTTGAAAAAGGATATTTTATATACTCAAAAGTATCGAATAGCGAGAAAATTGGGATAAAATTTTTTTTAAACTCGTAAAAACTTTAATCCGACCAGAAACTCGCACTCTCACTCCTGAATGTCAGCAAACAAGACTTGGGTCGGTACATTCGTATGCATTTTTGGTATGTGGTTGGGTTGACATGTGAAAAGCAAATGTCAATATGTCAACCGACAAAGCATTTGTTGTAACTGCAGTAGTAGTAGTGGTGGTAGTAGTCGTTTGGCACCTTTTGACTACAGCCTGTCATTACTAGGATTTTGTAAACACACACAGTGTTTGTTTGTGTTGCTGTTGTTGATATTGTTGATGTCGGTGCTTCTTTTTCAATGCCTTGCATGTGTGAACTCATACTTATAGTTTTACGGCTGATGACACCGCATGACATTACAGAGATGTTTACTGGTTGTATGTGCCACTCGGCTCAGCTCCAGCTATTAGATCTTCATAGTTGTGGTCTTGCTAAATATGTGCAGCTTTTACACATAAACGCACTCGCTGGTTTGCTCTCATTTCTACCAGTCAATGTATTGCATCATTAGAGACGAAATATTGGATTGTTGAGGTTTCCTCTAATGCACGCCGATAATTCACTGCAATCTGTAAAATCTTGTGATCGATGTAATAAAATTGTTTAATAAATAAAAAAATATGAAAAGTAGCAATAAATTCTAAGGCTTACGTACCTACCGACTTGCGTTTAAAATAACGCAGAAGAACACAAACATCCTTCAAACGTCACTTTCATGTACTGTAACTAGTCAAAAACAGGAACAGTACCTGTCAACGTTTTTTTACATGCATACGCATACACATACTCGTACCATTGTACACATTTTATTTCCATTTATCTTTTCGTTATCTTCTCTTTCTAATGATATTCTTTTCCACATACTTACCTTAAATGCTCAACTACTTCAAGTGTACTAACGTTTATTTTGTGGCGAAGCTTAGCTTTTCAGCTGCAACCTAATAAGAGGTTCGAGAGTTAGTGTTTGCTTATGTAGAATGGGGTAATACGCATTCTTATGTTACATTAACCATTAATACTTGTCTACTTAATGGTAAATTACCAAACGCAATATAATGCACACTACTAAGCAAAAACGAGTAAGAAAACTAAATTTGTCTCTTAGACCAAACCTTGAATACCCTCCACAACTACAATAGTGGGAGTGGCACGTATGTGAGTAAGCCCTCTAATAATGTACGTATCACGTATCAGTTTCAAAGTCGAGTTTTACGTGGAGTATTGTTTTTTGAAAATTGTGGGCGCATCTATTATTCGACCACGCTCATTTTTGGCACATCGATGGATAAGGTAATTTTAAGTATGCATACTTAAGTTCAGATAGCTCAATTTTTGTGGCAGATTTATAGTTTTTTGTTCTATGGGGGCGTGGCTCTTGACCGATTTTACTAAAAACTAAAAGTATCTGTACAACATTTCAACTCAATATCTCAAAATATACGACCGTAAGAATGCCAATAACAGACAGACACACGGATGAACATGTCTAGATTGACTCAGTTTTAGACGCTGATCAAAAATATATATATTTTGTAAGGTCTCTGACGCCTCCTTCAGGGGGTGTTGCAAATGGAATGACAAACTTAGTATACCCCCATCTTGTGTGGAAGATTACAAAATAGCAAATTAAACGACACCACTACGATACTAAGCAGAAATTCTTTTATAAATAATTTTTAAAGTGAAGGATTTTCTAAATTTAGAACATACAAAAGGAGACGTCAGAGATCCCTATATAGTATTTTCCTTATTGCGAACAAAATCTGACTAGATTTAGCAACATCCGCCCGTAAGTCTGCTACTATTTTGTTCCGCTTCAGATCGCAAAAATTGAGCTATTAAGCTGAAATTCTGTACAAACATTTCTAGTTTATGTACGTACGTTTTTTTAATTGACCGCAATTTAGCCACGCCCACAAGTTTGAAGATTAAAACTACAAAATTAATGTTTGTTTTATAAGTATATTTAATAATTATCACAAATAATATAAAAATAAACGTAATCGAATAAGAGACGCATTGGTAATGTGCAAGAGACCCCATTTGACTCAAAATTGGAACCACAACTTGATGGATTGGACTAATTTTCGAAATGTTTTCATATGTTCGGCTTTTTCAGATTTCAAAAATCTATCGCATTAGACCCGTTTGTAAAACTAAAAATATAACGAAAATGAAACCAAACTACGCTGCGGTAACATTTCAACTTGTTTAAATTTAATAATAATTTATTCAATGAAAAACTCTATTTAAAGTTTTTTCTCCCACTTTTTTTCCACATACAAAAAAAAAAGGAAAAAAACGTAATAAATTGATTTCGAAGTGCCAATAAAACAAAATTCTTAATTCTTTATCTGGTTGCTGTTCTCACTCTGCGTATTTTGTTCTTTTCACCTACCTACCGGGGATGAACTCACTTTGTCAACACGTGTGTAACATCCACATAATATATTATATATGTTATATATATTCTTGATCAGCAATTCCAGTTCTTGCTGCGCGATTGGTATTGGCCTACATTTCATTGCAAAATAAAGAAGCGCCAAAAACGATGCATTGATTTCTTACAAAGTCACTCCTAAAGTGAGGAGGATCGACCACGCCCACCCGTAAATATTTAACGAAAACGAGTAATCTTTTAGTTTTTCAAAGAAGGAAATAACAAGAGTTTAATATTGCTATGTAATGAAATGCTTGAAGACCCCGCCAATAATTTATAACAATGCCTTTTATTGAAAGTGATTCAAGTTTTGGCTTAAGCGATGTATAAATATTTTACTTTATTTTTTTTTGCTGCCAGTAATGTGATGTGATGATTACGAGGTGTAATGTGGGAGGCATAACCATGCATAACTCAAGTGTTTATATTTATACCCTCCACATAAGATAGCGTTATACTTAGTTTGTTGTTTCGTTGGGGTCACCCAGAAGAAAGCGCCTCGATCTAGACATGTATATCCGTGTATCTGTCTGTTATTGAGATTCTCGCGGTCATAAATGTTGAGGTATTGAGCTGATACAAACACTTTCGTTTTTGTACGCAGATCGCTATTTAAAATAGGAAAAATCGGTCAAGAGCCACGCCCAAAATTGACAAAAATCTATATATTTACCACAAAAATTGATACATGAACTTGAAATATGGCATCCCATCCATCGATATGCTAAAAGTGGGCGTGGTCGAATAACAGACGCGCCCACAACTTACAAAAAACAATACTCCACGTAAAACTCGACTTTGAAACTGATTCGTGTACGTACACTATTAGAAAGCGCACTCACATACCTGCCCCGCCCACTATTGTACTTGTGGAGGGTATTTAAGATGTGGTCTAAGCCAAAGTTAGTTTTCCTACTTGTTTATACAAAATTTTGCATTGGAAGGCATTATCATTTTGTCAGATTGTTTGCAATATGTAAGATTTAAGATTTAATCGTGTCTGTATGTCTGTGCTTTGAAGTCATTCTTTTGATGGTGTGATAGCGATTCCAAACTGGACGTTGGTAAAGAAATTGGTTAAGATTGGTTAAACAACGCGCTCACAATATAATGAAAATGAGAGAAGGATGAAATTTTTAAAGAATATTTCACGTATTATCATGAAGTGCGGAAGATGGAAATTTGAAAAAGCCTGAAAAAGATTTGGTAAACCAGTGGTGGGTATTCGAAATAGGGCCCAAGCCAAATGTAATTTTCTTTAGTGTTTCTGTATTTTTATTTTTTTGTCTTCTTTATGTTAAAGTTTACTTTTATTTGTGTTTGTATTTTTATTTTTATTTTGATTGATTGCATACATTTGTGTATGAATGTAAAGAAGTGTTGGTGGCGATAGTAGCAGCAATAGCATCAATAACAACAATTTGCAACATATTTGAGTCCATTAAAAATGCGTTTAACATGTTTTCTGCGGTTTTATGGTTTAATTGTAAAATTGAAATAAAACACAAACCCCAGAAAGTGAAAAAACTGCACAACAATATACCGCAACCCTATGCACACATACACACACACACACACACACATGTGCTATGAAAAACATACTTTACATACTTAAAGGCTCGTTAACTGAATGCCAATCCTATAAAATTGTACATAACAGCGCCCATGATTGATGATACATTTATTTATGTGGAGGTGTGCCAGCATGTGCGTGTGTGCACTTTTACGTATATAATACAATATAAAATGCACAAATATTTATTCGTCTACACATAACTGCTTGTATACCCAGGCAATGCACACAAATCGAATCTTTGCTTTACATCATATTTAGCATCGAATGATGGGCTCGCTGTACTGAGTGGCGGTATGCTGATAAGCTTTTGTAAATATGTACGCAAAAATGTGTTTGTTACCTCATTTTATGCGCCTATAATCCTTAAACTCTCCCATGTTTATGATACTCGAACTGTTGTTGTTGTTGTTACAATTTGTTCATTTTTATTGAACATATTTTTACTTGAATGCACATATTTCACAAATTAAATGCGCAACAAACCAAAACAACAATTACATACATCCAACACTTATGTCAGCCATGGTTGCTGCAAAAAAGAAAAAAAAAACAGTACAAAGTCAGAACATCGATGGTAACCGCAAAAGAGCTAAAATATGTACCCACTCATAAAACTTATCCACTGCAATGTAATGCATACAGAACTTACGATACATGTATGTATGGTGTGTGTGTGTGTGCGTGGTGTATGCTTTTTGTAACACGCAAAAATTTCAATAATTTACGCGAGACTGGAAAATAGTACAATTTTTAGGTTAAACATGTTCTGACCTGCCCATCCACAAGCAACTTTGCTCTCACTCTCTCCCCCTCTCTCTCTCACACTCAATCGCTTATCATCTTTTCATTGGTTTTCACATCATTTTTGTCTCGCTTTAGTTCTAACTACATGAACGCTTTTTGCATAAATTTATCCTTTTTAATGATGGTTGTGTGATTGTTGTTGTTACTGTTAGTGTTGTTGTTGCTGTTGCTGCTGCCGTACTGATGTTTAATAAAACATCAACCAATATTACATTGATAATCGTTCAATATTTACACAATATTCGCAACACACACACAAACGCACACACACACACACACACACAAACATATCAAAACATCATAAACATATATAACGTGATGTTTTTCATATTCTACCATATAAACCACTATCCGTTAGTCCGACCTCAACCAACAAAGCAGCACAGAAAAAAAGCTTGAAATTTTCAAATGTTTACTTGGGGTCTCTCTGCTTTTTCTGGTCGAATGCTATTCATTGACTTTTTGCAATAATGTTGCAAAACATAATTGTTTTTGTTTTTGCTTTTTTTGTTTTCATTTCTTGTACAAGGAAAATTTTGCAAATACCACATTATTGACAAAGGCTGAAAGAGAGACAGAGAAAGAATGAGTGATAATGCGAGGAAGAGAGAGAGGGGCTTAGAGAAGTATACGAAGAAGGCTGTGTGTGGGTATAAATATATATTATACATTATTCTATGCAAAGTATTTGTTTGTAAAGTGTTGTTGCTGTTGCTGTTGTCGGTTATTTTTAAGTAAAAGGAATGTTTTTTGGAAAAAAATTCCACATGATTGATTGTGAAAAAGGCGCCGTTGGTTCTGTTCTACAACATATCTTTATGCAAAAATATGCAAGCACGTAGACGCGATAGAAACTTTAGGCTGTTTTTTCATATTCCAAGTTTCTCAATTAATTGCAGTAGAATGGGTATAACGGATGGACAGAATTGATGGAAATATTTGTACATGTTTTATTGTGTATGAAAACGCGTATTTATTATATTTATATTTATATTTATATTTAACTGCCAAAATTTGATGTGGTCGAGTAACAGACACGCCCACAATTTACAAAAAATTACATTCGCCATAAAACTAGAATTGCAAGCTGATACGTAATCCGTACACTATTAGAGGGCGCAATATTTATATACGTATTTGCCACACCCACCGTTGTGGATGGGTATTTAAGATTTGGCCTAAGCAAAATTTAATGTTTTTACTTGTTATTTATTTATATAGGATTCTAATATAAATAACATATATGGGTGTTCCTAAAAATTATCCGATATTAATCATATTCGAAGGAGTAGACGAAAATTCAAGCGATTCAGAAAGTCATTCACAGGTATATCAAAAAAGTCCTAGACGAAGTTATACCATTTTCACAATTTTGGTCTAATGTGATAATTTCTACCCTCTGATATGTATACATTGTAGAGTCTCTAACATCTTCTTCTGGGTGTCGCAAATGGAATGACAATCTTAGTATACCCCTCATCTTACGTGGAGGGTATAATTAAAACTTTTACGGCCTACGGTCCCTACGGTTTTTCTCTACAGTGAAAGGTAACTCTGCGAAAAATTAGCGTAAAAAAATCTCACGTGCCATTTAAAAACTTACAGTTCAAAATCTTTACTTATATATATACAATCATATATGATATTCGTATTGAGGTAAATTGATCCCCATTTATCATACGATGTTATATGTTTCCTAAGACGCTGTTCATGGTAACTTAAAATCATCAAAAAGCTGCCACAGTGGCCTGATTAATCTCAAACTTGAAACTTTCAATTTTTGCGGTCAATTACTATAGATTGACATCAAGATTTGGACTTTTTGAAAATCTATCATTACCCTGCCTTTGAAAAAGGGAAAACAAGTAAAAATCGCCCAAATACATGCAAAGTTGCCTCGATTAAGCCTCGCAGCAAATGGAATTAAGATTTGTGCCAAGATGCGTTGGAAAATATCAAGAGTTGTGGATTTTGCCCATGTGTTGGTTGCTCTAAAATCAATGAAAATTAAAAAAATAATTAATGCAAGAGTGAAAGTGAAATGTTACGCTGTTGTTAGAGTATTGGGTGGAGGGTGTATGTGTGTATGTTGTTGAGGCAACGTGTGGATTGTGATATTGTTGTGTTGTGCTTGTATAAAAACGCGAATGGTTGCAAATTCTTTGTCGAGTTGTTTTTGTTTTTTTGATTTTCCGTTTTAATTTTTTTTATTCCCATTTATACGCTATTTAACAAACAAAGAATTTCAAGCACATTTTTCAGTTAAATTTTACATATCCGTGAACAGTTCTTTTTGACGATGAACAGGCACACGCAGTCAGCGAATATGAAGGAGAAATATAGCAACGAGGAATAGGACGTGGAGGGGAGTAAGAATATTCCATGTAATCAAAATGGATATAAAAAATCAAAAATACTTAAATAAGCGATTATAGCAAATTTTTCTCATTTTTCTTCAAATAATCTCTTTGGTGACTACTAAACAACTAAATGCCTGCAATGGAATGGAATTTATTATTACTGCTACGGATATAACCGTTATATTATAATTCTGTAATGAGAGAGATGGTCTGTCCGTTTTTCATAATCAAAGCATTTATAGCATTGTTTATAATTTTGTGCTTATTTAATGGACACAAAATGATTAAAGTGCGGATGGAGACACTTAATGCTCTGCAAAGTGATTCAACTGGCGGTCACATATCAATGAGTTCGTTTGTACCCTGCAGCTCTTGAGGGTTGAACGTTATATTAAGTTGGTGCAGTTGTTTGCAAACTCCTAAGCGGAGTTTTCAATTGTACCGATCGATTCAGAAGCACTTTCTTATATAATCATGTCCGCCTATCCGTCTGCGTGTTCATGTAAACCTAAACTTTACATTTTTTGACATGTTTTAATGAAGTTTGATAACGGGAAGTGTATTGACTCAAAGAGAAGCTTTATTGAAAATGGATTGAATCGGACCATTTTTAGAACTTCTCTCCATGTAAGATCTTATTAAAGGAAGGTTTTATGTGAAGAAAATTGGCATCTCTTTTTTTTGACTGTGAACTCATTCGGAAACTTTTTAGAAAAAACATATTTCACGAAATATTTGTCCTGACAATGCCTCAATTAAACAATTTGTAGAACTAATAGGGTATAAAGTGACCGGGTATAGCCGACTTTGGCACGTTCACTTATCTTTTTCTTAATTTATATCATTTACCATTAACGCTGAACACATTAAAGCTGACGCTGTTATAACATAGACGGAGAAGTTGAAAAATGCTTTCAACAATGCTGTTGTCTTGTTGGTGTTTATAAACAAAATCATTGCCGGATATTTCTGTGCGATAAACTCTGTTTTAATGCCATCATTAAAATGACACATAAACTGTGGCCACAAAATTTAGTCGTAGGGCATCAAACGTTATTGAATGTGAAGCCTGTGAAGAAAGCAGTCCAATCAAGGGATGAAGAACGTCATGGCAAGGACTAGTTATGTGATAATTATATGAAGAAGCTTTTAAATTGGAAATTGGAAAAGTTGAAGTATTTTTTAGATTTCCTAGATCCATAATTGTTGTGTAAAATATATTTTCTAAAACATTCTCAGTCTTAAATACTTTGTTCAGGACTTTAGTTTCCATTGAATTTATTGATTTCATTATTAAACTTCCCAAAGAACTGCTCTCGCATTCACCATTGATTACATGAAGTTTTTAGATGTGCTTCTCATTTATAAAATTTCATCTCACGTTTTTATGTTGTGACCACGTGACGCGACTACACTTGCAAAGCCTTGCATCTCTTCGGTCGGCACCATTTTGTTTTGTATGATATTTCAAAAAAAAAAAAAGAACAAAAACCAAAAACAAAATGCTTGCTATTGCCTTCCAGTTCCAGCAATTTGTTTTATAGATTTTTCCTTTCTATATGTATAATGTACAAGTATGTGTGTTTACTCAGGCATGTACAATATATTGTAATTTTCGTTTTACGTGTTGTTTCAGGTATTATTTGCCAAAATTCTTGGTAATTTTTACGTAAACCCCTGCACAAAAAACTGCTTTCTTCTTATTTGTTTTTTTTTCTTTCTTTCTCTTTTCTTGGAGAGAACGACAACGCTACGACACATGACATGAAAAGTTTTCGGCAAAGGAAGCAAACTATAGGAAAAAACAAACCAGAACAAGAACCCTCTTTACAATATTGACAAAGTGACAGCCTGTACAAAAGGAATAAAAAACAGTAAAAAAAGATATTTTTGAAAAGAAATTTTTCAGATATTTCTTAAAGAATTTTCAGTTTTTTTTTTTTATTTTTTATTTTTGTTTTTGTTTTTGTTTATTTGGGTGGTTGGTTCAAGAAAACTTCACCAAATATTAACATTTATATAAAAAATTGCCGTCTCTTCCTTCATTTCGCTTGACATTCAAGCAGGTCGCCTTATGTGTACGTTAGCTCTGTAGTGCTGTATTAAGGTATGTAAAACTCAAAGGAGCTGATGGAGAGACACCAAGTGACCATTTAGACTGAGTGTCGCAAATATCCAATTGTCAAATCCTCGGCACTAAGAAACATTTTTAATTGTGTTGCCCTGCATATCAGTAAATTTTATTCAAAAGCGCATATTTTTGTAAATTTGAAACTCCTTGGATATCTGCCTATACAGTATATTGCCACCTTGTTTATTTTGTGCGTATTTGCATATGTATTGGGAATCTAAACATTTGCCAAATGTGCATATATTTTGCACATTACGAATTTGCATATACATAATTGTTTAATGGATATCTGCACAAAATTTTTACATCTGCGAATTTGCATATTTCTACGTTTAGCATATTTCTTGCATATCTGCAGAAATCACTTGACATGATTACTTTTAGTTTGCTTATTTTTGCACATCTGCATGTTTTTGACATATATCTCGTTTTTTTTTTTTTTGCTTATTTTATAAGTAGTGATTGGTTAATATATCAATTGGGCGATGCACGACACCACAACTCATAAACACTTTGAACGATATTCTTGTACGATTAAGAACAGAAATCCATTTTTAACATTCTTGTACGATATTATAAAAATTATTTTCATGTATGAAAAAATTATAACCCATATTATATAATATATCGAAAATTTAATAATTTCCCTCCCCTTTTCAACACCATTTCCTGCAGATTTATATTCGTATTGATGCGCTCCCTCCTCTAAATATTGCCAAAGCCTTTCGTAGATTTTGAATCATTAATTATACGAATTATTGGATTCTCTGCTATATTACAAAAATGTCTTCTCTTTCTTTATTTACTTGGCCATTCATCAAACCTTTCAAACCTTTGAAAGTGCATAATTTGCTATGGGAATCATTTCTTCTAAATGAATTTTTCTTATCTTTCGACTTTCTAAATCCAGAAGTGGCGAACATTTGCTAACAAATGTGGTGACATTTGGCTTATGAGAGTTAAGGAACAAACAAACAAGAAAAGGCCAAGAAAAAGGAAAAACGAATGCTGTGACTATTTAAATTTTGAATTTATATTAATTGATTAGCATAGAAATGAAAGTTGAAATAAAACGCGAGCGGACTTTATGAAGTGCTTACACTTTCTCATTACTCTTATTAAGGAATGCAAAGACGCGAATCGTTTAAGATTTGAAATGTAAATGAAGGGATTTCAAGCATAATATTAATAAAAATAAGGAAGGGAGAGAGAGAGAGAGAGAGAGAGAGAGAAAAGGTTCATAAATGAAATCTCAAAAATGCATATATGGAGGAAGAAGAAGAAGAAAACCATCAGTAATCAACCCATACCAAACAAACAAACCATCATCATCATCTAATACAATGTTATGCAAATCCATAAAGTAAACGACTCAGCTCATACTCAACGCATATAATTTACCACATAAATGAGTTTTCCATCTTTATGTTTATAATGTGATGTTGTGTTGTGCATGTGTTGCTATGTTCTGGTAAATTACAAAAGACAGACGCTTAGACTCAGTCCTCTTGGCTTTCGAGCAAACATTCCTGGAACGTTTTTCATATCAATGTAGCGCCTTACAATGTTTCTCATTCCATGACAAATTAATACACAAACATTTACATACACACACACATGCTTACATTAAACACATTGTAAGTAAGTGTGATATATGTGAATGAATAAATATTCACAAAGATTGTTCCATCATGAATGTGAAATACTTGTATGTTTAGTAGGTATGGAGAGACATCCACTCATAGCTGTTATTATGTGTATAAGCACCAACACCAAAAAGCCATAAAAATTCCGGGCAAATAAGAAATTGTGTGTGGGTTTCTATAAATTGTTTGAGAGCCACGCCCACAATCAACAAAACTCTACGCATCAGTAAGAAGTTAAAGTGTTTCTGTTCATTTGCCAAAAATAGGTAGGATCGGATAGCAGACACGCCTACAATTTTCACAATTTTATTTGAGAATTCGGCTTCATAATTAATAAGCAATACATAAACCAAACAGGGCATCCTCAAGTACCCACCATGCCGCCTGATGTGAAATTGGAAAAAAATCTCTTTATGGATTCACTAAATTCTTAATTTATTTCACCAACTTCTGTTAAAACAAGTGAAAATGTTATATTCGGTCCAGCTCGACTACATTACTTTTCAAAAGTGTTCCTCAAAGAATGCGACTTTTAGTGTTGGTACAAAATTACACGGACAGACAGGCAGGCAGACAGACAGATGTGGCTAAAATATTCAAAAAGTTATTGTGAATCGATTGGTATAATTGAAGGTGGATGTGGCATAGGTTCGCTGATAGGAGTTACAAAAATCAGCAACCTTTACCACTGGTGCCAGTGGTGCATCCTTGTTTAATCTTTTATTCAGTACACTCTTATACCAGAAAGTGAGGTAAAATATAACAAGTAAGAAAACTAAATTCAACTTAGGCCAGGGGAGGGCTCCGTTACATACAAACAGTGGGCCTAGCAGGTGTATGATTACGCCCTGTAATGTAGTGTACGTATTACATATCAGCTTGAAAGTTGAGTTTTACGCTGAGTATGGTTTTTATATAAATTGTGGGCGTATTTGTAATCCGACCACGCCCATTTTTTGCCTATCTGTGTATAGGATAATTATAGGTAGATACAACAAATTTCAAGCTCATAGGTACATTTTTGTGGTATATAAATTTTTGTCAATTAAGGGCGTGACTATCATTTTACCACGCCCATTTTTTTGCATATCAATATATAGATAGCATAATTATAAATATCAACTTCATAGCTCAATAAGAAGATTTTTGTCGATTGTGGGCGTGGCTAAAGCCTAATTTTATGTAACGATCTGCGTGGAAAAACTAAAAGTGTTTAAACAACATTTCGGATCAATATCTCAAAATTTACACCCGTGAGAATGCCAACAACAGACAGACCCATGGACACACGGACAGTTTAGATCTACTCTGTTTGTGATGCTGATTAAAAATATATATACTTTGTAGGGTCTCTGGCGCCTCCTTCTAATAGGTATAAAAATATTATAGACAGTTGTACACTTTTCTAATTGAGTTTGTTGTCTTACATTTATGCATTTAAAGCAAGAATATGACTTGTAGTTCTCTGTACCTTCTGAGTACGTTAAGTATGGAAAGTAGGTTTTGTGAAACCCCTCGAAATTGATTCCATCTGTCCATCCATTTCCCATCTTGTGTTGTAAATTATTGAGCAACTATAAAGTCCGCTCCTAGCAAACTAAATAAATGCTTTGCCATGCCGTAAATGGACGGTGACATAATCTCTAAATTTAACAGCTAAACAATCAAGTAATTGATAGTCGGTTAATGAGGTTATAAGCATTAAGGCAAAAAATCAATTTACGTTTATTCACAAATGATTTTGTATGAGAAATCTTAGAGAGAGAGAAGGGGAGAGAGAGCAAAAAGAAAACCCTAATCCAGGATATTATACAACAACTGCCTTCTATGTGTATTTAATACGCATACATATATACAATACACTATATATATATATATATATTTATATAAGTGTGCAAACATCGAAATAACTCTTATTTAGCAAGCAAGTGATGTTATCAAAGAATCGTTCATATTGGATGGATGTATCTACAATACTGATATATATACATGTATAAAAGGTGATAGACAAAATCGCTTTACACAACAACATCTTTTCGCTGTCTTCTGTGTAATAAAAGCAGACAAATAAACGTATTTAACAGATGAATAAAGTGAGCGTGCAGAGCTACGAAAATTTGTGTCGATGGGAAGGGCAATCTTTTAAAGCTAGACACGGTCTTTAAAATTATATGTATGCATGTACGTACGTATGTGTGTAACGACACTATACTTGATATACTATACTGCACTGTTTAGGATTTAACCAACACCGCAGGAGATGGTTTCTAACAACACGCTCGGCTATCTCAACTTGAATCAACCTATATACATATATATTGTGCACGTGTGTGTGTGCGTAAGTATGTAGACAGATGATTGGTATGTGCATGTGTAGTATACATATAGACACACGTACATGACAATGTATTTGAAGGCATGCCTGTGCGTTTAACAGTGGGTAAGCATTTAGTAAGCAACATGCCGAGAGTGTACGCCATCATTCAACATGGCGTCAAAACGTCACACAATCCACATAATAACCTCTACATCAGCTACGTACAGAGAAGTGAATGTACTTACGTGTGTATGTGTATATTTCCGTACGACATATGCTTTCAAAGTTTAGCAAAAACAAAAACACAAAAAGAGCCCGAAGTACGCATACGGATTACAAGTAGTATGGGAGACATACTAAACCGAAACCTTCAACCCCAAGTATGGTATGCCGACAACGCACATACAACGACCATGTAGTGGAGGAACGGCTGGAGAGCAGGGTAAGCAACAATAACCAGCTTGTTAGTTAGTCAGTCAGTCTGTCTGTTTGTTTGTCACCTTGTCAGTCAGTTAGTTAGTTGGCGGTGGAGTGGAATAATATTATAACTCTTTTGAAAAATTGAAGAAGAAAAGCCATCACATCAATGGAATCACGGTCTGGCGGCATATCATCATACCCATGCATCAGTTTTAGTTCTTTGCTACACCCTACAATATTCTATGGGAGTGACTATGAAGTGAAGTTTTTTGAAAAATATTTTAGTAACAAAATCTCGAAACAAACAGAATGGGTCAATTGTAATCTATGAATATAGGTAAAGCATACCCATCGGTGTTTGACTTCTCCAATCAAAATTTAGAGAAATGTCAGCGTGACAGCTGCGGAGAAGGTATTGAAGAATTCGTGTAGGGTGCAAGACATGTCTGCTGTAGCTATAAAGCCAACAACCGATTTTCTTAATTATTATTATTGTTCTTGTTCTTACTTCTGCTGTGCATGTTCATTTGCAGGTATTACTGTATACAACTTCCATCCCCTGAGGAGCAAATAAAAAAATATATGAGTGTTGAGTTGGGGTTTTTCTGCTTGGTCGCATTTTCTACACTTTTGTTGTTTGTTGTATGCTGGTTGATTGGTTGGTTGGTTGAATGGTTGACTCCATTCCAAAACACAATTATAACGACAACAACAACATATAAAATACACGATATGAAGTTTCGTGGAGACAAAGGTGCTTACACATCATACACTAAGTTCTTTAGCTCCGATGATTAGAAGATTGCTGTTAAAGTTGATACCAAGTTTCGGTATTTTTACACTGGAAATTTTATGAAGCTTAGTTTATCTCTCCAGGATATTTTATACGTTTTCTTTGGTAGGGTTTGAACAATACTACTTAATATGACCCAACTGTCGATTACTTTCTTTCAAGTTAGAGATCAATATAACAGAATGTCCTTAGGATTAGCCAAATTTACGTCTCTCATCTCATTAGTATTTAACCTTAAATGCTGCCTTGATGCGATTATACTTTGGTCGTAGAAATTAAATATTAATCGTTAGGAATTTAAAAAAATTAGAAAAATTCATTTACGAGTCTGTTTTAATCGAGAACTCTTGTTACTTAATCGTTTAACTTCATTCAGTTAATCTCCAATCGATACGAAGCAAACATTTTCATATAAGAAAGAGTGGTTTTCGTGAGTTGGTCTAAGGCTAATATAACATTTTTACTTATTGTTGTTATTCCAAAATTCAACGCCAGTCTCATTCTAACAGAGTGAATTCTCTCGCAAAATGTATGGATACAATCATTAGTGAACATAAAGATGATGTTGGAAAAGCATGTGAATGCATTAAAAACTAACGAAGCATGTCATTGTATCACATATGATAAAATTTTATAATTTAAAATCCTATACAACTACTTTTGATGCAATCATATGAATATCGAAATACCACTGAAGCTTGATCTCTATCGACTTGTATAAGAATCGCTAACTTTACCCACATCTTAAAACGTCTCTATAGGCAATAAAGTTCTAACTATAGATCAAGACGGTTCGTGGTTATTTTTTGTTTAATTTTGTATAAGAGTTCACCTAACTCCTTCAAATATAAACATATTTACACATAAGAAGTCTTTGGAATCTTTTTATGTGAAGAAAGAAAACTAAATTTGGGGTTTAGGCCAAATTTTAAATACCCTCCACATCTGCAATGGTGGGAGTGGCAGGTATATGATTACATATCATTTTTCACGTCGAGTATTACGCTGATTATATATTTTTGTAAATTGTGGGCTCATCCCTTATAAGACCACGCCCATTTTTAGCACCTTGATGGTTGTGATAATTATAAATAAAAATAAAAATGCTTTACGTTCATAGCTCAATTTTTGTGGCAGATATATAGATTTTTTTTTGGTTGTAGGCGTGGCTCTTAACCGATTTTACCAATTTCATATAGCAATCTACGTTAAAAATTTAAAAGTATTTGTACAACGTTTCACGGCTCAATATCTCAAAATGTGCGCCCGTGAGTATGTCAATAACAGACAGACAGACGTACAATACGGACATACGGACATACATTTCTAGATTGACTCAGTTTTTGATGCTGATTAAGAATATCTGTATATTGTAAGGTCTCTAAGGCTTCCTTCTGGATATTGCAAAGGGAACGACACAAACTTAGTATGCCCCCGTCACTAAGGTGGAGGATATAAAAATCAGTTTTAAAATTGTCAAAAAAATCTCCGCACTAAACTTAATGCATAAACTTATTTGCCATATTGATGGTGTTGTAGGGTATAAAAATTACCAGAAAACTCTAACAAACAGCAGAAGAACAGCATAAGAAACGTATTAAACGCATTTGTTGTGCAAAAGGAACAATAAAACCAACGAACAGAGAACCTTTATTCGAGGATATACATATATTGTGTGTACACTATATAAACACAACATATGTGCCTACCTACATATACACAGCGTGGAACAATAAACAAATCCACCCGCAACATAATCCCTTTCGATCTTTTTGGAAATAAAACACACGAAACTATTTGTTATACACAAATCATTTAAAGAAGTTGAATTTTTTATTTGTAAATAACATACACATACACATATGATATGTATTTATGCGAGCATGTGTAAGTGATTGGGGTGTCTGAACAAATTTCGTACATTCAACCACAAATCACTACTAAAATATTACAAGTCTTAAATGGAACATTTTTATACAAGGCGGCTCTTATAAGAATGACTGACGCTAAGCATAAAGAAGGAAAACGTGCTGTTTACAACATCCAGAAGAAAATGTCGCAAACCCCATATACAATATATATATATTCTATATGTCAGCATCAAGAACCTTAAAAGGTATAAAATCAGTCTTGTCAGTGGATATCTAAAACATATACGAATCGTAATCTGCGTAATCTGTACGTCTTTTTCTAATAGATGCAAATGGTTTTTCAGATTTTGCGCACACACAAGACACCCAACATTCCAACACCCAAATTCTGAATCCATCGAGACTTGTCTGTTCATGTGTTGTTGGCACTCTCACACAGTCACAAATTTTGAGATATTGAGCTGAGATTTTCTACATGCACTTCTAGTTTCTGCCGAACGCTGAACGTAAGATTGTTAAAGATCCACGCTTTTAATTGTCAAAATTCTAGATGTCAACCACAAAGCACACATATTTACATTAGCACATAGGATCGTATAACAGACACGCCCACAAAACAAAAAAACCCTACAAAGAACCTTTTTTGCGCAGAGTCTGGCGTTAAGTTGTTACGTATTACGTACAGTGTTAAAAAGCGTAATGAGGTACTTGCCACGCCTACAGTTTGTGTATATAGATGTGGAGGATATTTAAGGTTTGTCCCTTGAAAAAAATTTAGATTTTGACTTTTTTATCATTTTAAATTTTATGCGAAATGAAAACTATTCCAAACCCTTTCCGTTCATTAAATGATTAAAACTTTTACTTTCTCTAAAGCTCTACCCCTTTGGCAGAAGTATTACCGGCAGCAATCTGCTAAAAAGCAAATGAAGTGAAAATTATTGTACAGTAAAACGCCAACAGACCATTAAACCATTAAATATTAAGTGAGAGGGGAAATTAGGGATGGAGATAAGGGTAAGAGAGAGAGAGAGAGAGACAGATAGAGAAAGGGCGAGGTAGAAACCGAGGAAAATTACAATTTAATAATTTTGTTTAAAAAGTTTTTGCATGCTGTAGCAACCAGTAGACACGGAGACAAGGAAGCAACCAAAGGAACTCTTTGCACAGACAGACAAACAGACAGACAGTATGTAAGGTAAGACTAGGATGTGTGTGTGTATGTATTATGTAACAAAATTCTTTTAATGACTTTGAAAACGTTTAAAATTTTTGTAATCATTTAATTGGGTCATCTCTTAAAAGAAAAAAAACCTAGATAAAGGATTCAATGGAAAAAAAAGGACATTTTTTTTTGTAAATTAATTTCGACACTTTTGTACATGTACAATACATACATGTTAAGTAGCGTTGAATGAAGATGTGTGTGTGTGTTTTAAGTCTATTTATATGTCTGCCTTTACTAATGAAGAAGATTAATTGGGTCATTGTGTCAGACTGTATGTAGTAGTTGTAGCTTGTGCAATAAACTTTAATAAATGATTGTGTGGGGGATGGGGATGGTTTGGAAGAAGAAGGAGAAGTGGAGAATAGACGATCGCTTCATTTCATTACATATACACGCACCCGCTCGGTTTTGAAAGACTTTAAAGTTTGCATGTGTATGTATGTGTGTACTTGGGCATGTATATCTGTCTACATGTCTGTCTATCTGTGACTTCTCTCTACTTGTTTGCATTGCATTGGCGGTCGGCTTAATTAAGTGCAACATGTGGCATAATTATAAAATTTATACGTTCCGTGGCCCAGTGCATTAAAGTCCTTTTGTTACATAATCACATAACTCATGCTGTTAATCGGCAATTGTTACAAATCAATAATTAAGAAGCTAAAGATGAGAGAGAAGGTGAGATATTGAAGTGGCATGGAATGCGAACAGTAGTTAATAATCAAGGTTAAGAGGTGTTGACTACTTCATTAAACTGTCATTTCGGAGAATAAATTGCATATATTTACACCCGACATTTTTAAGAAATTTTCCCAAACTCTTTGAAAAAATTTTATATTAAGTATCGCTATTGTAAAACATACACATATGTACGTACAGGGTGTCTACCGGGAAGTTATACTATTTTGTTTTGCCGCCATTTTGGTAAATATTCGTTATGACAGTTCCTATTTGGCAGTCGTAAAGTAAAGCGTGGCAAATTGATTGTAGAAAACTATTCGATAACTCAATGTATTGTAATTGCAAATCAAGGTTCGATTAAAGTAACCATCATCAAGGTACGGGCAATTTTGGGAGATGTACTAACAAAACGCACTGTTTGACGTGTAGTGAATAAATGAGAAAAAGGGGGTTCAGGCTTTAAAATACAACGCACTGCCAGATCATCTGATCGTCTGATCGTGCTGTTCTAAACAATCCATCAACCTCAATTCGACACCGTGTTTAGGAAATTGGTCTACCAACAACAACTTTGGTCACAATTTTTTCAAGAGTATCTTTGACATTATTTACACTGCCATACAGGGTGTTACATAATAACTCTGATTTTCATGAAAAACTCAGAATGAGTAACAAATCACATTTTCATTTGAATGCATAATATCGGTTCAAGGCAATGAAAAATCTACAAATTTTTCATGAGTCATTCGTTTTTCATATATCCATTAAAAGTGATAGTTGGTCAAAAGGAATTACTGGGAATGTCTAAACTAAATGTGACTTTGTTCCTAGCAATATCTTTAAGATTAGAGACAACATTAAGTATAAGTTTGTCAACAACCAGGTAACAAAAATAAAATACAGCGTGGGAATGTTAAGTAAAGTGTGTTGCCTAGTAAAACTATGTGTTCAACATATAAAGTCATTAACGCTGATCATCGTCGAATATTACATTTTTTAACAGCTGATGCTGTTAAAGAACCTCACAGTTATGCCAAAGAAACAACAAACAAAAGCAGCCCATCCCATCCCTATACTCACATGTATATATACTTCTTTATGTATTGTACATGTAAAGAAGCCATTCTATAAAATGCTTAAGATGCATATGAAATGCAGAAGTCCTTTAAAGCGTAAATGTAGCACATTTTGCATTAAAGTGCGTTTTTAAATTTTAATTGTTTTATGGATTTTCTTAAACAGCTCAATAGGAATTTATTTACACAAAAAGGTAGAAGCTTGAATGATGAAAAAACTGAAATTCACCATTGCACAAAGCACAGAGGAGCGCATGTGCCCTAAATTCTATGAAAAAGGACTGCACACCACAGTAAGCGTATATGTGTACATGTATACTCCCCCCAGGCCCCAAAGGGAGATTCTAACTGCGGCCATAATACTACTACGGCCAGATTTCCACATGCGTATTAAAACCATTATCGCATGTTGAAGTGTATGTGTAAGCTACGTTAAGGAAGTGGCTACAATTTTGTTGACTTTTGTCTAGAGCAGAATTTCAGGATTTCCCCTGTGCTTTCATTTTGGCTTTTACACCGAACGAGTCACTCAACAATTGCCAGAGAAAATATCCCTGTTTTGATGACTGGTGCTGATATGGCGGCCCCTTTAATGCTTTTTATGCGCTTTTCTCTGTGGCACCCATTTAGCACAGAATCACTTGTCTAGTTGGATTTCAATCTTTTGACAAACAGAGATTCGTAATCACTCAAGCATTACGTTACACAATAGTGAGCCTGCAAAACGCCATTTTGTAGCGCGCAATTTTCCATTAAACGGTTTTATATCTCCATCTACCTATCACCAATCTATACTGCATGGTGTGTGTGAAACGGTATGACATTAATTTTCAATACCAGAACTTTAACGCAATTACTCACACTCCCACTTATTAACGAAATCAAAAATTTAAAGAGTGCAAGTGCCACAAAGAAAACAAACCTATGTGCGGGTAATAACATGTTTTAACTTAAGCTTTAATGAGTTCAAGTGTTGATGGTAATTAACTACTTTTGAACGATTCACTTAACTTAACATTGTTGTCTTACAATTAACCAAAAAATGCAGAAATTAAAAAAATCGAAATGTTTCTTTAGTTTTGTGGTTAAAAAATAAATGTTCAGAACGGATGAAAAAATAAAAATACCTGAAAATATTTTGATTTAATGGAAAGTTAAGTGTAAAGATGATTGATGAACAGCATCCCATGCAAATTGGTTTGTGTAAGTATATGGACAGACAAAGCTTAAAATATCGGTTAAAAACTGCCGACGGTAAATTTTGTTCAATGAAGCGGCGGCCGTCGCAGCCACATTGTAACCCCAACAATGTAAAAGTTTCACCCTGAACTTTTACTTATAACATCAGTTTATGTCAAAATTTTTTAATCACTTTGGCTCTACATAGTCACGGAATATTAATACTTAAATAAAATATTTAATGAACGCAAAAGAAAAAAATTCTTAATCTGTGCCATAGAATGTTGAATAAATTGAATTTTTTTTTAAATCAACTTGTTCATTATTGCTGTCTTTAATAGGAGTATACGTCGAATAAATTTAAAACAGATTTGAAACAATTTCTATTCCAACTACAGCAAGCTTGACAACCTAAGTTTTGAGTCAGTCTTCGATAAAAATTCTCCCTGTAGTATAAATTCATACATTGATTTGAAACCTGAACAAATGTTAATTTTTTGCGCTGATTGATTTGAAATTTATTAAAATCGGTCAAACCACATGCTCACGGTGCAGTATAAAAGAAAGAATCAAACTTGAATTGATTTAACCATGCTTGTCTGTGCGTCCATGCATTTCTTGAGTCAAATTAAAAGTCGCAATTTTTGATTTTTATTGTTGAAATTTCGCACGGAAAGGTCTTCTAACTTAATGTACCAAATCGATCGTTAATAACCCTCTCCCAACAATGCATAATTTTAGAAAGTGGAATTTTTTTAAATCTAATTCAGTAAGGAACGGTTAAAAAGCTCAATAAGTAATTTTGTCAAGCGCCCTATCATATCGGATCATTATTGAACCCCTTTTCAATTATTATATTTTCACAAAGTGACTTTTATATGACATTGGATCGCTTTTACTCAAATAACTTTTAGTTTTAATTATAGCATAAATTGTGGAACTAAGTGGGTACTAAATGGTTGAGGAGAGCTATATTTATAATATATTCACTAATTCCTTGCTTTACTTTAATCTATTTATGATATAACTACGCTTATGGAAGTACGTAGAGCCCCCTTGCTTCCACATTTCTGTTTCTTGTGAACTCTTATATTTGACCTATAATCATTCCTACTGCAATATTTTTACATATTTACAGTGTAACATCAGTACTTAGTCGTAATCTACAGATATGTCACCTACCTTCAATTATACCGATCGCTTCAGAATCAAAATCTGAATAGATTTAACCATGTCCGTCTGTCCGCCTGTCTGTCCGTGTAAATTTGCGCGCAAGATACAATGAGACCTCATTTTTTGAGATATTTCGATGAAATTTAGTACAAGGTCATAAGAGAACCCTATTGAAATAATAATTAAATAATATAATAATTAAATTTTACTAAGTAACTTATTAACTAAACGGATACAACTGAAGCAATTGTACCATAATTTAAGAAGCTAAGTGGGTTATTATATGTTCGGGCTTGACCGCCTATAACATATTAACTTGTTGTTAACGCTTTAAGTGTAAAATTTAGTTGAAAATACTAAGTAATTTTGCGATTCAAAAGTAGTTCCCCTTGGCTCAAGTTATATTATTACAGACCGTGAATCTTTGAACTATGTATTCATTGTATTAATTGGCAGGCTGCAAATATTATTTTCCAATTTACAGCTAGATGTGAACATGTTCCTCCCGCCCATTTAAGTTAGAGGAAAATTTTAACAGAAGTTAATCCGTTTTTGATTACTTTGCTGCACCGTTTATGTTGGAAGCAAATATCTCTCTGTCATGCTGAGATTTGGACGTTTGCCATTACATTCCATTTTACGCTGAATAATAATATTGAACATGCAACATAGCTAAAGTGTTAATCTGATTATTGTTGACTGAAACATGCAGAATACACCTGTTATATTTTTTCAACACCCAAACACACACAAGAAAGTGATAGGAAATTTCTCCAAATGGTTGAGTTTAGAAGAGTACAAAGCATGACTTGACATAATAACAAAAGGTTTAACACTTGTCGGCATGTGTGTTGTTCGTCCTCTTATCTAAGCATTTTTAGCATTATTTTCAACTTTTTAACGTGTTATTGATATGACGGTGGCATTGAAACGTTTTGTAAAGTCTAATTAGAAACCAATGGTTATAGTAAATTTATGAGGGGGATTATCAAGGAAGTACTGAAAATAGCAAAATACACCCCTTGCAACGCAACAGCTTTCATTTGCATTCAATGCTTGTGCCAATATATATGTACACAAAACACTAAAGTCGCACAACAATTAGTCAGTAGTACGCAGCACTCTTACACATTGCAACCCCCTTTGGTGAGGATGGAAAGTTCACAACCCAAGCATTATATCCCAATATTTAAACATTTGCTGCAATATCTTGAATGTTGTAACTCTCCTCAGAACAAGTTTAAGTATCACTGTGGTACGGACGTATATAATAAATGTTATACCCTAACATATGTTGTTGGTCTTAGTTTCCTTTGTTTATTTATTTTTTTTTTATCTGATTCATCCACACGAGCGGTACATATAGTGCATAATTTATTTGGCAGTCTTTTGTTTTCCAATAGATTTCAATTTAATCGGATTTATTGCTCAAATAAAATTGAAAATTACGGGCGTATAAATATCATAGCCCATGATATTACTGTCAGATAATCTAATTTAAGCTGAGAGAAGTCAAGTAGCAAACAATACCTATCAAAATTTAGATATGTTATAATTTATTTTATTCAATTCAGTCTGAAAGTATGTTAATGTGTATTACAAAACCAAGAAGACTTATTTAAAGATGTGGCGTTATCTGGGAAGGGGTTTTTAAAATGAATCGATGAGATGCATTTTCATTATTAACGGTTCTTGGCTCAAAACACATTCTTGAGCAAAATTTCATCAGAAAATATCAAAAATTGTGAGTTGATTATAAGATGTAAATATAAACGGACAGATAGATTTGATTCTGACCCGATTGTATGTAGTATTTGCCTTTTGGATACTACACCCAATCACAATATTCCCATTTACCATTTTGTGGTGTATGGTGCATAAATACAAATAGAAGCATCAAAATTTAAATCTATCAATTCACGTGCCTTCATCTTGAGCGTTTGAGTTGAAATTACGAATATTTTTAGTTTCTGAACTTCATCATCATCAAATGTTTGCAGGACATCAAATACTTGGTCTCTTCACCGGAGTTTCTAGGCTTAGGTTTCTATTTAAATTGATTAAAATCGATCAAGTGCCAACAAAACCCTCTTACGCAAAAATGTAGCTATAAAATGAAATTTTTAAGCATATATATAATTAGCCCCTCTTTTAATCGGTGGGCTCTGATAGACACATGCGCAAAATTTATTTTAAAAAAAAACTTGATTCAGTGCAAAATAATGATATAAAGATGCAGGTTAGGCATACTGCATAGGGTGTAAAAAATGACACATGCCACGCCCCTGGACTATTATTGCGAAAAGTATCCCTTAATTGGTTTAAACTAAGAAATGCTCGTTAAATAGTTCTCTAACTTGTGTAGTTTTGAAACCAGTATTTTTGGCCCAAACTGGGTAATTCTAATAATAATAATAATACCCCACACCTCTTGGCTCCTTAAATTATGCTACAATTAGTTTAGTTGTGTCAGTATATAAGTTACTTCGTGAAATATGTTTTTATGTAGGAAGGGGTTCAAAAATTCATCCAAATCAATCCATTTTCCATAGAATTTCTCTTTGGGTCAATGCATGTCCTTGTACCAAATTTCAGCGAAATATCCCAAAAAATGCGTACAAATTTACATGGACAGACAGACGGACGTGGTTAAAGCGATTCAGACTTTGAATCGATCGCTTTAATTGAAGACGGATGCTACGTTTTTCGTTACAAACATCCGCCCGAACTTAAGCCTACTTTGCCAGAAACATTGTGTTTTTAAATCTATTGAAAATTTTGTATCCCAGTTTAATTATAATATTTTGGAAATGTCTATAAACCAAGAAAAACCGTGTCTTCTTTGCAGGCCTTGTTTCTAGCAACCCATTCAAATTGATTTTTAAATATATTTTAATTTTAAATATACTTTATTATTATTATAATAACTATAACATTTTAGTTCACTCTGTGCGATATTATCCCATACAAATATTTATGGAAATCCTTTGAAATACATTTTTAACCGCAATTAATTATGTTTGAAATTATTCAAATAATTGTCTCCTTCGTAAATATTTGCATATCATGACAGCGCAAATCCATTATACTACACTTGTATGAATACAGTCAAAACACTGTGTACGCATTTATAATGAAATGCAGTCATTTCGGATCATTTTTTATGTTAATCTATAAATTGAGATACAATCACACAATACATGCAACCAATTAACCAAAAAATGTCCCGATTGGAGGTGCTGCGTTGGAAAATACTGAATGTCAACATTGAAACCAAAAAGAATGAAGGACCAATTGTACATACTTTGCGAGTGCAAAAGTATAAAATTGCAACTCTAGCCAACAATAATGTACGAGCCACAGTAAAATATAATAAAGCATTTATTTATGCAAATATGTTTATGTGTAAATATAATTTAACAGAGGCGTCTGATAATGGGTGAGAGCATACCCTGTGCAAAGGAGAAGAAGGGGAGAGCTTGCTGAAAGGTGCTCATTTTGGTAGCTTTTAAATAGTTAATCACACTGATGGACACATTTGAGAAAGATGAATCAGACTTTAGAGGCTATGGGCCAAGTACTTCCTTAACTTATTTGGGAATTACAACCATACCTGAATATGTGAATGTACACAATTCTTTAAAAGGGGCTGGTATCTGCGCCTCTGTCCACACCCAGCACTTAACCCAGACTTTTGGCAGGTAGCTGAACAGTTAGTTTAACAAAATAAAAAAAAACCAACAATTATTTCAATAATTACAAAACCACAAATTTACTAAAGTGCCAAACCTCACACACAACGCCCAAATAACTCGGCCATTGGACACAAACATCTATTTCAGTTTTTATTGTGTATATTCATAGTGTAGTATGAAGGAGTGGGGCACAGGGGGGAGTATGGTCTTAAACACTTTAGCGATAAATAAAATACAATAAATAAAAACCACAAAAACAAATCCTGAATGTTGTGCGAACAAAACCACAAACAGAGAAGTGAACTTTACAATTGTACACAATAATAAACAGCAACAAAAATTACATAAAAAGGCAGGCAGGCAGGCAGGCAGGCAGATAGTAAAACTTTATTACAATAACAGCATCACACAACATAAAATCAGCACCAAACTGACCAAACCAAAGTGACAATACTCCAAACACAATGTTTCCATGTTCAACAACACGTAACATTTAAAGAGAACATGCTTTAGAAAGCAGAATGTAGTTTGTACAACTTTCCATATATTGTAGAGCCGATGATAGTGCAGATAACTTGTTGGAGTTGTTTTGCGGTTTAAATGCGGAAGTCGGGCACAGCTTGGTTGTGCCCCTCTCTCGCTTCATCTCTTTTAAACATTCCCAATGCAATAAATGTAACGGGAAATAATTATAAGTATATTTGTGTTGTTATTGTTGTTGTTTGTTTCTTTAAATAATTTCTCTTTGCACCCCCAACTCAACAACAGTTCCAATGGATGTTAAACCATGTCAGACATTAATACAACAACAGCAATTATTATTGCAACAACAGCAACAGCAACAGCAACAACAACAACAACTTCTGCACTGCAATACATTAATGTCCCTAAACGGAAACGAAGGAATGTTAACAACATCGACAGCAAATACTCCCGTCAGCACCACCACCATCACCACACCTTCACAACTACATAGCACGCACATACCATTGTTGTCTGCTTCAGTGACAACAACAACACCACCAGGACATGTTGTCATTGTCAATGATAATTGCAACAGTGGTAGTGTCGGCCGTTGTGCGGTTAATGGTATGGGTGGTCATCAGGAGACTCTTAGCGGCAACGACAACTGTAGCAATAAAACGAATCAAACACATTGTGTACAGAGTCCTATACCGATGGTGATGACCATGGGCATGGATGCGAAACGCCATCACTCCACATTTATAGACCAAAGAATGGTGACAACACCAATAGCAACAGCAGCCGTAACAACACTTGTTAACGGAAATTGTAATAGTCACAATGGTAGTCATCATAGCAATGATGGAAACAATACAAATGACAATAAAATTACAACACAACCATGTGGTCCGGGGCCACCAGCATTACAAGCCATTTCAACATCATCCAACAGCGCCGCAAACTATGGCCTATCAATGCAAATGCCACAACAACAACAGCAACAGCAGCAGCAGCAACACCAGCAAGCCTTAAATGCTTTGGTCTGTTCAGCCAACCAACGCATAACATTGGGTGAGTGCCGTTTGAATAGCAACTCTAACTCCAATATCAGCATCAATAACAATAACAACATTTATGAACATCAGCATCACCCCCACCACCAGCACCAGCACCACCATCACCACCATCATCAGCAACAGCATCATCCAAGTAGTTTTGAAGCTGCTTTGGCTTTGCAGCAGCACTTGTTACAGCATCAAACTCAACAATTAAACAACCATCCTGCTTTACAACAACAACAACAACAACAACAACAAATAGCAAACAATTGTTCAAATGACACCAGCAGCCCAAACAACAATACTTTACATTCCGCGGTGGTCACGTCGTCGGCTACTGCTACCACTACTGCTGCTGCCGCACTATTGTCATCATCATTAACAACAGCAATAGCTCAAACAACAACAACCATAACAGCAACAATTTTTAACAACACTTGTTCCTCATCCATTGCTCTGTCTGTATCGGCATCATCGTGCGGCTATTGTTGTCGACCAATTTGTGATCGTTATATAATGCGTGTCGTTGACACATCATTCCACGAGAGCTGCCTTAAATGTGCAACATGTTCGTTGCATTTGGTGCATTCCTGTTTCGCCCGCAATGGTAAACTCTATTGTCGCCTCGACTATGAAAGGTATGTACGCGTGCACGTATGTGAGAAGAATTAAATTTCCACTTAATGGTCGTTCAAGCCACTAATTATCATTTATTGGAAATTTTAAACAGAAATGGTTTTATTTGCTTTAAAAAGTTTAATTCATAAATGAATTATTTAATTAAAAATGCGTGTAAACACTGAATGTCCTTACGTCCATTTTTTCTTTGCTTTGCTTTTTACCTTCTTCACCGTCTTCATGTAATCCAACATTTTTAAACCCCCCTTTTTAGTAACGGGGGTGTACTAAGTTTGCTATTCCGTTTTGCAAGGAAGCCTCGGAGAGCTAACAACTGAGTCAAACTGGATGCGTGTGTCTCCGTGTGTCTTTCGGTTGATGGAACATTCAGGGTTGTAAATTTTGAGATATTGAGGAGATCAGTACTTAAAATGGTCAAATTTTAAATCGGTCAAGAGCCACGCCCACAATAGATAAAAATATATTTATCTGACACTAAAATTTAGTTTATAAACTTTAGTACAGACTCATATCAACAATTATTCCCTCCATATATGTGCCAATAATGGGCGTAATCCTATACCTGCCGCGCCCACCATTTGTACGTAGATGTGGAGGGTGTTTAAGATTTATCTTAAGCCAAATTTAGTTTTTTACTTGTTATTTTTTCATTAGAATAAATATGAAATCATTCTTCATCTTGTCCAACTTCTTATCTTTGCAGACAATTTATGCGTAATCGTTGTCTTGGTTGCGGTTGTAAAATTGCTGCTGATGAATTAGTAATGAGAACACTCGATGAAAATGTTTTCCATTTGAAATGTTTCGCTTGCGTAGTATGTGGTGCTATACTCAAGAAGGGGGAACAATACGTTGTTAAGCAGGGTCAATTGTTTTGTCGTTTCGATTATGAGAAGGAAGTGGAAATGTTGCAGGGTTATGGTAAGCTAATTTGAGTGTCTGGCAAAGAACTATTCTGTTAATATTATTCTTTAACCTTGTGCATCAATCGTTTATTTAGATTTCTATGGTGATGACTTGTTTGCTCCCAAATTGGATGGACGACGTGGCCCGAAACGGCCGCGCACCATTTTAAACACTCAACAGCGTAGAGCATTCAAAGCTTCGTTTGAAGTGTCGCCCAAACCATGTCGTAAAGTGCGTGAAAATCTAGCCAAGGAGACTGGCTTAAGCTTACGGATAGTACAAGTGCGTCCTCCATCATAATTGTTCATAATGAAATTTTAATTTCATTTTCTTTGCATTATCGTTTGCCTTCACTTTCTTTCACTCGTTCTAGGTGTGGTTTCAGAATCAACGTGCCAAAGTAAAGAAAATACAAAAGAAAGCCAAACAAGAGGGCCACAGTAGCAACAGCAAGAACAACAACAAAAATGCCTGCGATTCCCAAGACTCACAAGAGTCGGACAGTAGTAATGTAGCAAAAATTAAAGACGAGACACACAGCGATACTGAATCCCTAATTGATTCGCCATACTCAAGCAGTAACGGTGCCCTGGACAAACACTTACGACACAGCCTCAAGGATGAAAATGAAAATGCGTCATTCAATTGCATGGAAACCAACAAAGGTAACCTTCGATGATAATAATAATAATCCGGGTAATTTCATTGAGTTTTTTGTTTTACAGAAAATTGCCATAAAGCGAGTGAACCAGTCTTGAATACTATATTGGGCTTAAGTTATGCCACGTTTCAGCAGCTGATGGGTCCCTTCACTCACACGCCCATGATTAATCCAATCGATCGTTTATACAGCATGCAAAACGCCTACTTTCGTTCGGAAGAGTTACCCTACAGCGACAACAACGGAACACATTCCATTAACAAAGATCTGGTGGAAAGTTAAACTGTGTGCAACCATTTTTAATGAAATTGTAGAATAGAAAAAGTGAGTGGAAGTGGAGAAGAGTACATTTTATGCAATTAATTTTCAATGTTGTTAAATTTAATAATAATCAAAAAGAAATGATGAAAGAAACAAGAAAGAAATGCCAAAGATAATCTAAACATATTAAAAGAGAAATCATAAAATACTGAAAAAGGAACAGATGTTTTTGGTTCACGTAGGGAGTTAAGTGATGCTTTGAAGCATCTGAAAAAGGTTCCGCAGAGAAAAGTCGCGAATGGTTTATAAAAATTCAAAATTGCAACAGAGCAACGCCTTGCTTGTCACTTGAGTTTCGTTCAATTCAACAATATTAACGACTCAGAATTGCTTTCAGAATTACTTTGGGAGCAAGCTACAAGCCACGATTTTTTTAACAAAAGTAAAAGTTAAAGGGTAAACTCGTGCCAAACTTCGATTCGATCGGTTTTGGTACCTTTTCATATTTGACTCCTTTTTTTGAAAAGAATCGACATTAAAAAGGAGTTGTTAGCAATTTTAGGTACTTCTCAACGAAATTTGGTATATTCCGTTCTCGTAAGTTGTTAGCCCAAACACACTATAAAATGTTCACTCATGTCACCCATCTCATCAGAAACTTGTACTTTCGACCACAATCAAAAACCATTTTATAGGTTAACTAAAGCCTTTCTGGGTGAACAAAGTCGATATACTCGTTATCTTAACAAAAGGTTCGAAAACTTTTCAAAATGTTTAAAGATTTTGGTTGAAATAGTTGAAATATTTCCCGTATAACGAACACTTGTACTTGTGTACTCATTTGTACCATATATGAAAACACACATATTTATATTAAGTTCTGCTTGAATGCATACAACTGGAGTGGGAGGATAGTCGTGTAACATAACTGCCCTTACGTACTTTTGCGAGATATAAACAAAGGAAACATGAGATGCCGCCACCTTCTGTTGGAGTAAACTAAACTTTGTATAGCAAAGGTTAGAATTTCAACACACACACACATACCGCACAAGTGACACAATGACACAAGTGCTACTGATGTTTCGACCATTGTTTTGCAGCGACAACAATATACGCATACACACGCATAAGCATATATGTGTGTGCGCCATCAGGGAAAATAATAAGAAAAACAAATCAGCGTAAAATCAGCAATTGTCGCAAAGCTCTCCCTTGTCTCTGGCATCACATCAAACATTTTGCCAAACAACGCATGACTAAATGTGATTTAACGCATAAAAATTTTGTACCATTTTTTTTATTGTTGTTTTATTTCAAATAACAACAAATCGTTTTGTGCTTCTTTTATTTGCATGGGGGGGAGAAATGTAAAGAGAAATATTCTCCTTTTCAAATTTTTTTTGTTTGCTTCAAATTTTACACTTACAGTACAAACAATAAAATACAAAACGATTATTTATGCGTACAATGTACCAACCCTTCTTATTAGCCAACGACGGAGGATATGTGGGTACGATATGTAGATGATGTCGTTTAAGTACAAAAGAGATCTAATGCCTTAAATCTACATTTAAGTACAAGGGATGCATTCCACGTTTGTGCTTATGTGAGACTAATTTCCTTGAATTGAATAAAGTATTTTTTTAACAATTTTTGTCAACTAAGTGTGTCTAACAAATTTACCTAGAATGCTGGCAGGTGCATTCTAGCAGCTATGAAATGAAACGAGATAGTTTGATTCAAGTCATTTAGGCTTATTACCGATTAGTTTTACCCCCTCCGTGGTAATGATGCAATGATGGTTAGTTTCCTTAAAAATATTTCGGAATAGAAATTCGGAACAGATGGACTAAGTAAGTATTAAACTCTGTAAACTTGACTTTGAATTAGCGAGTTTTTATTAGTAGCTTTAATAAGTCTCTTAATTCCGAATCTCTTCATTGGAACGCACATGTCGTGTTGGTGTAAAAGTGCTCAACATTCTCTAAAAAGAAAACCGACTTTAATTAATTATTTATATTATTAATCATATTGTACATGTACGCACTTATTGTATACAATTCAGATTGAAAGAATTTCTCTTCACATTTCATTACAACCTCCACATAAGATCACCCAGAAGGAGTTGTCAGAGACCCTTCTTAATCACCAACTATAACTGAGTCGATCTAAACATGTATGTTGTTCGTATGTTGTTGGCATTCCCATGGGCGTAAATTTTGATATAGTAAGCTAAAATATTATACAGGTAGCGTCTGCAAGCAGATCCCTATATAAAATCTGCAAAATCGGTCAAGAATCACGCCCATATTCGAATAAGATATATTTATCTGTCACAAAAATTGAGTTATGAGCTATAAATTTTGTGCATATATTTACAATTATCCCATAAATCGTTGTTTCAAAAATCAGCGTGGTCGAATAACAGCCACGTCCACAATCGAAAAAATATACATATCTGCCACAAAAATTGACCTGTGAATTTGAAATTTCTACAATTATCCCATCCATCGATATGATAAAAAATGGGCGTAATCGAATGACGTACGCGCCCCCAATTTACAAAAAAACATATTCCACGTAAAACTCGACTTGCTAGATGATATGTTATACATTAACTACTGAAGGGCGTAATCATATACCTGCCACGCCCACTATTGTAGATGTGGAGGGTATGTAAGATTTGGCCTAAACCAAATTTACTTTTCTTACTTACTTGTTTTTACTTATTCTCTGCTTGTAGAGTACCGCACAGTGCATCTCTTACGTGCATAAGAATAAAAGCATTTTGAACAGCTAGTATAACAATAATAATAGCAGCGAATAATAAACAATAACAACAACAACAACAACAATAACAAATTTGTCTAATTTGTCACAATATGTGTCACATTAGTTTCAGTAATTTTAGAATTTGATGCGGTACTAATGCGATTATAGCCGAGTGGGCAAAAATAAAAAAAAAAGGAAAAAACTTCTCTATCCCCTGACTTTCTTTGAAACTGAACCCTTACCAAAATTACAATAACAATGAATTGCACAATATGAATAACGAGTGAACGCATTACAAATGAGTAAAACGAAAAAGAAAATGTAACCCTCGTTCCATTCCATCAATCCGGCAAACAAGTGTTAAATAAGTGCAAACTTGGGACAACTACACCGCGTTATACCCTTGGACGGAATTAATGAGACGAACAAAATAAGAATTTAAATAATTCGGTAACTTTTTTGCGCATTTTGCGTGTGTATGTGTGTCATTTCGTTATACAATTAATCATTTCATTAAAAATGCTTTTGTTCAAGTAAAAATGTGTAAAGCGTACTAAAGCATATAAATTATAAAAGAAAATACAATTTTACGAGCAAAATGACCGCAAAGTTATTCACCTACCATTGAATAAGAACACTTTTTATAACTTCCGAATCGAAACGGAGGTACACTAAGTTTGTCACTCCGATTCCAAATCCAACATTTAGAGACTCCATAAGGTACACATATAGTACATGATTAGTAATGAAATCCCAATCGTCTGTGTCAATTTGTCGGTACGTATGGGTACCTGCGTGAAATGTTCACGTATGCGAAAATTAGGATATTCAGCTAAAACTTACTACGTCCATTATCCATTATTTGGATATATCCTTGAACAGTATAAAATCTGAATCGATCTGTCCGTGTCGGTCCTTTGTATGCACTCTCACCGTTGCAAATTATGAGATTACTATTTAAATCGGGAGAAATCGGCCAAGTGCCACACCCACAATTGTGAAAAGTTCATATTTGAGTTTTTATTTGTTTTCTAATTAGAAGAAGCAAAATCGGTTGACAGTCACGCCTACAATTAACACAAATATTGACCATTACAATAAAACCGACTTTGTATACATACTTGTATAAATATTTAATTTCTCGATCGAAAAAGTGGTGGTATCAGGTAACAGACACGCCCACAATTTAGAAAAAATTCTCCTTTGTGATGAATTTAACCTTTAAAGTGATTAATAATACACAAAAATCATTCGAAAAGACAGAATTGTAAACTTGCCACACCTACAATTTACGTATAAATATATGTAGTACCCTAAGTTTTGGTCGATGATGATTCATTTCATTATTTTGGTTGAAAGTATGAAATCAACAAGACACCATAACAATGGTCCATGTGAGAGAACACTTAGATACACAGTTCCACATATATTGTTAATGAGTTTAGGAAGTAAGACTTGAAATGAATTTTTCCGTTATGGCAAAAGTAGTGAGACATATGTATATATGTTAGGTGCTAGAGTACTAGGTGACAGTGGTATCGCATGGTGTATATTAAATGGAGAAAGAGAGAGAGAGAGAAAGTAAGTCATTATATAGAAATGCATAGATGGTATAGCCAACTACTTATTCACGTGCAGAGGTTAATGATGTGATGCTTACTTTTTGCACGTAGATATAGCAACTATACGAGCATGTAATAGCATTCCCGTGCAACTGGGTGCTGCTGCTCTGTTGGCGTTCACCCAGGGGTTCCTTTTTCTTGTCACAATGGTTTTGTAGGTACGTATACTCATTTTGTCAAAATGTTTGTTACCAAAGCAGCCCCAGTTACACATCCCACCCAACGCTCATATTGCAACTACTTGCGTTTATATTAATATTCAAATTATCATATATTGTATTATGTACATATGTTCAACTCGCTTTGGATTGTTATACAATGGGCATAACAGTAAGGGTGTGCGGTTTGAAGCGGTCGCGTACACTTTACTCTTTTCATTCATATTCCCCCTGCCCACAGTCACGTGGAAATTCTTTCATTACATATAACATAAAACAGTGACCTATTGTTTAATCAATGTAGACAAATAGAATCGTTGCGGCTTTTGATTGCTTTAAATTTACATAAATTAACATAATGAATTTTTTTTAATTTAATTTTTATACCCACCACCCTTTACACTCCATAAGCATTATTCCAACGCATTTATGGACCCTTACATAATACTAGGTGACAAGTCACACAAATATTCATTTTATAAGAATCCAAAATTTAAGTTTATTTCTCATGTAAATAAAATCTGCAATTAAAAATTGTTTACAATAGATATTTTTGAGATGATTTTTCACATGAAATGGGCGGTATTCTAAGTTTGTCATTTCATTTGCAAAACGCAGAAGAAGGCATCAGGGACCCTATAAATTATATACATTTAGCATGATGAGCATGAAATACCGACTCGATCTAGACATGTGTGCCCGTGTGCTCATCACGATCGTAAATTTTTGTTATGTATATTGAGCTGAAATGTTATGCACTCAGATCGGTATTTAAATTCAGCAAAGTCGATCAAGAGCTACGCTCACAATCGACAAAAATCTATTTATCTGCAACAAAAATTAACCTCTTAAGTAGAAATTTAGTAAAAAAAATTATAATTACCCCATCCATTGATGTATCAAATGTCTGCCTGATTGCTCACTTTTTGTATATAGGTGTGTAGGGTATTTTAGTTTCGACGTACACCTGATTTAATTTTTTTTTTTTTTAATTATTTTTACATAACCCACAAAACACTAACAAATGTTGCTTCTCCAGCTCTTCAATATGTTCTTACATAAGCATACAAATATTGATCGTACAATACACTATTTAATGTTGTTGCTTTATTGCTGCTGCTGCTCATATTCCGGCACAAGTGCCTTTATAGAATCAGAGCATCACTAAAAGATGATAGTGTTTGTATATGTATATGTGCATGTGTGAGTGTGTGTTATTGAAATAGCATATTTGTGGTGCTATTGGGTTTGGCAACAACAGAAAAGAGCAACAATACCAAGTGTATCAGCAATAGTAATAGTAACAGCAGTAAACAGGCAAAAGCCAATTACTTTGCCAACACAAATAAAACAACGCATATGATTATGGTGTATGTACGTATGTACGTTTCTATCGCATATTGAACATACACTTGTACAAGACAATAAAAAGGAATAAATGAACAAATAAGCAATTGAATGCCGTAAGTCTATTTGGTATTCAAAAACAGTTTGTATAAGCAAAAGCATTGACGCACTCGCATAAAAGACTACAACAACAGCACTTCTAAATGCAATAACACTTACACTTACACTTGCATACATGCACGTATGAATGTTAAAGGTTGTTGTATATGCGTATGTGTAGGGTATATGAAAAAAACATCATATTGACACATATTGCATGGATAATATGAAATTTCCTTTCATGATATGCTGCGTCATGTGACGAATACAGGATATAGTGGGTTCATGCGAATGTTTGTAACATTTCACCTGAACGCTTTCTACATAGGATGTCCATCACTCCATATTGTGTTTGTTGTATATTGTTCAGTTCAATTTTTTGGAAAAATTTCATGACCAAAGACCATGCTTTGCATAGATTATGTGAATTATTACAATAAGTGATGTAGGGTATTACATAGTCGGTCTGAGTGGCTGATGGAATTTTCACATGTGTTTTTTTTTATTATAAAATTAAACTGAACCGGACCCTACATAACAACCCTTAACTTAGACTTTTGTGTATGTGTGAATGTGTGTGCGTTATGTGGTTAGTATTAACATTCATATTGAGCCATATTCATCCAGTACTGGATAAATGTTATTCAACTACCGTCACTGTTGGTGTATGTGGCAGCTGTGTGTGTGTCGGTTACAAGCCTTGATAACTTTATCATTACTTTTTGGTTTTACACGTTCTCCCTCTAACATCTTCTCTTCTCTATCTTTAACTCTCTCGCCCTTTTCTATCTTCACACATGGCATTAAAACGTTTCATTATTGAAATTCTAAAATGTTTTCGGTCGCTTCTCATTAAAACGGTTTGACCAATCTAAAGCAATCTCACAGAAGTTACTTTTGCCAGCAGGCTAACATTGCATTCATTAACTCTGCACCTAAAAATATTTCGATTTGAAAGTATTAAATTGATATTGTTGTTGTTTTCTGAATTAATTTCAGATTAATTTCAAGCTGTTTAATATTTCTCTGATAGTTGTTATTGTTGTTGCACATTAACATGCAGTTAACATTAAGAAATGTTAAAGCACGTGTTTGTTTTACGTATGTGTGTTTAAAATTGACAGCTTTAACGAAAATCCCCCTTCTTCTTCTTCTTCTTCTTCTTCTTCTTCCTTTCTATCGTTCTAATATGTAAATTACTTCATTCATCCCAAACTATTGGCATTGACAACAGATGTTGACACTGTATTTAACTAGCTGTGTCGAAATATTGATTCAAAATTTATTTGAACGAGAAACTTTAAGAGATCTGGATGGATATTCATGTGAAACGGCGTTTAAGGAGAAAAGGGAAATTTTTACAAAAGACAAAGTTAGAGATAATTAATTAAATATTCGTATGAAGGAATGCTTGTATGGCACTCATCGTGCCGCCAGTGCGAATGAAAAAGAAGAAGGACAGGTAAAAATATTATATTTGGTTTAGGATCTTCTTTACCCATCTTGGGGCATTACTACATACCTGGTAATGATGTTTACGTATTAAGAGCGGCGTCTTAAGCAATTTTTAAAGGAAAAGTTGCTTAAAAATCGGTTAAAAATCTCTAAAAAGTTGACCTTTTTCAGTTTTTGTTCAACTGTCAATATTATTAACTTTACTACCTGGTTAGGGATCAGTTTCTCAATTTTTGCTACCAGGAATATGTTTACCAGAGAAAAATGGACATACAGACTTGGTTAAATCGAATCAGAATTTTATATGCTTTGTGGAATCTCTGATACTGCTCTTTGGTTGTTGATAGTGGCAATAATTTTTTTCAGAAGGACCTCTGAATCAATTTCGGAGTATATTCGTATTAAATTCAAAATGAAATTATAATTAATAAAGAGTATCTGAATGGATTTGTGAGTAAATGCGAAATGGAGCTTGTCACGTAGACGTCAACGCCCATTTCGGAGTAGATTCGTACTCAATTCGTATTAAATGAACTAATTTCTGCTATCAGATAGCTGCCTTGCCTAGTATTGGAATATATTTGACGTAAATCCAGAAGTTATTAGCAGTTTAACCATATCCGCCTGTTCATCCTCCTGTTGTCTCTTGTCTAATTATTTGCCTGTCTGTTGAATTTATCGCGCATTTTTTTAATAGTTATTTCAAGAAAAGTTTTCGATAATCATTCCTGAAAATGTGAAAAAGCTATGATGAAAATGGACAATTCTGAATTTTTTTTTAACAAAGTTGGTTAAGACCAATTTCTTCATATAATACTTAACTGAGCTAATTTTTTCAGACACCTCTAAATTAAATGTACCATAATATAAAGAGGTAAGTGGTGTGGGGCTAGTGGCTGAGCTTGACCGACTATTACGTTTTTACTTGTTTTTAAATACATTTTGATTCAAACTCATAGAAGAGTTACAGCACAAACCTTTGGAATTAAGTGGTTTAGGGTCTTGCATGATCAACTAGAACATTGCTAATATTATTACATTAATTTTATAGTTTCATCTAATAACATAAATATTTTCATTTGTTTAGCCTTAAAATGATGATACAAACAAATGCTAATTCGTCTGCGGCGTCCTCTTGCATATTTCTATTCCCTATTCAGCATATTTTTTCCATACCATATATTTCGTTTGCATGAATGTTTCAATTGTTTGGCGCAACAAAAGAATTTGTTTTATTATGCTTACTAAGCGAACAAGAACATATTTAGCAAAGGAAAAAGCGCGAATCAGAGTTAGCAAAACAAGAAAAAACCAAAAAAACAAAAAAAAATAGATAAATAAACAAAAAATGAAAGAAGCACAGAAAAGAATGCCTTAATAATATTTCGTATTATAAATGTGCACACGCTTTATCACTTGTACAATATTTCGTTAAGTTACGTTACAATTCTTTGCTTCTCTGCGATTCTTGCTTCCTTCATTGTTTCGTACATATAAAGGTTTTTTTTCGATTTTGCTTCCTTTATTGTTATTATGTTTGCATACTTGAAAGCGACTCAACTTAGTGCAGTTGAGTTTCTTTGGCAATCTGAATGAATAACATGCTTACCAAAACTGTTTCGTATGTGTAGGCAAATGTGGGGGCACACAAGCACACAAGTGGCGCTCACTTAGCAGGGGGGGCCAGGGAGGCTAGAGGAAAATTATGCATAAAACGCGATGATGATGACGATGTAAAAAATGTTTTTATTGCATTTTCGTGTATTACAAACGCCCAGCAACGACAACACTTGGAAAAAACGAATACAACAAAATTTGAAGGGAAACAAAAAACACATGCACTCTTGTACTTGAATGTTGGTGCTGGAGTAAAATAAAAAATTCGGGCTTTAACTTTTTATAAATCTTTGCCAAAGCATTGTTGTCCCTATTGCTTCGCTCCCTAACCAACCGCGACATTTTTTTTAGTCGCAAACGACGTCTTACTTAAGAAAAATTATCGCTTATATTTATATTTTCAATTCCTTTTACAATTTTTTTATTTTACTTTTTTGCTCAAGTCTGAAAGTGGATTTTTCACAAGTGCCATTCACCACTTAATCGCTTCACTGGCGCTTTGTCAATTTCCTTTTTTTTTTTTTCTTTTTTGGAAAATTCGGTACAAAAAAATGAGAAAAAGTAGTAAAACGCGATATAACAAGAGCTTGAGCAGCAAAAAATGGAAACTGGCTTCACATGCACACACGTTATACAGATATAAAGATTGAAAAATTTTGATGGTGCCTTACAATTGTGAACAGGAGCTGTCTCTGCTGACAAGAGGAATAACTAAGTTCGTCATTCCCTTTACAGCACCCAGATTCTGAATAATGTGGCCGTTGACATGTCGTGCCGAAATTTCGTACAAATATATGTAATTTCTCTACGCAGGTTCTATCAAGGAAAGCTTTTCAAGAGGGAACCTTTTCTTGCCACAAAAATTACACTAAAAATTTCTAATTTGCTAAAAATATTTACAATTAGCTTATTCATTGATACGTCAAAAATGGGCGTGGCATAATTTACAATAGAAGAAGCATTGAAGCATATATATAATACATATACTAGTAAAGCACGTTCCCAGGCAATTCATGTGTGGCACCCGTGGGGTGTAAAAAGATGTGAAGAGTATTAAAGATTTTGCCTGTACTTGTGAATAAAACCGAGGTACTCTAGAAGTCTTAAGCATTTTTTTTCGCTTCATTTGTTTTTGTACAATTGTAGGCTAATTCCGTGAACTTTGCTTTGTCAGTTATTGTTATTGTAAAAATGAAAATTGCTATTATTTGTAATATTTTTTTCTTAATTTCTAAAAAGGATTTTTATTTATTGTTTTTTAGATTCATAGAAATAGTTCTTTTTTAACAAGAACAACAAGAACAACATTTTACAACTATCAGCCATTCGTACCTACCCAGTAAGCACAGTGATTTGTAATAATAGTGTTGTTGTTGTTGCTCTTGTTATAGCAGTTCTACGTACTACAGTTGTCTAGGATACTTTTATGCCGTCATTCAGTGTCATGCAAGATTCAAAGATAACTTGAAAAAATGTTCAACTCCTGTTGACAAAGGCATCATCCAAACATAAAAAAGGCAAAACTCGCGTAAGTATCTAACTGTGAATGCATGAAGCGTATGCACACATTCTTGTGACATACACCCTGCATGCGTGCATTTGTATGTTGCGTGGTTGTCTTATTTGAAATATTCCGCCACCCACACATTTACCGTTCCCGATTGCTATTAAACAACTCGCTTTTGTCAGTATAATCAGTTATTTTTCATGCATATAATATTTCATAAGAACTCTCCATCGTTCCATCTTTGCTTTCTGTTCCTTTAGCTTAGATTAGCTTTACAATATACGTGCACACACACTCTTCTTCTTACACGGTATATTTTTCGCTGCTATACGTACAATATTATTCCTTCTAATAGAGCTGGTGCACCAGTGCGTATACTTGATTTTTTTTTCAGCGCTTGGTTTTTTTCGTATGGCTTTGGAATACTGAACGAACAACTATGAAATGCTGCAAAAAATAAGTAAAAACTTATATTTGGGTTAAGCCGAATGTGAGATACGCTTTACATTTATGCACATATGCCATGTGGGTGTGGCATGTATAATGACTAATTAACTATGAATCAAATTTAACCTTGAAGATCAATTACTAACAAAAAAACAACTGTGTTTTTTACTCGACCACGCCCCTTTTTCATAAATCAATAGTGTATATATGTATATATATATATACCGATTTTTTATTTGGTAGCTGTATATATGTGGGCGCGCTTTTTAACCGATTTTATCTAATTTAAATAGAAAACTAACTGCCCCTAAAAATTTGGGCTTCATTTCGCCAAAGTGACAGACACACGAAAATCGTTCTGTTCTTGATGCTGAGCTGCAATATACAATACATATATACTTTGAGGGATCTTTGAGGTGGCAAACGGTACGACAACTCTAGTACACCCCTTTCTCCAATGTAGAAGGTATAAAACGTAATAAAAATGCATTTTTTCCTTTCATTACAAAAAATGCGAGATTGCGTTTCTTTTTATTATTAAATTAAAAATGCAACCATAGCTACCGCAAAAAAAATGGTTTTCTGTACAATACATGTAAATGCTACAAATTTAAATTTTATGAATCTCAAGAAAAAGCAAGTACTCAAGGTGGATCATAAAATAAGTACAAAATTTAAGCACTCCGAATATATTTATAAACGCATTAATTAACTAATGAAGACAACATTAAAGAGAAATTGAAACAAGTGAAGCGGGAAAGATTCTAATGAGAGAGATTCTCGCACCGGGTATAACTTTATTGATAATATGACAGCAGTAAGATACAGTTCGATTCATATATGAACGTGTACACACATGAGTATATTTATTATTATTATACTCTGCACCACTTGTGGCAAAGGAATTATTAAGTTTGTGCAGATGTTTGTATCTCTTAAATGGCAAATACCACACTCACCTTTAATTATACCGATCGAATCAGAATATAAATCAATATAATCACGTCCATCTGTCTGTGTAACTTTGTGCACAAGCTACATTTTTTGAAATATTGCGATAAAATTCGGTATTAGGACATAAATTAGCCCAAAGAAATACCCTGTGGAAAATAGATCGGAGCGGACCTTTTATAGAACCTCTCCCCATATGAGGTCGTCTTATTTTTTGAGATATTTCAATGAAATTCGGTACAAGGGCATGAATTTGTCCAAAAAGGATCCCTAATTTAATTGGACCGGATCGGACCATTTTTAGAACCCCTCTCCATATAAGGTCATTTTCTAATGGAAGTCTTTATATGGCAAAAAATCGCAATTCTGCATATATTTTGCAAATGTGGTGAAGAATAATTAATTAGCTTTATATTATTTGGCTGTCCCAAATTTAGACCCTATCGGACCATTTTTAAAACCTCTTCCCATATAATTTCGTATCACGAAGTAATTTCTTTACAAACATAATTAAACCAATTGTAGCATAATTTTTGGAACCAAGTGATGTAGGGTATTACATTATCGGACTTGACCGATTGTAACATTTTTTCAACTCAATAATCAAACATGTTTTGCAGTACATCGTGAGAACCTCAAGTGACTCCTACTAACAATTAGCGTTGTGCCATTTAACAAGTTGAACTAGCGGCGATAATAAGAGAGTACAAGGTTACATGGTGGTGTACTTGGCACAGAAAACAACAACAAAAACAATATTAATGAGAACAAAAAGAAAGCTGCAGAAAAGACACAAGAAAAAGTCATAAAGTCACATTAACACGTATGACTAAACAAAAGTTATTAATATGCAACGCACAAGCATAGACAAAACCAACATGATAGTAGCAGCAACAGCAGCAACAACAACAACTTATATACGAGTATATGATATTAGTATGAACGCTATAACTCACGTAGCACTTTCATATCGCATACGTCGTACCTCCACACACACACACACACACACACACACATACACACCTTTATGATATTTGATGATGATAACTGTATATGGCATTGTATTTAAAATGAAAGGAGAAAAAAATGATTCTCGGTCCCTCCTCTCTTATGCTTTGTGAAATAAAAACATAAACTATAATAATCGTAACAGACAATCATAAACTTGCATATGTTGCGTTCTGCACGCTTACAGAAACAACAACGAAATTCCCATTTAAGTTACTGATGCCCTCTTCTCCTACTTTATTGCAATGTTTTCTTCCAGGGTCTTTGAACACTTTGAACATGGTAGGGAGCAATATCGGTGCACTACATGCAAACACAACGCAACACTTAATAATATGAAAAGTAACTTGAAAACGAAAAGTGAATGTGAAAAAAGTGTGTGAGAGTGGGGAGAAGAACTCTTTCATCACTTGCATATATTTTTTCATACAACATGAATAATAAGTGATAACTTTTAATATGAAATGCCAGAGTTCAGGAAATGAAATGAAATGAAATTATGGGATGCAATGTTTTATAGGTTTTTAATAAGTATGTACATGTCATCATGGCATCAGTTCACAAGATCCGAACTTTTCCCTTTTGCGAAGTTTTATTCAACTCCAAACTAAACTAAACTTGTCTCCTTTGTGGCTAGGTGGGAACATACTTCACAACTGCTTCTACTGATTCTGAGTATACATATAAAATGCCATTTCACTACTGCCCGGCCAATCTCCGGCTAAGCATCAAGCCTTCAATTGAATGTTCATTTTTGCCAACCACTTGTACTGAATATGAGTGCTTCGCAAGTTTTGAACAAGTTTTTTTTTTTTATTTCGTATGGAATTCGGATAACGCACACAATACATATTTTTTAAAAATTTTCATCTTCACATACGCATCCACAAGCAGCCACTGACCGGCCATTCGCGCAGCTCAACTCTTCCATCAAACAAAGTGGATATAAAACAAGTAAGAAAAATAAAATTGGCTTAAGCCGAATCTTAAATACCCTGCATTGCTCTCTAATGGTGTATATTCAGCTTGCAAGTCGAGATTTATGCAGAGTATAGCTTTTTGCAAATTGTAAGCTTGTCGTTTCATTTCTGGCACAGCGATGAGTGGGGTAAAATGGGAATGAAGACCAAATGTCAAGTTTATGGGTCAATTTTTGTGGCAATAAATAGAGTTTTGTCGATTGTGGGCGTGGCTCTTGAAATTTCAACTCAACACACACACGGACACACGGACATACATGTCTAGATCGACTCGGTTTTAGACTCTGATCAGGAATATATATACTTTGTGGGGTCTCTGAAGCCTTCTTCTGGGTGCTGTAAACGGAATGACAAACTTAATATATCCCCCATCCTATGCGAAGAGTATAAAAAGTAACCTCACTGATTATCATATGATGAGTTTCGACTACAATGAAAATCCCAACGGTTGTTGTGAAACTTTTCATTTTTGTTTCTGGGGGACGAATGCAACATTTTGCGGTACAATGTATGAAATATAAGCTGGGCAGTGGTGAAGGATGGAGGGAGGCAACAACATATGAGAAAACTGAAGGATAAAGTGACGACAGAAATATTTTCACTCATCTGCTTAATAATTGTTAATGATGGCTGGTTAACACATATGCTTCGATGGCCGTTCAGAGATTGGCCACTTAACCATAAAATACTTTTCGCCCAAAATGAAAAAAAACACAAACAAACAAACAAACAAACAAACCCATATAATAATATGCATATTTGTTGGTAATTTGCATATGTGTGCACATGTGGGTGCATAAACATTTACGCGTTATATTAAAATTCGGTTGCAGGCGGGTAGTGTGTGCAGGATTATTGCCAGTTAATGAAATGCAGAAAAGAGAGCAACATCCATTGCCATAATGATGATGATGATGATGATAATTGCGTTGATATGGATGCAAATGAATTCAATTTCATTTAAGGAAGTTTGTTACAATTTAAGGAAGAAGAGACCTATTCTGTCAACGCCCTAAAACAGGAGTCTTGTTCAATAAATGCTTTTTATGTTCATAAAGGGCGTTCTCAAACACGCCCCAACAAATCAACCTAATTATGATTTTCTACAAGGACAGTACTGTACTGTATATTATTGTACAATAGATTGCAAAGAAATTAATAATTTTACCATGTTGTAAAGGCCGCTATATTGGACTTAGTAGGCGACATTTATTGTTTTATATTCTAATTTATGGATTGTGAAGAAAAGAGGGCGGCCGCATCTGACAGATACATTATGGGCCCATCTTAAAAAGGAAACTACCCATATGAAGAAAGAACACCAACGCGAGATGGCTGAAGCCACTGAATGACAAACTCATCCTCTATAATTGGAAGGACAATGATTTCTAGGTGAAAATTTCAAAACTTCACGATGGATGATGGCCTCCTTGATGTTATGCGATTAAGTTAAACATTTTCACATATCGTCACCATTACCCAAGCCCAGTAATGATGACGTTCTTTCTTGCAACAGATCAAAAACTCTACATATATAATATAATTTGTTTGAAGCAACATATGGAGAGAGGGACTTAATTAATAAAATCTCTAATGTACGTTTTAGATACACTTTTAAACTTTATACATACTCTAGACACCGTTTAAGTAATTGTACAAACAATATAACTTCCTTTCCTTCCTTAGATTTTTAAATGAAGATGGAAGGAATAAAGGTTATATTCCATTTGCAACACGCAGAAGATGGAATCAGAGGCAATATCAAAATCTAAGTCGATCTACGTATGCTCGCCCATGTGTCCGTGTTCCACAGTCGTATAGTTGCACATATTGAGCTGAAATTTTGTACATACACTAGCTATTTAAATTGTGAAATATTGGTCAAAAGCCACGCCCCCATGTATTACCTTAAAATTTAGCTATAAAGTTGAGAATTGTTAGACATGTTTATAATTGCATCCATGGATGTGCCAAATATGGGTGTGGCTGGATAACAGACACCCACAATTTGCAAAACACCTATAAAGCGTAAAAATCAACTTGCAAGTTGATCCGTAATACATACGTGGTTACAGGGCGTAACCACGTACCTGCCACGCCCACTGTTTGTATGTACATGTGAAAGATGTTTAATATTTTTGCCTAAACCAAACTTCTTTTTTACTTGGTTTTTTAATAACCACTCAAAGCTTAGTAAATATGGTCCAATAACAAATACTTGTTCATCTTTGCTCTTTTATTTTCAATAATAAATAACCAGGAACATATACATTGATTTAATTCAACAAAATTAATAAATATTAAATAATATATTGTAATAAAAATATCACATCCAGGAAATAATTGTGGTAAAAATTATACTAAAAATATCTGTAAACAATATTTGCCTAATGCAATAATTATTTCACATTTTTTTTATTTAGTTTTCTTATAAATTTATTGAAATATTGTACTATAAGCATTGGGATCAAATTGAAGATGTTTTTACGAACTAATCAATTTAAATTCATTTTGATTGTAAGATTAACTAAAATGTCTTTTATATGGAGACTCTATGTCATCGGTATTATTGTTTTAGGAAACTTAGCTTAGTAACCTATACTACGATTAATTGATTTTTAATCAGAGCTTTGTTGCGAGAAGGCCAAAGTAAAAAGCTTGAGATTTCATTTATCATGTGTTGTAGTACAGCTAAACGTTTATACTTTCCTGAAACATTTTATTACTTAAATTTTTATCTATCTAAAAGCAATAACGCGTTGGACTAGCTAAGCCATCTATTTATCTCCCGTTCTCTTTACAAGTTAGGTTAACACCTCTATTCTGAATGTCTCTTCTTAAAAGACATGTTTAATTTTATGTTACTTTCCTTCATAGTTGGAATTATGCAATGGTTAGCTGAAATCTCTACTGCAAGAAAGAATGATTTTATCATGATAGAATGAGGAGGTTAGTATGACGACTAAAATATATTCTATTCATTTTCTTTTTTAGGATATCATGTGCGTTTTAAGCTATACTCTTGTTTCCTTCTTATTGAATGGAACATACTGCCGAAGATCCACTATATTGATTATTCAATCTTCTTTTCATACCTTCCAAGTATATGTCGCGACAAAAGAGGCCAGCAGCTAATGGAATGCTAAAACAAAACAGTTCAACATGATTTTGTTTATAAATGTTGTGATCAAATAACTTACGAATCCGTTCCAGCTCTTATGCAAGTTTTGAACAGAGCCCAAACTGGCTTATGATCAGAAGTGGTAATGGATGGCACCGAATCATATAGCAAACACTCAACATTGGGATGATTTGCGTCTGGCGGCATCATACCTGGTATAATACTTTGGCGGCGTATCGTTAAACCCTGAGTTTGGCGAAATTTATATAAAATACGATCCGTATAGGCGGGAGCCCGTTGCTTCGATGATGTATCAAAGTGTTGCGTTCCAGGATCATACTGTAATGAAACCGTCAGTTTAATTATATGTTTTCAATATATGTGAAGAAGGGTGCTTTTTACCTTATAGGTAGGTGGAAATGTTATATTCGCCTCCATGAAGCCTCGAAACGCGGCTCCATCGGCCAATACTGTTGACAGTTGGTCAGTATGCATATAACCGTTCGGTAAATGTGAAGGCAAAGGGAATTTCGTATTCTGTATCCATTCCAGCAGCTTTTCACGTGGTTCGCCTAAACGAAAATTCAAATCGCCGCACCAGAAGACATTATCAAAATTTTGCGTAACATCTTTATTCTTGTGTCGTAGGTTGAGATTTCGTGGTAAATCCAAGGCATGTATAATGCGCTTCACATCGGAAACGCGTTCCTTAACCTTCTGTTGGTGGGCCGTCAAATGCGAGGTGACAAACAACATTGATGTGCCGAAGAGACAAAATGAAATGGCTACGGCTCCTTTGGTGCGAAACGCGGAACCCGTGCGCACCGACATGGAGGCATCTTCCGGTGCCGAGCAATACCAGATCAAGTCGCGCCGCATATAAATTGCTAAATGCAAAGTCCCCAGAGTGGTGGAGTGGAAGAGGACATGAGAGGGTCCCAAGGTTTCTTGTATGGTCACCTCCCATTCGAAACGATCGGGACTAGATTCTTGAGTACCCATTGCCACAATATCGGGCACATGTTCCACATTGATCGGCAAAACGAAATCATTCATTTGCCTAAAAAAAAATGAAAAATATTGTTGGTGGATTTTATTCCAATAATCATTCCAAAACTTACTTGGGTGGATTTTGACCATTCATATTCCAAGTGCCGACAAATATGTGAACCTCTTTGTTAGGTAGAACTTTACTTAGTTCACTAGGCCCCAGCAAGGAAGATGAGCCCAAGCGACCATCCAATAAGCTTCTAAATGATAATTTTTTAATAGGTTTTTCATTTGAAAGAATTTAACTGTAATCAAACACCTTTCTCGGGCCTTATCGGTGGGTATCAAACTTAACATTTGAGCAGCCATTAGAGCTTGCCGGGCCAAACCCGAGCTAGATCCTTGCCGTTGCATTAGTATGTTGTCGTTGGAAAAGAAGCGAAATTGTGAAGGTGCGGCATGATTGATTTCTTCCTTTGGAAAGAATGGAGTTTCCACTTCACCAACTATATTGGGTGATGACATGTGTTGCAGCGGTGTTGTGACCAACTGCTTGCTGGACTCAATTGCACTGGGAGGTATTTCTTTGCCGGGTGGAAACAGTTTTAATCTTAAACGCGAACGGCTCTCAGACACAGCCAAAGGTCGTATAGCTGGGCCACCGCCAGCAACATCTCCTTGATTACCAGAAAAGTCAGTGGGAGAAAGCTCTGCCCCAGCCATATTTTTCAAGGAATTACTTGAAGGAGAAGTCTGCATTTTTTCCGAATAAGAAAACATTAAAGATTTCCGGGAAACTGGACTTTGGGGTGCACTAGCACATTCAGTTAGTTTACCCGAAGTTGTTTGCAAGCAAACATAATTCGGGTTCATTATGGAGGAACTCAACGATAGAGACGTGTTATCAGTACTGCTCCATGACAACGACATATTATCGTTGCGGGAAGGCCCCTGCCCACTGTAGTGCACCGTAACCGGAGTGGCCGATCTCTTGTCGGCCTTACAACACAAACTAAATTGATGACTGAAACGATTATGATTTGGGGACTTGGATTTATTGCGACTATGTTTGCGTAACATCACGTCATAGCTACCCCCACTATCACTCTGAGAACCATCGGTTGTATTATAACGACTTACTGAGTGCTTGAGTTTTGCCGTTTTCGATTTACGATGAAAGTTTATGAAACCACTGCTGTGAGATTTGTCCAAAGCGCTGCTTTCTTGTGCAACAATCATATCGCTGGGACTCGGCGAGGCCGGCAAAGTTTGACTCTTTGGTTTGCTTAATCCATTTCGCGGCAGTGAAACCGGTGAATGGTTATTGGTATGAGTCTTAGCAAAGGTTCCATCATTCAATGGACTCTCATGTAAATCATCCGCAGAATGCGGTTGCGGTTGAACTTTGGTGGAACGTTTGGATAGGAGACCCATCAAGCCACTGCCCATTTTTTGGCTATGCTTTGGACTAGAATTGGCGCTAGTTATGCGCTCTTCGCTATGATCCCTCTGCATTGTTGACATTTGTGTAAAACTTTGCAATTCGAATTATGAGGAGATTGTACCGAGAATTTTAAAGCTTTCTTGAAGAATCATGCTTTGGTGGAATAATTGGTTTGCTTTTCGAAAGCTACTTGTTACAGTTTATAATTGTTACTTTCACCGCTTTTTTTTATCTACGCATTTCTTATAATATACTTTTCGGCTGTATTATTATTATTTCATAAAATTGCTTATGCACACAACGCTGAGGCTTTGTCTATATGCGAATAAGTGCACATCAACAGAAAAAATCTTTTTTCAAGTCCTCTTTATATAAATCATTGGTTTATTTTGTCAACATTAGATTACTTTGTAGCGAATTGTGTGCAATATTGTATTTGGAGCGTGTGCATAAGCTTAGATGATCAGCTTGTTTCGTTGTTTTGATTTTGGGCTTTTGTTTGTTTATTTAGTATTGTTGACAGTTCACATTGTGACTGACAACAACAATAACAATAAACACGAACACATTCTTACACCACCGCATATATAAATAAATCACATATACATATACATATATTAAGCGTATATCTTATACGTGTGTAGTAGATTTTGTTTATGCCATCACAGCAATACCATCAACGATTTCATCAACAATTTTCCTCATTGTTTTTATGATGTTATTGTTGTTGCTCTCTACAAATACGTGCACTTGAGAGTCAGACATGATGCTACTAAAATAATGACGTGATTATATTGTATTTTTGGCTTAAGTTCATAAATGTTTTTTTTTTGCTTGTGTGTTCTTTGTTTAGTTGTCTGCTGATCTATCAGTTATCAAATTGTTTTATAAGGTATCTGTATATACAAAGTATAATTTGGCGGTTGCATATATGTACACATGTAAATATATGGATATAAAAATTGTTGTATTCACACTTTTAATTATGAAGACATTCTTTAGATCACGTTGTACAACATTTATACATTAATCGTTTTGGTCTTATATAGTATAAAGTAGAAAAGTTATTGTGTAGAGAGAAAATGTGTTCATAAATTTGTCAAGTTTAACATTAATGGGGCGCGTTACTGCATATTTTTGGTTTTATTTTATTTCTTGTTCTTATGAACTGTTTATAAATTTTACTTTGCAATAAAAAAACTCAAAACAAAACATTCGTAAGTTTAAAGTTTTGAAATTTTTCCATATAACAAAGTATGAACAACGCATTCGTGATTTTACGATATTGACTTTTTACGTTATTGTAAAATTTTTAGTAAGTCTTACTTAAAAATCATTTACAATTTCTATGGTAGTGATATTATTTTGATTTATGCGATATTAACATAAAAAAATTTTGTGAGTTGCACGACTTTACCATTGCTTATGGTAGGAATTTTCATTCATATTTTATTACGTTTATACAGGAACCTTAAAAGGACATGCATATCTAAGAGTGTATGTATGATTCATTTAAAGGAAAGGAAGTTATATCATAAAATACGATATATGCTATAATTGCTAGGTGCTGTTGATTTTAGAGCTTGTGATAACCATAGTGATATAAAATTCTATATAAAATGGTATTTTCTTAAATGATTTTTCAACTAGACGGCAATAATTATTGAAGCAAATTTTAAGGCAATTTGTTGAATGTTGAAGAGACGAGCACATTTCATTGTTTTAATAAATTGCATTTCCCACACATACACAAATCGTTCTTTCTATAAAATTACGCACTCATATACACGAAAACACTTACTAAAATGTTTCTTTTTAATAAACTGTAAAACAATTTATCACTTGTAAGAGTACTTGTTCATTTTCATAACATATGTATTTTAAAGAAGAACTATTGATTTTTTATAACCCGTCATGTAACAAAATGATTATAATCACTTTACAGTTATGTAAATACAATTGTTTCTACTTTTTAGTTTTAGTTGATGTTCTTTTATTCAAATTTATCTTTTATTTGATATAATTTGTGTGTGGTTTACAAATTAATTTTCTTTTATTATTCAACTACAGTGATGTGCATGATACGTGCTCATCGAAAACTATTTCCTTCAACTGACAAAACACAAAGAGGAAATTTACGAAATCCAACGTATTCCACGCTGAGAAAAACATTTCACACACATGTACACAAAGTTGTTTCTACCAAGAGCACATAAAATGATAAGAAAACAAAATAATTGATATTAATTATAATATACTAAAATTCGTGAATATGTTTAGCTAAAAATAATTTTCAATTGTTGTATGTTAATTTGTTAATTTTTAACAAAATCTCTGAGCGTAGCAAAGTTGTGGCAACTCTATATTCAAAGTATGTATAGTAGCGTGCGCCAAGTTAGCAACAAAATTTTAACACGAATTTTTTGATAAATTGGCAACTCTACGAGAGATGTATAAAAGGGTAATTTACTGAGAGGTAATATTTAAAAGAAAATTTGCTATATAGATGGAAAAGCAAGCCACACATTATTACAGATGCAAAAAGATTAACTTTTATGGGTAATTTTCAGAAACGATTTTCTCTCGATTTTCAACATACAATATTGAGATAGTTTTGTTTACTAAAATCCAACATCCTAAATTTCGCTTTTACATTTTCTCATAACGTTGCCACGTCGTAATGAAAGAGTGGATAAGTTTCTTAGCTACCATACCTAATTATCTTTACCATCTCTAATATATCGCAACCAATTATGTAGTAGTTGTCATCATTAGTTATTTATAATTTTTCCATTTTGTGCGTGGTATGTGTTAAATTTTTGCAAATTTTTCATAAAAAACTAAAATACTATATATTAAATTTTCTGTACATATTAAATAATTAAAGAAACGATTTATAGCATCAAAGTTTATTGTAAGAATGGCCGCGCAAACAATTTTATTTGATTTTACATTGGATAAGGATCGCACTGGCAGTGCCAAAGAGCGTCAAGATATAGCGAAAATGCTGCGCCACGAATTGGAGCATATTTTCCCTCAATTAGATTTGATGTATCAAATGCCCATGGAGGAGGGCTATTACTGTGTATTGGCCGAAAATCAAGATACCATTATAACACTACGGATTTTTAAGCAAGGTCTAGTCACGATTAATGTGGAATACTATCTGGACAAGGGTAAAGAGCCCTTGTTGTCATTTGATGTAAGTGCAGACAAAAAAAGGCTAAACAAGTTCGGAATTAAATTTTTTGTTTTAATTTATTTGCTTTGATTTCCGTTTTAGATTAAATTAATCATTTTGTTTAATTCATGTCTTGTTTTGAAAGCAAAGTTTTTCAAGGTTTTCTTATTTTTACTTGTGTTGCTCATCTCAGGATAGTTACCTGCATTATCGGGATTTCACAAATCGTTCTGCACACTTATCGTCACATGCATGTCTTTGCTGCAGTATGTCTAGCTTGAAAGCGTGTCAAGTTCATATTTACACAACATCTTCCACTAAATACCTTCGCACCCGACTATGTTTCCGTACATATTTTAGTTCGATAATTAAATATGTATTACAGCCCTTGGTAATGTGTATGTGTACATGTTAGGAAACAGATAATGTAGCCGGCTTTTTGTTGTTTCGACGCCACACTTAATGTATTCAATTATTATGATGGCAAGTGTTTTTGTACAATTTTTTTCTTTTCACACAACTCGTGTGTGCTTTGCTTTTGGATAACCTTATATCAAGTTTAGTACCGTTTGTTGTTTTAATGGTCAGGGTCAAGGGTTGGTTGTGTGGGTCATAACATAGAAATTACATTCAAATGTATTTTAAGAGTTTTGTTAAGTTGGCTGAATTTTACATTAAGTTTATATTCATTCGTTCAGACCATACTTGTGGCTAGTTTGTTTACGAGCACATGTTTTCGTAAACACATGGTTCCTTAACTGTTTTGTCGTCGCTTTCCATTTCTTCCGTTCATGCATGTTATATAATATTTCATAAAATCAGGTTAATTGCACATATTGTTGTTGCTTTTGTGTATAATTTTTACTTCATACACTTTGTTACAAAAGTGTGTGTACGTACACAATGTGTTTATATTCCCTTATCATGAGAAAAAGAAAAGAAGCCAGTCTACATATTTTATTTTATTTATACAAAATAAATTTTATGTCTCTGTGGACGCACTTGACGGTTATAAATTTTTATGAAAGTCTGAATATCATTTATTTGACTTGAAGTGTTTCCACTAATTTCTTCTATTACTCCATTACCACAGCAAATCCAATCACTCTTGGCAGGCTCTTCTCAGCAATGCGCTAAAATTTGTTTAATTTTGTTCATGTTTTTAATTTTTACCCTACATAAGTAAGCATTTTAGGGTTTTGTGAATGTTACCTCCACAACGTTCATGGATAATCAAATTTTATAATCCGTTTGTTTATGTTTTTCCCAGTTGTTTTTCTTTTTTCGAGTTCTTCATTTGTTACTTTCGAAATTTTGAACAGAGTACATTATGTACACATATATATTGTATGTATGTGTTATTTTTGTTTGTTCTGTTGTTGTTTTTTATATAAATATATATATATTTTGCAGACAATGCGAGCAATGGAATTGATATTGAGACAAAAATTAAATTCAGATCGTTCCAAATATTTGCCGCCCATCAAACGTGGTGGATATATTGATATATACATGACTAGTTCAGGTTAGACACATTACAATACAATATAGATCTTCCACTTCCCCACCTTTTTCGCCTTCAACTGCACTTTTCTGCGCATCAACTGTAAGTTTGATTGTTGGGAGTGTTGGTTTTAGCGTTAATTTTGATTGATATTAGATTTGTTCAAATAACGTAATTCGAACTCATCGTTAGCAAACAATTGCTTCTCTTTCATATTTTTGCATATTTTATAATAAATAATTCCCATGATGTGTTTTATTTATTGTTTTTTTTTTATGAATATGTTTCCTATTTTCTTGGAAGGATTAACTTGTTTGCACTTTGCTCTTTAATCGGACACAGTTCATCTCAAGTAAAAATTATATATTTTTTATGCTAAAATATTCTTTCCATTGTGCTAGTGATGATTTTTCTCCTCCTTATTCACTTTAGTTTTTTGGCTTATATGTGCGTGTGCGTGTGTGTGTGTGTCTTTAACTACTATATTTGAAATATCGATTTTCATTTATATGAAATATTGTACGTATGGATGCTTCAGTAGCGTGTGCACACGTATTCTCATTACATCGTTTGCTCCACACTTACAAACGTTCATTTGACAAAGTTCTACTTTTGTTGGAAATTTTCAATAATTTTAATTACTTTATTTAATTTTTTTTTATTTTCATATGTACCTTTGACTGTGTCTTGCTCATATACAAAATGAAATAAATCATTTTAAAATTTTTATCATTTCCATAAAAATTGAAAAAAATTCAAATTGAATCCACTGCATATGTCAATTGTCACCACAAATGAACCACCACCACCACCACCACCAACCAGTCATCCAAACGTCTTGAAAATGTCATTGCCAAGAAATTGAAAGTCTATACTGGACAAGTATTGCCCATTTTGAAACGTGGTGATGTCGCCAAATATTTCCCATCATCAGGTAATCAATCAGATCTTTTTATTTATCCATATATTCTTAATACATTATTACGAATTAATATTAAATCAAAACAATAATAATTCTCAGCTTAATTTTTATAATTTGTAACTGATTACAGCATTTATTTATTTATTCCTCTTCCACCCCCCAAACATCACACACCTTTTGTATTGTAATGAGCGCTTTTACAAACATTATATGGGGCAGACTAAGTGCAGGTGTATATACAATTAAAACTAGACAGACGTCGCTCACAGTTAAGTAAAGTTACCACCAAAGTTCAAGTTGATCCATCAAACAAAAAGACTTGAATGAAGCTTGTACAAAGCCATTCGTTATATAATACCCTCCACCTTAAATTGGAAAAGAAATCGACTAAGAGCCACGCCCACAATCGCAAAAAGTCTATCTGCCACAAAAATTGAGCTATTAAGTTGAAATTTTGTAGCCACTCCCACAATTTACAAAAAAAAAGAAAAACTGTACTCAAGTCAAGACTCGACTTGCACGTTGATACGTAATCCATGCACTGTTAGAGGCCGTTATAATCTTCCCGCCACATCCACCATTTGTATGTAGATGTGGAGCGTATTTAAGGAACCGCCCAAGTTTCCTTACTTGTTTTTCAATTATTTTCATTAGACTTGTTCAGTTGTATAGCTGACCGTTATGTTATTTATTATCATACTTTCTCGTACACAAATAATTCACTTGACATGCACCGCCCTTGTACCATCCCTTAGCTAATTGCTAAATACATACATAGTTTGTTATTGTAGTATATAGTACATTGTAAATAAGCTTAAACAGGTACGTGTTTATACATGTGCACCATGCCATCAATTATATATGAAATGGAAACAAAAACGAATAAAAAGAAACAAAAAGTAATAAATTAAACACTTTGTTGTAGATGAACGTATAATCGAATATGATATTGATTCTATGGTGTATGAGGCGCGTTCGCCATACCAAAAAATTCAAATTATGCACTCGAAGACATTGGGCAATATGTTGATTTTGGATGAATTGCAAAGTAAGTGGATTTGCTTCCATACGCACATACATTGCTTGTTCTTGTTCTTGTTCTTCTTCTTTGTCTACTTCTAGATATAGCCGAATCCGATTTGATTTATACGGAAACTTTGATGGGTCGTGGCATTGAGAATTACGAGGGTAAAGAAATTTGCATTCTGGGCGGTGGTGATGGCGCTCTTTTGTATGAGCTGTTGAAAGAGAAACCCAAGCATGTCATTATGCTGGAAATTGACGAGTTGGTAATGCAGGCGTGCAACAAATACTTGAATAGTATTTGTGGTGATGTGTTGGAGAAGCGCAAGGGTGCCAATTATGAAATAATTGTGGGCGACTGCGTGGAGTATATGAAAAAGTTTATAAGCGAAGGTCGCAAGTTCGACTATGTGTTTGGGGATCTCACCGATATACCCATATCGGGTGCTCCTATTGGTGAATGTTGGGACTTCATACGCACCATCCTGGAGCATTCTTTCAAAATTTTGAAATCCGATGGTAAATATTTAACGCATGGCAACGGCACCAGCTGCCAAACGTCATTGGACTTATATGAGGAGCAATTGCGTTTGCTGAAACCGCAAGTGAAATTTACCACAAGCAAGGCATTTGTGCCCTCCTTTATGGAAGAATGGCTCTTTTACCAAGTCTTCTTGGCTTGACGAGTTCAAATCATTGAAATGAATTTACAGCGACGACTACTTCTACACTTTGCACACTCACATAAAGCTCACAATAGTGATGCGGCGCCGAATGCTTCCTTAAATGCCAGTACACATCGTGCCGACAAATTTTTAATTCACTTACCCACACACAAACGCTTCCTCTATCACACTTCAGTGTCTTAGTCAGTTTTCGACCTGAACAGCAAGATTCATTTGTCATTTCTTTCACCGCCATCGCCACAATCACTGCTGCTTCAACCACTACAACTATTTATTATGATGGGATATAAAACTTCATTTAGCTGATAAACGATATTATACCAAAAAGAAGAAGGAGATGAAGAGTGGAGAGTGGAGAGGAGAATATTTTTATTATTTAGTATTAATTTTAAAACTCAACTAAAACCTCGGTTCAAAGTGTTGTCCTGTGTTATGTAATAAATTGTTTTCAATTTTTTTTTATATTATTGTATGAAACTTGAGCAATTTGAAAATAGTACTTAGTTCCTTTTTGTTAGCTCTTAAGTTTCCTCTTTATGCTATCCTTATAAAAACGTAAGAAAAGTCCTTCTTTAGTTTCCTGATGTATTTAAGTTAAGAATCTCTTTAATATCCGAAGTTACCCATATTGGAACGTACATTAAAATGTATTCAGTTGCAGTGTCTCAACGTTCAACAATTTTTGTATGTTTGACCCAAGTGACATTGCTATATAGTATATATGTAAAGAGTACACTCTTATAAAGAGAAACTCTAAATAGGTTTTTTTCTTTTTTTAATTAACTGCAAGAAGTACACTTTAGCTGTTCTAACAACAATAACTACTACTACTACAATCACTAAAGAAAATTATTCACAAAAAAATATATAGTCGTACGCAAAAAAGAAGTGAAGATGGTTTTTATTAAACACAGTTGAGCGTGCACGCGGTAAGGAGCGATCGATGTTATACATATGTCACAGAAAGAATTACATTCAATACATGCTACACCACAAAGTGGTGAAAAAGCATCCTTTAATTATACCGATCGGATCAGAATCAAAATCTGAATTAATTTATTTCATGTGATCAACTTACTGGTTCGAATTTTTAATGAAATTTTGCTTAGGTACGTTTTGGACCAAGGACGGTAGCTGTTGAAAATGAACTTGATCGGTCCATTCTTAAGACCCCTCGAATTTATGGATCATAGCATAAATTGTGGAAGGAAAAGATGTAGAATATTATTTGCTCGGGTAGATCCAAATACAACATTTTCATCTGTTTTTATACTCTGCGCCACGGCAAAGGGTGTATTAAGTTTGGGTGGATGTTTGTAACTTGTAAGTGGCAAATGCCACACCCACCTTCTATTCTGTCGGTCCATGTAAATTTGGGCGCAAGCTACAAATCGCATTTTTTGAAATATTTCGATGAAAATTGGGACAAGGATATGTATTGGCCCAAAGGGGGACCCTATTAAAAATGGATAGGATCGAACCATTTTTAGAACCTTAGAACCTCTTCATTTAAGGTTCTATTTGGTAAAGAATTATTAAATAGCTTAATAATTGGCCACAGGTCCAATTTGAACCGCTCCTCATAAAAAGTTTTATTATAAAAGAAAATTAAATTTTTGATTTTATGCAAAAAGGTACGATTTCAATTCTCGACCTCCTCTTTACTAATTCTACACAAAGAATAAAAACAACAGAAAATATGTTTTTTTAAATTTGTGATACTTTTTATTTTCTCGATTTATTTAATTGAATTTATTTATTTTAACTCTTTATACTGTACACCACTTGTGGCAAAGGATTTGCGTTAATTTTATGAATGTTTGTAACTCCCAACTAACTGAATGTCCATGTAAACTTCTGCACCAGCCATAAGCTCGCACTCGCCCCATACATGGTCCTATTATAAAGAAAGTCTTTATGGCGAAAATTCGCATTCGCTTAATAATAGTCTGTGTCAAATTCGGACCCCATTGAACCATTTTTAGAACCCCGTTCCATGTAACAATACCTCTTGCATCTTGCCACAGTATAGCATAATTTGTGAAACTAAGTGGTGTAGGGTATTAAATGGTCGAGTACAACCGACTATACCATTTTCACTTGTTCATATATAAGTAATAGTATATATGTGGATACTTTTGCTATTAATCAAGAGAAAAGTTTCAAGTAAGTAAAAACTGTTATTTGGGTTATAGGGAAGCCACATAATTACCTGCTGATCAAATTTTTAATATATCGTAAATGTTTACAAAATGTTTAAATTTGGTTATATATATAAAAGAGATAGAGAGAGTTTTAGATAATTAATATATTTGCTAATTGAAGTAGTTTTGTAAAAATACATCTATTAGTGTTTATTTTAAAAGAGGGAGAGACGAAATATTTGCTTAATATATATAAATCTTAATTCAAATTGCCCTATATACTATATTCCAACGACATAAATATCATTCGCACAGATGACTTAAATAATAACCAACTGTTTAAGAAAACATAACGCGCCAATTACAAACGAAAGGATCTCTTAAATTATATGTACAAAAATTGAAATCGGGTTGTCTGATAAATCGGTCGAAATGTTACGGGACGTGCTCTGTGTTCAAATCTTATGTCGAAGAAAATCGCAATGACACGCCCTTTTATTTTCTTTCAAATTTTCATTTATAATGCCTCGAATTTGAAGGTAGCTGCAGAAAACAAGTTTATTTTCGTTGGAGTACGAAAGGAAACTCTATGAGACATTTTATCAAGAAACTCATTGTATTCATATCACGTGCGACCAGTTTTTCTATTTTTGTTGAAAATTTTCTTACAGATCAAAAGCGATTTCTTCAACATAAAAATAAACTTTAATTCGGAAACGATTTATTTCCGGACCCAGGCTAATTATAGTTTTCCCCCATTTTTGCCTTTCTTGTCCCCAATCACATTCATAATTAATTCGGTTTCTTGCAAACATGTCACATGTCACGCTCTTGATAAATTTGGCATAAAAGAAAAACAAATAATTTGCTTTATATTAGATATTATTTAAAAGGTAATTTTATTATAAATATTCTATAAAAAATAAAATGCCCAGATTGCGATAATTTATACCACCAATGCTTCAAGTAAAAAGAACAATATCGAATATTTTAAGCAAAATTTAATTTAAACTATTAACATGGATCAATAATGCAATTAAAACAAGAAATATAAATCCTGAAAATTACTTTAAACCATAAGGGAGTTGCTGAGAAATGAAAATAAATTATTGATAATTAATGACAGTAAAGAATGGAAAGATGTTGTGTTTAATGAGTGAGATTGTCGGGACTCAAGAGCATAGTTTTCGGTTAATATATATATATTTACTATTTTTATCATTCATTCGTATTTCACAATAATTCTCTTATCAATTTCAATCAACATATCAATAATAGCCAACTGAATTGGTAGTGTAATCATTAGCAATAGAGTCACTTAGGAAATCATGTTCATATTTATAAATTTTTTTCTATGTTGTGTTTTTATATATCATTACTATTATTATTAGTTATTGTAATAATTTTAATATTTAGCACTTTTGTGTGTGTGTAACATAAATAACTTATTTCTTTATTTCTTGCTTTCATTCTTCTTTAGTGACATACATAATACATTTTATATAAAAAAAAACCAAGTTTTTATTTGTGTTCTCTAAAAATTACGGCATTATTTATAATATTTCATAATATTAATAAAAACCTTTCGTTTTCTTTTAAATAATTAGAATATTAATCATAATAATAATAATAATACAGTACTAGATAATTCACAGAAGAGAGGTGTATGTTGTGGGAAAGACAAGCAGCATAGCATTCCCCGATCGTTGTGGGAGAGAGATGTCTCCAAAAACACTGGCACACTTACACACACACACACACACATGCACGTGCGCTCAAACACCTCACAGCAACAATAAAAACACAATATGGGGAAGTGTATACAAGAGCAACAAGCAAGCACAGCTGCTATGAGATTTGTGTATCTTGAGTTGTTTGTTTGTTTGTTTGTCCTTAATCGGCCGCATCTCCAAACGTACGGTGGTAATGAGTAATGAAATATACGCTGGGTAAGCACATCATGTCATATTTACGCCCAAACCGCGACTCACATACTCGTAGACCACATAACTAATGGAAACGGCTGGCAGCACCTTAATGAAATTTGGTGTTATGCCACGATAGAGACCACAAATGCCTTCAGTCTGTAAAATTTTACGGAATACGCCCAACATGTTATCATCATGATTAACACCCGCTTGTTTCAGCGGTATACCACCCATCGGCGATGTGTGTTTACTTTTAGTCACAACTGTAAAATTGAAAAATAATAAATAATTATAACTGCATAATAACTCGTTGGATTGAAGGCGATCAACTAAAATGTGTACCAAATTTTGCAGTAATTCGATTCATAATTAATCATTTCTGAATGAACGGACGTACGAACAAAAAATTATGTGTGGGGTTACATATTTTTGGTCCTTACGTCCATCAATTGAAAAATTAGCCTATCAAACGAGAATATCTTGACTTTGCTTTTGATTGGATCCAGGGCATGCCCTCAATTGTACGTTGGACGAAAAAAAGAAGGAAAAAATATGAAAATAAGAACTGTACTTACCCTGCGCTTGTAATCGTGTCCGTACTAACGCCAATGGATAGGAGCACACTTGCCCCAATGTACTGGATGTACTGCCGCATGCCAATAATACCAGAAAACTTGGCTGTTCGGTGTTATGATAACTTAAATATTTCTTTTTAAGCGTTTCATAAACGGCCAAATCAATGCCCGCATAGGGTACAATGCCCAATATATTAGGAATGTAACCGCGGTAAAAGCTACGTACGCCTTCAGTGGTGTAAATTTTCTTTGCGGCATCCACTATGCCCGTATATTGACCCGTTTTACGTAACGCCAAACGTGTCTTTAATACTTCCATTGGGTAAATGGCCGTCTGAGAGATGCCACCCGCTGCCGCACCAGCCATAAACCGCTCACCAATGCTCATCTGACGTTTCTCATTACCACGTATCAGTCGCTTGATCTTCTCATACGCAGCAAATTTTATCGCCGATTCGGGTGCAATCTTTAGCACATTGATACCGTTGCCCCGCCACATGCTACGCATACCGCCCTCCTGGAGCATATACCTTAAACTATCTGAGATTCCTGTCTTATGTGTTTGAACCTTGACGAAATAAAAAATAAATAAAAAAATAAAAAGTAAAAAACATTAATGCCTTCAATTAATTAAAGAAAAAGCACGCTGTTGCACAATCGAATTTGCTTACCTGCAAATACACTTTAATCCTATCTAATGGCGCTGTACAGGTGCGCGATACGGCACCAGCGATCCCGCCAGCAGCTAAATGACGCCACCACATGCCGCTTTGCAATTCGATTTGTGTAAAATCATCAGGTACGTTCATATCCTCGCCAATGTCGAGGTACTATATAATAGAAGGTGGAATTAAAAAAAAAAGAAAAACAATTATTAGTAATTTTCCTGCAGGCACTTCTTATCAATTTAATTATTTTCATAGAATGTAATTTTAAAGCATACGTACAGGCTCGCCTTCATCTTGTATTATTTGCAGCATTATTGTATTTGTATTATTGTTATTAGAATTGTGGTATTATCTTGTGTGTAAGGAAACTATTCGAAATGTTGTCGTTTCGCTTCAACTTGGACTTGGTAACTTAATTAACAATTGTTATGTACTTTCTACCTTTCCGAGCATTTAATCACGTAATTGGCAAAACATATTTTTTTGTATTTTTGTCTTTTATTGTATTATTTATTATGCGACTGTAGACACTACTCTAAGACTGCAAGAGCTGGCATTGTATGCTATCATGAATAAAACGTCTAAAGCTAACGAAATTTGAATATAAACTAATCAACGGCCAATTTACTCTATGAGAGGCACATCACCGCACGCCTCGCGGTGGTACTGTATACACATAGAGAGGGAGAGAGCCAACTGACCGAGTGACCACAATTAACAAGAAAATGGGAAATTTGGGAAAAGTGTACATAAAACAAATTGTTGCTTATCCGTTGTATTGAGAGTGGCTTTTCTCTCATCGGATATTTTCTCTTGCAAAAATTCCCTCCATACCTCGACGAGTAAAAGGAACCTTTAACCATTTGTGTTTTTGCAAAAGAAAAGAAAAAAGAAAAAAAGAAATTGTAAAAATAAACTAAAAAATGTTCGCTACACATGTTAACATACATGGTCAATGTCATTGAAACATAACTGACTGTACATGTATTGTAATAAAGAATAGCCTGTCCACAGGCATAAGAAAGCATTAACGACAAATATACGACAAATCGTATCATGCGTTTCTTAAGCCAATTGTGGAATACACAGCAATGCAAGCATGTTCACCTAATAAGATCATAAATATACGTAACGTACGTTGAGAATAGTGGAAATCACACCTACGTTATTGTGGCGTCCGCCATTTATTTGATTTAAACTGACAATTCCTTGTCGCCGCAACCAAAGGAATGTGCAACTTTCAGGATCATCAATCGATGGCAGGAATTCATGCTGAAAGAGATCAAATCACAGACAGCCGCCTTTAAAAGCTTTCAATTTATTGTAACATAGTTATCCAGTTTCTACAGCAATGACGTTTTAGAGGTATTTGTGTTCATACATTGTTTATTTCAGTAAACACGAATGGGTCATTAGGGCAAAGATACTACAAGAATTAACGGAGTAAACAACGTAAACGAAAAAAATAATAATAATATTGATAAGGAATACTTAATAATATGCAATAATAAAAAGTGATGTAGACATTATTTAATAACAAGTGAAAAGTAAATTGTATTGTTCGACTTTGTCCGTACGTCTGTCAATTGAAAAATGCTGTTAGAAGTCAAAATGTGCATCCAAGAGGTCTAACATTTAGTACACACGATCAACTTTTTGTTAAAATGTACAATTGTAAAATACACCAAGAACCGAAGATGGACCTAACAAAACATATACATTGTGTATGAACAAGTGGCACGTAAGGCCCTACCAAAATAACAAGAATTGCAAAGGACCCATTCAAATAAGTGTCGAATACTGAACCTGTGGCAGCATTGTGTACATTAATTCTGTTTAGACCTTAAATTATCGATATAATAATTTTGTCATGTCTAGAAAAAGCTAGCGCGCTTAGCACATTTAATTTTTGTACTTTTCTCTTTGTAAGATAAATCTCCAGTAATTAGTAATTAATAAATAGTAATAATTATATAATAATTGCAACACCCACAATTTGGTGACCCCGACGTGATGGAGGACGAGGAGACAGCTGCTGCATTTCAACAACCACCACGAAGCAGTGAAATTTCTCGTGTTTCAATAAAAATTCCTCCATTTTGGCATGCACGACCACAATTATGGTTTGCTCAAATCGAGTCACAATTTATTGCCACAGGTATTACATCTGATAAAACTAAATACCACACCGTGGTGGCAGCAATTGAAAGCAATATTTTAGCACAAATTAGTGACATTATATTAAAACCACCCGAGCAAGAAATGTTTGCTACGTTAAAAACGCGTTTAATAGAGAGATTTTCTGATTCAGAACAAATGCGCACACGCAAATTGCTACAACGGTCTGTCTGCCCGTCTGTATGTTTATATGAAAAAACGTGAGATATCGATTCAAAATTAGGCAAACAGGCTCATAGTGCACTAAAGATTGAAAAGTAAGAAATTTTTTTATCATCCCCCTCGGCTTTTCTATTACTGTCTACATAAACAACAACAAACGCAGTGAAAGCCCCAAATGCTGAAACAGCACAAAGAAAAACTTAATTAGCTGTAGTTCAAGTTATTTTTAACTACTTGAAATATTAAAAAGAGAGCACCAGCCAGACACTTGGCAACAATAAATTAATTGAACTGATAAACAGATAAACAGAGCAACTCTTAATAATCGATCGTAATTCTTCTCGCGTGATTTTATTTACAAAACATTGTCAGATTTCAGTAATCGCTGTAAAAGTTAAAGATACAGATACTTGTTCAAATTAAGAGGAACAGACATATGAATCCGTTGATATGAAATGCAATTTGTTTAAACAAATTGTACATTATTTAGAAGCAAAACCTTGCCAATGACCTAAGAGAACTTAACGGAATCTAAAGGGAAAAGCTCTATGTGAAATGCTGAATAAGTGAAAGAACTGCGCTTTTGTCGTTCAGCCAATAACATGTCGGTTGCAGAGATAACGAATTTTTTAACAAAAGGAATTTATTAATAAAAACGACGTTTATTCAAGAAACTTGTCGATTATTCATACGTCTTTAAATAACAATTCATCGTAAAAGATACAGATAAAAAAAAATTAACAAGTGCCCTAAGTGGCGCAATTGAAGGAAAAATCCAACCATTTGTTATCAATTAATGACTGGTTCACACTAGTTTTCAGTTGAAAATATTTAATCAAAAGTTGCCTACTCTATGACGCCCCTACACAATACACGCAAACAGTCGAGTACAATGAGGTGAAAGGCCTAATGACCTAAGTATGATTTAGTCTACACAGATTAACAGTTATTTTATTTCATATAATTTTTTCCTTTCTTCCATGTTACATACCCGACTCATCATATCGCGAAATATTACAATGCAATCCTCCAAAACATCACTAGCCACGGCCATTTGATGCAGATTATAATATTCATTGGGCATTGCCGGGTGAAACAGATATTCCTGATTATTATTATTTCGCAACATTTTGTTGGAACTTTTATTTCTTTTTTTTTTTTAAGATAATTTGTTTTCTTCTTTAATGATATTCCGATATTTTTTCACTAATAAATTTTTTTTTCATTCGTTGTGAAAAAAAATTTATCAAAAAATTTCACTTTTTTTTTGTTTTTATTCGTTCCGTAGTAATTATCTCCACCGATATGACGAACTCAATATTAAGTAAGTTGGCAAAAAAATATTGTCGAAAAACTTTTTCTTTTTTTATTGGGTACGGAGGAAAGATGCAAAAATCTAAGCAAGAATTTCCTTTCTCCTTGTACTCTTAACTTTCTATAAAGTTTGTCTTCAAATTTTTTTGCTCTTATATAATTGAGTTGCTCAATTTTGCTAATGCAAGCGGGATGTGCGTCCGAAACTCGAGCCAGCCGTTGTCAGACTAATGGCTAAATATTTATTCAACTTGTATAAGGGGCGCACGGCGTACACAATACAAACATGACGCGTTCGATCGTGTTGTTAGCTTCTTGTCTCCGCTCTCTTTCTCAACGCCCTCCACCTATCATCACTGATAAGTTTTACTCGTAAGTGAAAGCTTTTTCATTTCCTACAATTTTTATTCAATTGTATATTATTGCACTTTGTTGATCTTTTGCGAGTCCATTGTCGCGTTGTGATCGGCACACTACAGAATTCAAGGTTTAACAAATGCGATCATATTCTTAATAATCTCCACGCAATCAATATTGTTTGTAAATATTTCGTAATTCTCTTTAAATTTCCTTCGTTGCAAAACTTGCATTATTTTCGCTTAAGGTGCAATTAAATACTCAGATGTTTTGAATAGAAAAAGGCTTTGGATATCCACACACAATACTCGGTCAATGTAGGCTGTCTGTCTGTTGGTCTGCGTGTGGAAATCAATCCAGACATCGATTGTAGACGTGGCGGAAGTGTTGAGAGTCTCTGCACGTTGTTTGTTCTTGAAATTAAGCAAAATCGGTTCAACTGACACACCCACCATACAAAAAAGCCTAAAAGAGCAAATTTTTAAGAATTTATTCTATATTACTACTCTTCTTAAACCCTAAGAAAGGTTTTGAAAATGTTTAAAAGTTCAGAATATTCAAGATTTGGCAAAAATCAAATCAAATTCAATTTGTTTGCTTGGCAATCTTTGACACATAAATGCTTTCATCTTTTCTTAAGAGATTTCACCAGAACATTGAAACACCTTCCTTGTGGGCATAGTTCTAATTCGATGGCATTCACTTTGAATGTATTACATTACAATGTATGCTTTAAGCTGTTTATGGTTTTTGTGATCTCTGTGAACCTCAACTTTTTATACTGCGAGTTGTTTAAAAACAGACTGATTTTGATGCTGATGCATACACAGAATATACTGAACCTTACCACCACTAAAGAATCTAAAATGCTTTTTACACAAAGTTTACGCGTCAGGTAAACGTACCTTTAATCACTTTTAGAACATTTGCAATGTTCATAAAAATGGACACATTTTATCCGAAAATTGTTTGGTTACTTAATGTTTTCATTCATAAGTAATTGGAATTGAAAGCGAGAGTATGAATGGAAAGTCTAGGCGAAAAATATCATTTCATTAGTCATAGCATACAGCAAAGAAAGAAATTACTATCACAAGCACAACACTATTTACTTATGACCATAGAAAGTAGTTTCAACGATCTTTGGAATATTGTGGACTATTATCATTGTACGATTTGTTGTACAAATTTTATAAACTTTAATGCTAAAGCTGATAAGGCAGGAATACTGATAAAGTTTACAAGTTTACTACAATAGTACAAGCTAGACTCGATTAGTTGATGTTTTCAATATCGATATCGATTGTCGGTTAAATAATTAATACAAGAAACTTCTCGAATACTTTAGAATCTGGATGAAAAAGCTTTGTCTTTTGCTGAAATGATTAAAATCTTAACAACAAGTACGAGTTAAACACCAATATGTAGGCTATCTTCAGTCTAACGGAAATCTTTTGCACGCATGCATCATAACCAGGCATAGTGATCAATTGAAACCTACTTAAGGCTTCTATTTCCGAATTTTGTTTCACGAGTGCTTGTCTCACATATTTGGCTTACTTAGACTTTGTTTCTGAAGTAATTTTAGTGTCGTAGAGAGAAATGATTTCCTCTCTTATCTATAAAATACTAATTTAGGATTTCTTGGATCCTTGGATTCAGCATAATTCATATAGGGGTACCTGCAACCCCCATTAACCACCAGATTTAATTAATCTTCATAAAACAATTACAGCAGCTTTTAGAGGGTTCATCAATCAAGTCAATTGTGATCAAGCGAATAGGATGACCTACAACTTAACAGTTCACTCTTTTATGAAACATTTTATCCATTCAGTCATTTCAAGACAAATTTCAACACAACACTACTTCAGACATTTGGCATTCCATCTACAGTCACACACACCTACTAACAAATAGACAAGAAGATCAACTGGTTTAAGTGACATTTCAAAAGGGATCAATATTTATCATTCTGATGAAGCAAATTGAATGTATTCTCCAACAAAGTTGGCTACCACGACAATTGGACTCCCTCTCTAAGCCAAACAGGTGAAGCGCCCTAATTTAAATATTTGTTGCGGACTTAAAAACGCTGCAACAATGAATACATGTTTCAATAAATTAAAATATTAAATAGGCAGTCAACCTTGAATGAACTTTATATAACAAAACGCTTATATTTGAGACCACGAGTCTAACGCAAAGGTGGATATTCCACTTCCACTTAAATATAAAATGAAATGAAATGAAATGAAATAAATACGTAGTGAACACACCTTCTATATAACTCTTCAAATAACACACATTTACATTTACATATTTTTTAACAACAACAATGAACACAAAGAAAAAAACTAGCTTAACAACAATTCTGTTTCTAAGCATCGTCATCGTGAGACACATTGCACTATCGATACGGCACAAAAAGCACAACAAGTCAATTACAATACAAAAAAGGGGGCTCGTACGGTAAGCAATTATATCAACTATAGCTGATTGGTTGTTGGCACACACACTTGTGCTGCTCACTCATGTCTGTAGATGTTTGTAAAAGCTATCAGTTTTTTTTTTATTGTAGGTGATAAAAGTCACTTCGAGTATAATTCAGAAAAAAATATATACGACAAGTCATAACAGAGAGAGGAAGATAAAAATGAGGGGAAATTTTTTACATCTTGTTCCACTTGACTATAAATTAAATTGTTTACGAAATGTTTTATTTATTCAAATGTAAATATTACAAAAAAAATTCAGTACAATAATAATAAAAAATAGTAAACAAATCTCGGAAAAGAAAAATTTTAATAATTGTGGGAAAATTTTAATCACAAGCAAAAAACATTGCAACAATTTAATTTATTTAATACAAAGAGAACCGTTGTATGACGACGTTCGCATAGCATGGTTACTCATTTTACTCATCAGTAATCCTCTCTTTTGTTCGACATTACTGAGTATGAATAAGTGATGAGAGTACAACGCTTTCTTATGAGAACAACGCAAACGACAACTTTTTAGTTTTGCTACCTACCCAACAGGGGCTTCGTTTTCAATTTTCAAGGTTAACAAAGAGATGTGTGCATCGTATCGGTTGGACATGCAATTATATGGTGTAGAAATATCACTAATGTGTATATTTTTTGCACAAGAAAACTTTCTCTATTTTTAACTATTACTCTCAAATTGACTTTGTTCATTTTACATTTTTTTGTTTTTTTTTTCTTGGAGCCGAAGCCGACACATAATACATACACTACCAAAGCGCGTAAACAACCACGCCCACGCTTTATATATTAGCATGTGGATGGTATTTCTAATTATGTAAATGTTAAATGCAATCAAGTGAGATGTAAACCCCTTCCAAGATTCACACAAATCATTAAAAAGTATAAAGTTCAAATTTTTCACTTGTTCATCTTAAAGACTTGAGGTAAAACCGTGCGCAACTCTTAAAAGCAAACCCACGATTGAAACGATACAGTGTGCTTCCGTTTGCCAACATATGATAAGTTAACAATAAATAACGCAGTGTTCACTTACAGTAGAATGCCGCCAGAATTTAATCAAGTCATGAATATCCGTGGAGGGTGCCAATAGCAAGAAATCGCGCCATTCATTAAAGCTAATATTTAGGCTGCCATCCTGATCCATTCTACACAACAAATAAAGCGACATTTTTAATAATAACTAATTCAACTTGTAGTAAGCAATGCATGACTGCATACCTGGAGAGTAAATGTTTAGCCTCTTCCACATCAACTTCGAGGCCCAAGTCCTCAAAAGCCGATATCAGCTCTTCCAAATCGACTTTGCCTTCAAGCGAACAACATTAGTTTTCCATTAGCAAAATGCAAAATGCAAAATCTTTAACTTACCATCTCGATTTTTGTCCAAATGTGAAAATTGTAAACGTAAATTTTTCTCATGCTCTCGTATGTAATGTACAAATTCAGCGAGTCCCACATCGCCACTTTGCGTTTTATCCGAATGTTCCAAAAACTTCTGCAAAAGCAAAGGCAAAGAAAAGTCCGTGATAAGAATTTCATAAAAAAAAGTGTAGAACGTGAACTTGGCAAAATTAATTGTAAATTGCAAGAGAGCGATGATCAGATGTGTTGTTTTCGTGTAACGTAATAAATCCGAAAGTTTGTGATAAGAAGAGATCTTGAAATATTACACAGTGGTTGTAAAGTTAGTCCACAAATGACAAAATCTCAAAATCAGACACACAGTTAGAGACATTGATAAGCAAAAGAAACATTGTCGCAGCCTGGTCGTTACAAATTGTGCAACCGCAGACATCGTCAATATATCAAAAGCTAACGGTGAGCAGTACATACATGAGTCACAATTACACGACTATACAGTTGCTTGCAATATGTGAGCTAAAAAAACTCTTGAAAATTAGCCAAAAATTGTATCAATTTAGGAAGGAATGCTACGCGTGTACCACTTGTGGCAGGTGGCAGGTTTATCAAGGCGAACTCACCTCAGCATAAACGCTCGACAAACCGAATTCACGTAATGCCTCGGACAAGTCATGTATGTCGATGCGACCGTTGCCGTCCCGATCAAGTTGTTTAAATAGTTTCTCCAAACGTTCCTCATCTTCGTGCGGCATCTCAGTTGGCAATTGGGCATGAGTGGTGGCACTAACCAGCAATTGTTGGGCTTTTGATGTCGGCACATGCAAATGGGTGACATTTTGATGTTGTGGTTGTTGTTGCGTTCCATTCTGTAAAGGTAAACTTTTAGTTGATGTCTTACCAACCACCACACTGTGATGGTGTGGATGATGTGTATGGGATGTAAAGTGATGATGATGCGACGCATGCGTATGATGATTGTGTGCATCGGCTGCCGTGGTTAGCACACTTTGTATTGGTATCAGTTTATGATTGTTGGCAGCAGCATTTCTAGCATAATTTATAGGGGGCGTTGATTTTGCGGATAATTGGGGCGAAGAAGCATTAGCTGATGGTGATGGTGACGGTGATGATTTTGATGGCAATGTCGCTGCTACTGCTGTATGATTTGGATCTTGTTGTTTTGTTTGTTGTATATTATTTATTATAGCACCAGAAGCTGAATTGTTAGCTATAGTTCCACCTACTACGTTTATGTTATCTTTCTCAATGCGTGGGCTCTGCTTCAACGGTTCTTCTTCGAAATCATTAACATTTGCTGCACTCTTCTGTTTGCACTCTTGCTTATTAACCATTCTAAAAAATGTTTTTATATTGCGGTAGTTGCTCGCTTGACTTGTGTTCTTTTTTTTTTCTTTTTTATTTCCTGTAGTATATTTTGGGTGCTCTAGTTTTTATCTTGCAATTACAGAGACTGTGAAATATGAAACTTGTGCTCGATGGACTTCTTTGGTTTTCTATATTTGTGTTGTTGGGATCTCTTCTTATGATTTTGTTGAACTCATTGCATTAATTCCACATTGAAAAATACCCTCTTGTTGGCATATTTGGCAATTAAGTTTAGTTGCATGATGGGTTTCGCTCTATTTAGGTTATGGGGCTTAAGAAGGGAAACTCTAATTAAGGGTGATCGTTGCGTTTTTTATCCGTTAGTTTGGTTTATTGTTTTTGTTACGATTAGATTATAACAGGAAATCTGTAAATTAGACAAATGTAAAAGCAAAAGGATTAGAAAAAATATATAAACGAAATACACAAACAAAAAATTGGTTAATAACCCATAAACTTCAAGCACATTATTTCCTTATATTGTGTGTGGCACACATATTTGTAAAAGCATTTCCGCGAAGCCTTGAGAACACAAATAATTGCAGAGAGAACTTATATGAAACACAATCAACCGACTAAATAGATAACAATGAAAGGTACTATCTTTTCTGCTGATGATTGTAGGCCACTAATCCAAGGTTGTGGGTCTTCTAGACTGTGTCACTACGCATCAACCATACTCACACAAATAGTATAAAAGTACTACCATACTGAGTATACTATATATATATAATTTCTACAACATATTCTGCTTGTATTCGCATAAAATTTATGTACCCACTTATGTACATTTTCTGTTATATATTATTGCGACTTTTCTAGACACATGATATTTCATATATTCAGCATTTTTCACTAATGAGAATATTTATTACGATACATCTCCAATTACATTGAATTGCGTTTAATATTATTAATTTCTTATTGGATTTTTCTATGCCAAATTGGCAATATATACATATATATATAACATATATGTATTAATGGAATACATCGCTGCACCCTAATTTTTAAGTTTATTATTATTTATCTGCTCTGATATTTGCAATTATTACATTAAGTGGTATTCAGAAAACTTTCTTTTATTGCTTTATTCATAATTTTACCTTAAAACAATTTCATACTTTCTTTTCTTCTCCAATTTTTGGAATATTTTTTGCAATTCACATGAAAATCACTACACACAAACACACCAGCGTACCGTTATTCCACAATATTTCTCAGTTTCTAAAAAGCTCAGTTGAAATTTCGCATGACAATTGAAACAGAGCAGTAACTGCTATATCTTGTGATAAAGTCGGGGATGTCATTAAATATATATAAATATATATATTATGAGTTGATTTTTATATACTAGTTTCTTTTGTAGAGAGCTGAACTAATTCTAAACGTGCTAACTATTTCACTGACCGCAAATTTTATGTGCGGATTTAAGGATATCTGAATAATTTGATTTGATTTGATATATATAAGAGTAATATATATATCAAGTTATTTTTTGGAGAATATTTTTAAACATATTACAAAGTAATACTTCCCCGTGCTTTAGTTTTATTATGTACGTTTCCCACCAAATTCACTTTGTTTTAATTAATGTCATCATTATACCCTTTTGTTAAAAAGCACCAAAAAGAAGCACTAAGCACAAATCCAAAAAAAAAATAGTTTGAACAGATATTTGCTATAAATGAAAAAATCTATAATAAATTTGCCAAATCAGTTTTACAAAATAAAAGATTGAAAACAAATAGACAAGCACGAGTGTTTGAAAATAAGCTGTAAATTTTTAGAGTAGAGATAAAAATCAACGAGAGAAACCTGAATAGAACAAAGTATTAGTAAAATGGCACAAAATATTAGTCCTCAACACGATACTATCTCAGGATCGGCAGGAGTCAAACAAAACGATGACTCAGTGCCTGTTAAAGATAATCATGCTGTAAGCAAAAGGTAAGAAATTTTTTTGTGTGTCACCGTAAAATAACTTTTCGCCTAAATACCGTTATTTGAATATAGACTACAAAAGGAGCTGATGAGTCTAATGATGACAAGCGAAAAAGGAATATCTGCATTTCCTGATGGTGAGAACATATTCAAATGGATTGGCACTATAGCGGGACCACTAAACACAGTTTACAGTGGACAAAAATATCGCTTGTCATTGGAATTTCCCAATTCCTATCCATATGCAGCGCCCATAGTAAAGTTTTTAACACCCTGTTTTCATCCCAATGTTGATCTACAAGGTGCCATTTGCTTGGATATCCTAAAAGATAAATGGTCAGCCCTGTATGATGTACGCACCATACTCCTATCCATACAGTCTCTATTGGGCGAACCCAACATTGATAGTCCGTTAAATGTACAAGCGGCTATGTTGTGGTCCGACGCGGATGAGTACAAAAAACATTTGGATAATTTCTACGATAAACATAAAGACGCCTAAGTGCACCCTAGAAATTAGAAATTATTTTTAGATCATTTTTTTTAACAAAACAGGGAGCGGCCAGTTTTATTTTAATCTCAGTCTTTGCTCATCATATCATTAATCAATTGTAATTAATTACCTGGTCAAGTAAAATGATATTTTTGGAAAAAATTTTCATATATTAAATAATAATTTTTTATGCTTTAGTTGATAAATGAGATTTTGTTATTTAAGCGTAAGCTGTATATTTCTATGTAAACAATGGATCTTCTCAAGGAGTAAAGCATAGAACAGGGAAAAACTGCCATTTCGTATATATTTAATTAAATAAACTATTTTTAACATATTACACAATCACACGCCAGTTTCTGTACCACTGCAAGGTTTAATAAACAAATGCATTTACATTACAAACATGAACAAATGCATGAAAAAACAAATTTAATAAAGCGATTGGAATTATTCTTATACATCATTCATCATTTAATTTCTTTTGTAAAAATTTTTATGATAATTAGCATCCGTCCTTCTGAGACGCGTGTGCTTGTGTGTGGCTCTGTGCTCTCTCTTCAAATGCTTTCTTGTTATTCCTAAACAAATCGGCCGCTTCGCCATTTAAGGGATCATCAGGATTCGGGGTGGCCAACAGTAGTTGTATGGATAATAATATTGATTCTAAACTAATGGCCGGATTGTAAGTGCCAGCGGGAGGCATACGCAACAAGTCTAAACATATGTTACCCGCTAAATGATTTTCAATTTCAACTTTAGTGCATACACATGTATTTCCAGAAACTTGAATATACCTACAATTGTCTATATTGGGATGAAAAACTGGGGTTGTAAATTTAAATGTGGGCGGCCGAAATGGATAATGATCACCCATTTTTATTTGGATAATGAAGCGACCCTTCTCATAAGGCGAATCTTTTGGCCCGTTTATCCCAGCTCTCAACTCACCATATTGACCAGATGTTGTATCAATAATTTCACAGGAGATGCCTTTTGAACAATAACGTGTGTAAAGTTGGGCGCGAATTTTTAAGCCGTTAAATACTTGCCGTGATTTGGATAATTGCTCTCTATTTGCTGCAGCTCAAATGGTATGCGTGTCATTTGTACGCGTTTCGTGCCCATATTAAAAGCTTTGGATTTGCGATTGTTGTGCGTTATTGGTAATGAATATCAATTTTACTTTATTTTAAAGTTCTCTTTACTGTTATTAACTTAAACGAATTGTGCGATTAAGCTTTTTTGATTTGTTTTGATTGGATTATTTTGAGTTGAGCGTGAAAGAAATTTTTGGCGCGAAATGAATCATATGTGCATAAGCGAATACGAGGTGAAGATGGCTTTAGTTACTTGAAGTTAGAAGACAATATTGTTTACATGTGTAAATTTAAGCAACTGACGAAAAATATTCAAGCTCCATGATTTTTATTAGGATAAGGAGTTATTAAATTTTACTTTGTGTAGTATTTAAAGCATTCCAGTCCAATTATATAAAAAGTAGCATTTATTTAATTGCTTTATGTATCACCAGATATTAATATCAGTTTAATATCACGAGGGGTGAAGTTTTTGCCAAAGCACCAATGTTTGGTGGGCAACCCATTAAATATTTGAAAAAAGTCTGTGCCTTTGTTTGCAGAAATAGCAGAGTACGAGTCCTCCCACTCAGCCAGTTTATTTATTTCAATTCCTGAGTGTGACGGAATCCAAATAAGTACAATAGGGGCAGTTTCAGGAGAGTTGATTCTGTGCGTAATATTGCAAACCAGGGTGTAGTCGGACGAAGCAGAAGAACAAAGATTACAGGCATTTTTACAGTCAGATACTACTAAAGATAGCAGCACGGGCGATCTTGTCATTTATAATGATGTGAATGGCCTCTGATATAGCAACAAGTTCACTGCAAAGAGGGGAAATCCTTTGTTCAATTTTGAAAACAAAATTTTTATTGCCAGAAATAGTGCAAATGGTAATTCCCGAACAAGATTGGTGAATAGAGGTAGAGAAAAATTTGAAGCCATTACCGCATAAGCTGTCGATATTTTCAAGATATATAATTTTCAGAAGAGATATACGTATGTTGCTTTTTTATCCTGAACGATATTTTTAAAGATAGTAAGCTTAACAGATTTGCTGAAGATAGTTTTAGACGCAAAATTATCAAAAATTAGATTAAAACGATCGTAAATATAAACAACACTGGAATTTAGGTGATTGACTTTTAACTTGATGAGTTCTTTAGCCGTTAGATAAATAGCTCTTTCTTTAGGAGGTAACATTAAAATTTTGCTTGCTGGGTATGCTGGGCGCCTGGTATTTTGCTAACATGTTCATACTTGTATGATTTTCAAAATTATAACCACAAAAATGAAGGTAAGCTTTCTTGGCCTATAACTAGAAAAGTACTGCTCCGATTTTGGTCAGGAGGCCAAGACATCTACGTAGAAGATTAGTCTGGAATTATTTGATTCTGTTGTCTATGTAATTAGGTGAATGCGCTGAGGAGGTTCTTGCATACTCACTTTTTATACAATTGCAAGCGGAAGAGCGAAATTGAACTAAAAATACGTATGCAAAGTTTCAATTTGATATCTCAAAAATTACGGCCGTGAGAGTGCCAACAGCAGACGGACACACGGACGGACATGTCTCAAACGATTTTTCTTTTAATGCTGATTAAGAATATATATGGTTTTTGGGATCTCCGAGGCTTCCTTCGATGTGTTGTAAACGGATGATCAAAATGAATATACCCTTTTCCCTAAGGTGGAGGGTATAACAAGTGAAAATATTATAGTCATCAAATACGCTTACTAAGTTTGTTCTTCCGTTTGCAACAACCAGAAGGAAGCGTCAAAAACGGAGTCGATTTAGACATGTATGTCCGTGTGTCCGTCTATTGTTGGCACTTTCACGGGCGTAAATTTTGAGATATTGAGCTGAAATTTTGTGCAGGCACTTTTAGTTTTCGCACGCAGATCGATATTTAAAATGGGTAAGACCGGTCTAGAGCCACGCCCACAATCGACAAAAATCTATTTATCTGCCACAAAAATTGAGTTATAAACTTGAAATTTGGTATGTACGTCTATAAATATTAGATTCAGTTATATGCCAAAAATGGGTGTATTCGGATTACATACACGCCCACAATTAATAAAAATCTTTATATCTGCCACAAAAGTTGACCTAGGAATTTGGTACGCATTAACACAGTTATCCCATTAATTGATGTGCCAAAAATAGGCGTGGTCTAATTAGAGACACGCCCACAATCGACATATATCTATATATCTGCCACAAAAGTTGACCTAATAACTTGAAACTTGGTACGCATATACATAGTTATATCATTGAGTGACGTTCCAAAAATGGGCGTGGTCAGATAATAGACATGCCTACAATTTACATAAAACCATATTCAACGTAAAAGTAGACTGGCATGCTGATACGTAAGACATACACTATTAGAGGGCGCAATATATATATATTTGCCACGCCCACCGTTGTGGAGGTGAAGGGTACTTAAAACTTGGCCTAAGTCAAATTTAGTTTTCTTACTTGTTACGTTATAACTTTTATTATATGTTTACTTGTATTTAACAATATTTATATAAACAGAAATTAAAAATATATAAATGTAATACAAAAATAAATAAAATAAATATAAGAATATACATGTGTGCTAATATAAAGGTATACATAATATTCACAACGAATTTTGAATAAGTGAAGGGACCATTCTTTTCTAAAATTGAACAAGAACGAACCAGTCACTAAACTGGATAATTTGGCACAATTTTATTATTCAATAGAAAATTCCCAGAAGTCGGGAAGTACGTAACTAAGAATATATTCTCTATAAAAATATATTCTCCAAGTCATAGCGAATGATAATGGAACAACAACGCTGTCAAGGGCTTATACCGTAGAAGATTCCGAAAAGACAGAGGGTATGCATTATATGCATTTCATTATTTATATTGCACTATAGCCTATAAGGACATCAAGTGAGATTGAATATGATAATGATGCCAACGAAGACAACAACAACAGTCAGGTCGTTGTTTTGCAATGGTTCCGAAAGCGAAAACTCATCAATTATTGAAAAATCTGCTAGAGAGCATAAAACTCTCCATTGAACACAGAAACTTACTAAACTTCAATTCCAAAGAGAGAAATTCTGAAAGTCCCGCCCAATTTACGAAGGAAATTAAGGAACCTTATCTTTCACTATTTATCAACACGACACGTGCAAGAATTCATCATATATTAAAAATGATGACAGAATGGAGTCCACGACAACGAAATTAAGTTTTAGAGAAATCAACAACACGGATAGTGCTTTCAAGCACTGATGATGAATTACTTAGTGATGAAAATAAAGAAATAATAGTTAGTAAACCCAGTTCTGTGGTTAAATTGAAACAACCCCACAATCCCCACCACATTTAAACAAGATATCCCAAATAATTCATCCATAGATAATATGTCCCAAGGTTTTAGATCAGAGGTTAGAAAATTGGCTAACGCGGAGAGCAAGGGTGGAGAAAATCGCCAAGTGATGTAGAAGCTAAAAAGAAGTTTATAAACGCCATGGTAATCGGAAACAAGACAGATGACAGTAAAAACGTCTACTTTACACAGTTTTGGTAGTTTCGGTAGTACCGAAACAGATACATCTTCTGAAAAAGTTCCAGCAATTGCAGGAAGAGCGTAAGACCACGTTCAGTACAAAGCCATCTTTGTGCCACAATGGACAAGCTTTCGCCACCACCAGATATTCTCCTTCCTTTTAATGAATCGTTTAGTGTCCGTATCATAAGCTACAATCAATAAAACATATTTGAACAGAATCTTCCAATAAAAAAAAGAGAAATGCATGCTTATGTTTTTTACTCACCGCACCCCGATCTGATATTTGATTTCTTTTGACCCCTTCATAAATGAGATCGGTGTTGCGCTCAGCCCGTTGAATAGGAAATAATATGTCAAAAAGGAGCCTCGGGATTTGTGCTCGTGACTTGCACTAATATACGTGATTACAACGATGTCGTGTTTTGCCCGAGTGTTACGATTATTGCCATGATGTTACCTTAAGCCGGGCCGCCTTTTCGACAGGCACAGTACCACTGGTACCACAACGATAATATAATCGAAATAGAAAGTGGTGTGCATAACAGAATAAAATAAAAATCCTTAATCAATATTTTCCATTTCACCTTCTTCACGATGATGCACATCGTCATTATCATTATAGCAGCCCTCCGAAACTCCCTTTTTACAAGCCATCCCCAATCATTGTTAAAAGTAAGTGGAATCGTGTAACGATTTGTGGAATCGACGATTCCATCATTGTTAAAATCAAATGGAACCATGTACCGAATCCACGAATCGTTACACGATTGTATATTAACTTTAATAACCTTGTGTCACATTTCGTATGGATGAGTTGTTTAAGACATCTTGCTTAAATGCGATGGAGATATTGGGTTGCTTTAACTTTACCACAGAGCTGGGTTTACTAACTATTATTTCTATATTTTCATCACTAGCTAATTCATCATCAATGCTTGAAAGCACTACCCGTGTTGTTGATTTCTCTAAAATTTAACTTCGCTGTCAGTGCACTACATTTTGTCATCATTTTCATTATTTGACGAATTCTTGCACGTGACGTGTTCATGGATAGTGGAAGATACGGTTTTCTCAATTTTCTTCGCAAATTGGACGGGAGGTCAGAATTTCTCTCTTTGGAATAGAAGTTTAGTCAGTTTCTGTATACAACGGAGAGATTTTTGCTCTCTAGCAGATTTTTCATTAATTGATGTGTGTTCTCTTTCGGCACCATTGCAGAACAAAAGACCTGACTGTTGTTTTTCTCTCCATTGGGACCATCATCATACACTCACTTGATGTTTTGAGAGATTTGGCGGCCAAATGCAGGTGATTCCTAGTCGGATTCTAGTTGAAAGGATACGTTCATATTCATCTTCCACGGCATAAGCTCTTGATAGTGGTGCTGCTTCATTCTCATCGGCTATGAGTCGGAAAACATATTTTTATAGAGAACGCAGCAAAGGACTCAATTTCTGATCTGGATGTCTCCTCATGTTCTTTCCATTAACTTTTAATTTTGTTCACAAATTTTCATAAATTCACCGAAAAGAAATAAAAATGTTTTAAAAAATGATACTTTTTCACACGCTTACTATGATTTGATTTGATTTGATTTTTTTGAGTTACTTTGAACAAAGTGAAAAAATTATTTTTAAGGCTATATAATCGTATACGAGGGTGAAGATGTCGTTAATTTTTTGAAGTTAAAAGAAAATATTGGTTGAATGTATAAATTTCAGCAGCTAACGAAATGATTTGAAGACGCCAATGATGTTATTGAGTTAAAAAGATCAGGAAAACCTCTTCTGCTGGAGGAGTATTTAGAGCAGCTGAAGTGAAGGTATCTGAGGTTTCCAATCCAATTAAGTAAAAATAGCATTTGTTGTACGTACGACCAGACATTAAACGATTTAAAAGTTTAATATCATGAGGGTGTTAGTTTTTGCCAGTGAACCAATATTTGGTCCATTAAATATTTGAAAAAAGTCCTTGCCTTTGATATAGCAACAAATTCACAGTACAGAGAGGAAGTTTTTTGTTCAATTTTGAAAAGAAAGTTTTGATTGTCAGAAATATTGCAATTAAAGCAATTCCAGATCAACATTGCTGAATAGAAGCATTAGTGGAGAAAATTTTAATGTCATTACGGCACAGGCTGTCGATTTTTCAAGATGTATACTTTTCAGAAGAGATATACGTACGTTGCTTTTTTATTTTTATTATTATTATAATTGCCTATGTTCCGCCACGATTCGGGAATTTCCTGAATATAATTCCTATATATTGAACGCAATGATATGTGGTTAATAAATAATAAAACACAAAATTATTTCAACAATTAAAATTAGATATATACATAAAATTTCAGGGAAAGAAAAAATCATACGACCGTACTGACGTAATATTCAACGGGTTTTTTTGAATGCTTTTTTAAAATTACTTGTATTCGACTTTTCTATAATACTAAACATGTGCGTTTGGTGAAAAGACTAGTTGAGTTTAGCAAACGATTGCAACCACTATCTTCTCTAAATGTTTGTTAATTTTTTAATTATCATTTATTTAATAATGAAAAATTCTCTTTTTCTTATATTTATATGTGTAAGCTTATTACTTACGAAATGTTATGTTAATAATTCCTATAAGTGTCTATCGATTAGGTAAGGAATGAGAAAGGCATTAGTTCGATGGAGCTTACTGAACTAAAACGAACTAAGAACTGTAAATAAAATTGTATAAGGAGAGCAGGTTGAAAGCACAAAGCGTGTTATAAAAAAATTGATAAGAAACTAACAACACAACAAACAAGCATGCATTCCCGAAAGAATGCATTATCGAACCAAAAAAAATAAACACTTAAATCAATTAAACAAAATATAAATAAAGTGTTTTATAAAAGAAAATATTATTTAATAAATAAGCTTAAGATATTTTGCATCAAAATAAAACAAGAAAAGTTGAGGATAAGAATTTAAGTAAAATTAATACACAACAAAACCAAACCGTCCATTAATATACAACTGGAGCAATCGAGTAGCAATTATTTGCATTTTCTATTTCCATTTCCATTACACTACTCTATGATCTGTCACATAATGGTATATATGCGTATTGTACTCACCACATTGGTGAGCATTACTTGTATGTTGGGTGACAATTTTGTGGAGTTAACGCAACATCCATTGCTGAAAGCATTGGCAGACAATGCCACACATGCAGCCATAGGTGCTTTATCAGGCATTGCTTTTGCAGTGCAGTATTATGAAAAGACAACCAACGTTTTCGGTTGGTTATTGATATTTACCAGTTTCATTTGCTCCTCCCTAATAGATGTGGATCATTTTATAGCTGCGCGTAGTTGGAGCTTAGAAGTAAGAGTTTTTCCTTTGGATTATAATAAACAAACAAAAAGTACAACTTAATGTCATTTTTAGGATGCTACCGCTTTAACGCAGCGCCCCTTTTTACATTGCTCCACAATTATAGTCATTTTACTCATTCTCTTCCTCTGTACCGGGTGCCTTAATTATTTCAAATTGAGTTTATTTATAGGTGCGGTGCTATGTGCCTTTGTAACACATCATACCCGGGATGCCATGAGACGTGGTTATTGGTTTTGCCCATTTGGTCATACCAACAAATTATCTAATGTAACCTATATACTGATAACAATTGTAACGCCATATATTTTATGTTATGCGCATAATCTATGTCGCGCACCCATAGTACAACAATTTCTTGGTAATTTTATTAACTTGAATGAAACGTATCATAGAGATAGTAGAGGTTATCGTTATATGCAAGTTTAAACATATTTTAAAAACTATTTAAAAAAACAGTCAAAATGAATTAATACTCAAACACCTTAAGCTTTAATAGGATATCTAGACACACAAACGAATTAAATCGAAAACAAAAAAACAAAGAAAGCCATTAGATAAATATAATATCAACAATTTGTGATAGTGAACAGTGCATAGTACGTAATTTATACACTTGAAATTAGTCAAATTTATTATGAATTAATTTATAAGTAGTTTATAGTCGAACGTATTTCATTCTTGAGAGTAAATATTTTACCAACAATTATAGAATAGGATTTTAGAACGTATCAAGAGAAAATTTAGTCTTTTTTTTTGTAATTTGAAACTTCCATTATTATTAGTGCAGTATCTAGGTGAACAGAATTTATATTTGAAATTCGTAAAATATACATATTAATGGTGGTACATGCCGCTCTTTCCTATAGAAATAATATAATCTTTAAAAAAATTATTCGAAAATATATTGATTAAAAAAATTATATCCATCCATCTAAATAAAAGGTTTACTTATTTGAATGAGGATATATGTTGTAGTCAGTGCATGTGCACTAAAAATAAATCCTTAAACATTATATAAAATGTCCACTAATGTGGCAACAAATTGATTTTGTACACACCGACTGGACGTCAGGTGGTCCGCTTAATTTCATTAGAATTTTTACATCTCTCCCGTTTATTAATTACACAAACAATTAATTTCATCGGCCACATAAATGATTAATTAAATGCCAGGAAACATCTGGCTTGTGGCTGATATGAAAAACACTAAAAAAAGATTTTTTAAATATTTTTATAAGCTTTATAAGACTGTTAATGCTGCTATTAATAATAATGTCTGGCTGCTAATTTTTATTTCATTTAAATTTATTATTTTTTTGTTTTGTATCATAGTTCAGGAATGATTTATGTTGAATTTGAAAAATGTGCTTCTTTTTCATTTGTTGTGCTTTTTCGGGTTAATCATCGCCAAACATCTACGCTGTGGGTATGACACCATTCTATGGCATTTTAATTTGTGTGAGAAGATTAACAAATTTCTAAAATTAATTTTTATGAAGAAATGATTTCCTTTAAATTGGAATATTGTAATAAACACTATACACGGTTGCAATCGTTTGAATGACTGCGATTTCTAATGAAGTCGTTAAACCGAAATGCGCAAGCAACCGTTATTGTTTATATTACAATGAAAAGAGCTTCCTTGCTCACGCATCTCCTCTTTCTCACTCTCTCTCTCACTCTCTCTCTCTCTCTATATATATATATATATATGTAATTATACAACATAAACCCCCTGTTTTTTAATTATATAATGATGGCGGAGCTACTACTCCCTAGAAGATGATTTGGTCTCTTTAACTGAAGAAGTAGAAAAATCCAATATTCAAGATGTCTCATAAAAATTGAATAAAATCCACGCCCACATTTACCATATAGCATCATGAGATTGTTTGTAATTGGACATATGCATGATCTTTAGATACTTTACGACTCTTGCACTAAATTTGAAAATATTGTCAATTTTTTGTACTGTTTAGACATTTGTGATCATAAGGCTTCCGTAAGTAGTATTCCTTCACTCTTTGCCTTCTTTGCCATCTATAAGTATAATTATTGTATTAGCTGCATGTATTTGTATTGTGACAAATCGTTAAGCAAGTGTTTCTCTACAAAAATACTTGTACATGTTTTAATATCACCCACAATTTCATTTCTTTGAACGCTTTAAACGTAGAATAGAAGAATATTAATAATAATGCTACAATAAGTAGTATGCACGTATATATAGAGAGTACACCCATGCAGTGGCACTTAGGTAAACTTAGATAACGGCGTTGCCAAAAACTTGCTAAAAACGTTGTCGTTGAACAAATGTAAGGGCCTACGAATTCCCGCATTTTAAGCACGGATCCTATGCCATCGACTAAAGAACTTGTATTCCTTTCAAAAACACATATATCAAAATGGAAGATTGACTATGGAAAATCCCCCAGGCTCCCATTTCTTTAATTTAGCACTAATACAATTGGTTGAGCAATAGCGGTACTGGCGTGATTTTAGTCCTCCTTATAAGGTTAAATATAAATCTTGTACCCATTACACACTCCCCCCTATGGCTGCTTCTGCATGGACTAGGGAAAAATTCTGACAAAAATTCTGTTTTGAAGTTTTTCTTTTTGATTTTGTAATGATTTCCAAAACATTTCAACATTCTCTCTCCCCGTCTTTATTATTAAATATTGATTTAATTGGAAACCACCAACATTGGCAACGCCTTGCATTGTGTGTTGCACTCCTATTGACACATCTATCAGAGATCTCTGTGGTTACATTTACATTTTTATTTGTTGTTTGCTCTGTGGCAAGAAAAACACAAATTTGATTTTACATCCTAGTATCGTTAGTTGGCTGTTGATCGTGGTGTTAAGAAAGCATAAAAAAATCTGTGAATATTTTCAGCAAATATTGCATGTGTAGTGGTGCTAACGCTATTCATTTTAATTAAATATTATTCTAAATTTATTGTTTAAAGTTTTAAAAATAAATAAACAACAAAATTGCCGAAAAATCATTTCAGGATTCCGACTCATCAACGGTAAGTATGATGATGGGTGTGATGGCCAATGTGAAATTTTATAATTTCAACTATGTCATGAAAAGTGTATTGTATTGAAAAGTCGATTGGTGGGCGTGGCAGGTATATGTACTGAATCGATTTAACCATGTCCCTCCGTCCATTTATGTGTCCATGTAGATTTGTACGCAAACTACGAATCACATTTTTGATGCGTTCCACTCAAGCACATAAGAACGTTTCGAAATATAAAAATGATGGTAATTAATTAAGTACACCACAGGTAATGTCAAATTAAATATTCACATCGTGTATGTGTATGTATATATTTATATTACTATACCCACTACCTCCAGGTGCTACATTCACTTTATCAAAACACTTGTAACCCTTAGAAGCAGGCTTCCAAGATTCTACAAAGTGTATAAATTCTTTATCAGTGCGTCGGTCTATCTGTATGTTCATCTGTGCTAAATATACCGAATTGATTGTTCTCGTACGGAGAGTGTTGTTAAGGTTGAACAAAATCAGCTTAAAGGCACGCCTACAAATTTAGATGAAGAGTAAATTTTTATGTACTTTTTAGACGTTTTTCTTTTCGTATTATGGAACGAATGTTTTCACATTTTAAATTCTCCTTTGCGTTAAAGAAAACGGTATTAAGACTAATTCCATAAACACCACCAAACACCATTGCCAGTTATCAATTTGGTTTAATTGCTTCAGTCCAACATTTGTCTGACTCATATTTACCTTGTTTACTTGTTTGTATTTGGCTTTTGAATATTTACTTAATTTATTGCGAATTGTGTTTTAGCAGAATCGTGTCCGTGATTATGATGTTAATTAATGTGAAGTTGACAGAATACGTTAAGATGCATTTCAATTATAATACAATTTATTGTGAGTTATAAAAAGTTATTTTTGGACCTTCTACTGCACACATGTATCCAATCAAACTCGTAGTAGAATTGATGCAGAATTTTGGTTTGCATGAGGTTCAGTACTGAAAGATTTTATTTATATATAAGTACTTATCCAATTATGGTATGTGTTAGTTGGTGTACTCTATAATCTAAAGGTCGCTGAAAAGTTATTCAATATATTACAAATTACAAACTAATCTGTGCTCTTGGCTGCAACAAGACAAAAAACAAACTCTCCAGTTAGTTAATGTTTGTTTTTGTACCTTCTACCTTAGTAATGAGTCTGCTTGCAACACCCAGAAAGTAAATAGTATATATGGTCATTATCAAAATCTAAATCGATCCCGACATATCCGCTGGGTGTCCATATAGCTGTAGTTGTCAATTTTTATACATAAAGTTGACATTTAATAGAAATATTCCTATTATGTTTACGTAGCTTCCTATTTAAATTAAGGCACGGCCATGCCCACGACAAAAGATGATGTATCAGTTGAAGTTTGATACGCATACGTTTTTATATTAAGCTCTTTCATCGATGTGTCAATAATGGGCGAGCTGGGATAAAAGATACGCCTACAATTTATAAAAAAAACTTTTTGACGTTTAAGTTGATACGATACGTATTATTTTCACTGATACAGGTCGTAATTAGGTGCATGCCACACCCCCGCATTGTATATTGTGGCCAAATTTAGTTATTTTTATACCCCCATGAGCCACACCCGCCATCAATAATCTATAAATATGCTATGCTGGTCAATTTTTGACCTATGAACTTGAAATTTGGTGACAAAACCATATTTAGCATAAATCTAGACTAGCAAGCTGATACTTAATACATACGTAATTGGAGGGCATAATATATATGTTTCTGCCACGCCTACCGTTGTAGATGCGGAGGGTATTTAAGATTTGACTTGAAAATTATATTCCGAGTATTGTAGGGTGGTTCTAATTTATGTGTTGCAACTGTTTATTTATATTTCGCTTTTGCATAGAATTTCATTTTCACTTAAACTTACTTTCACTTTATTTAACAAAAACTAAAATATTATTTCATATACAAAATAGGCTGAAAAACTTACGTGTGTGTGTGTGTGTGTGTGTGTGTATGTGTACAATAAGAAAATTTCTAGTAAATCTTTTGCAAGATTTATAGAGTCTGGGGCTACCCCTATATAATGTCTAAAATTATTATGAAATGTTTTTCGTAAGAGGCATGTGTTGATGGGGAGTGATGATGGTGTTTGTTGTTGTTTTTGTTGTATTATTTTTGTTGCGGTCATTAGTTGTGTTTTCTTCTTGTTTGATTATAATTAATTATTAGTGCAAAGCATACGATTTCAATGTGCCAAGAGTTACATTTTTAATTAATAATTCTTTTTGTTTTTTTGCTTTAAATAATAAATATTTGTATATGTGTATGTATGCGACTAAACATTAAATGCCGGCTATATTATGGCGAATCTATAATAATCATCGTGCGCTAGAAACACTTATTGAACGTTTTTTTAGTTACTCTCTCTCTCTCTCGCTCCCTCTCTTTCTCTCTCTCTCTACCATATCTCACTGCCAATTCGCCGTGAGCGCAACGGATCAGAAAGCGTTTCGTGTTGATCTTAATAAGTTGAAGGAATGAAAAAATTCATTATTATTTGAAAATTCACCGCACAGCTGAACGCTTCTGTTTCTTTAAATACCAAAAATGTTTATCGTCATTATGCAGTGTTTGACCATAATCATGAAACATATTAGTGAGAACAAAACAAGTGCAAATGTATTAAAATTTATTCATTTTATTCAAACTTCTTAAAACCCAAACAAAAAATTAAAATTTTTAGTGAATGAAAAAAAATTGTTAAGTAACGTGAAAATTTTGAAAATTTTTTATATAAAATAATAAAAATTAAACTGCGTATAGCATATATCGAGTGTGTGTGTTTTTGTTTTTTTTTTGAATATATTTATATGAGTCCAATGAGTGGCCTACGTCAGCAGTTAAAGGTAAAATACATATTCTTTCCACATAAGGTGGGGGATATACTAAGTTTGTCATTATGTTTGCATCACCCAGAAAGAAGCGTTAGAGACCCTAGCAAGTATATATACTTGCTTCTTGATCAGCATTAAAAACTAAGTCCACCCAGATATGTATGTCCGGCATTCTCACGATCGTAAATTTTCTTCTCCACGTAAAACTCGACTTGCAAGGTCCTACGTATTACATACACTATCAGAGGCCATAATTATATACCTGCCACGCCCACCATTGTAGATGTGGAGAGTATTTAAGATTTGGTCTAAGCCAAATTTAGTTTTCTTACTTGTTTTATATTCTTTTAATCTCCTTACTTCTGCACCTACTTAGGGCAAAGGCTATACTAAGTTTGTGCGGGTGTTTCTTTACCTTCAATTATATCGAACGATTCAGCAAAATTTTCTTTGATTCGAAATAACAATGTTTCTCTATCCGTCCGTCAGTCCATGTCAATTTGTGTGCAATCTAAAGATCGCATTTTCTTGAGATATTTTCGAATCATTTTAATTTTTAGAATCCCTTTAAAAGAAAAACTTATACTCTTTATAACCAGATTTGACAAAGTGACTTGTATGTGACTGATGATCATAATATATGGAATTACATATGTGGCAAGATAGGGTAGTAAAGGGTCGGGTAACATTTTTCATTTTTCACTGTTTATTTATATAAATATACATGTAAATATTTACCGGGGGCCCACCCCTTTAAACTGTTTTGTATATTAATATATAATCATTTAGGATTATGGATTATTTTAAAAACAGCGCAAATCCATTCCATTTAATTAATAATTTTATGCTCGTACGCTTTTATTTATAAAATTATTGCGAATAGCAGGCAGCGCGAGACTGTCTATTACGTATTTGAAATTAATATTCAGTTAATTTTCTGGTCGTATTTAAGCGTATTGGAGGCGCGTGTATTTGTCGTCCAGTCAAAGTTGTATTTATATTTATTTTTTATGATTTTTTATGATTTTTTATGATTTTTTTTTAGTTTTATTTAACAGAAAATCATTTAGGAATATTTTCCGAATTTTTACCCTATACCCAGCTAATTGAGCACCTTAAGCGGAAGCATTTTTTGTGATATCTTGCAATAAATTTTTTGCAATTTAAAGTCCCTAAATAGAGCGGAGTCCATCGCGATCGCTTAGGTCGGGTGCCGTTAAACTCGCCACTGTCAATACAATTCATTTGTACTTTTGAGAGTGCCGATAAAAGAACGGTTAATTGTACCCTTTCAAAAGGAATAACATGGAATATTAAAGTTTAGCAAAAAGCTGTAAAAGGATAAATTTTTAACCCTTCAAAATTTACAGTACCATTATTGCCAGTCATACGTAAGGAGGTGGGTTGTAACAATAGGGCTTCTGGAACAATTAAATGCGACAATTTGACCTTATAAACGAAAAAACACATTTAAAAACGGCTGAATAAATATTAATATTTAATATTTATCTTTGATCGGCAATATAAGTCTAAAATACGATAGAGTGCATGTGTACTTAAAGCATTTGCATACGTTAAAGTAGTTAATTAAAACGCTGTACAATGTTTAGGAAGAATTGTTCATTATGAGAACAGCTAAGTGCTGTACGTCTCCTTACATTGTATGTAAATTAACAGTTTTTCGTAATTAAGCGCCACTTATTTTGTAAATAAGTAATTAAGATAAATGAATAAAACAAAAACAAATATAATAGCGTACATATACCCATCACTGGGAATATATATAATTTTATCAAAACGTTTGGAACACCCAGAGATTTCACAGAGGAGACATATTTTTCATTAGCGTCTGAGTCTGTACCTGACAATTGTAACTAATGTATCGGTCGCAATAATAGAGATATCGGTTTCAAATTTGGATAATTCTTGCACGCAAGTTAGTTTTGAAATTGTGCAAAATCGATCGAGGATACGCCCATAATTAAACAAAAACTAAAGACAGTTTTTTGTGGTATTTTTAAAGCGTTTGTTTGGTGGCTTTAAAAAACTGCAATTAGTAGAAGGCTAGGGTTCAAAATTTTCATATAAAAAAATGCTTAAATGCCACGCCCATAATTTGTAAGCATTATTTTATTTTCGTTAACTAAGATGCTAGGCGTTTAAGATTTCGCCCAAGCTATATATAACTTTTTTATTTGTTACATCTACGCACCCATATGTATAGAGGGGGGAGGGGCACATCTCTTTCTCACGCCACAAAATATATAATTTCTGAATCACCATCGAAACGAGTCGATCTAAGTAAGTATGTCCGTTGGTCCGCTTCGTGTGTTTCGTGATAATCACGCACCTAGTCGCAAAAATTGAGCAGAAATGTTGGTACTTTTCTTACGCAGGTTGATATTAAAATTATGCTCAATCAGCCAATCGGCCCAGGGGGCAAAAAAAATGAGAGAGGTATTAATGGGCGCAATAAAAGATGAATAAAAGTTCGCACAAAGTGATGTAAACATTAATAATTGTGACTTGTCGTCAGGCATTCTCCATTTTTACTTTTTATATGAGGAAGGCTTCCAAAAGTCGCCTAATTTAATCCATTTCTATTAATTTACGTCTTTCTATAACATTTCACCCAATACATTCCTTAGCTTGAACACAAATTTAGATAAACATATAACATATAGATGGACCGACAGACATATACGCTTAAATCAATTCAAGATGTGATTTCGAACATCCACACAATCTTAATAAACCCATTCCCTCAAGTGACTTTGTAGAATGTAGATTTAAAAGTTGGCGCCTTGAAGTTAAATTCCCAATGCATACTTAAAACAAGTGAAGATATTGTAGTCGGCCGGACCATTAAAAACTTCACACCACTTGATTTGTTATTCAAGTACCTTAAAAAAGAAAACCAAGTATTTTATTGTTTTAATTGATTTATGTTTAATTATATTATCTATTGTCAACAGTAATGTGTCTGGAGAGTATATATTTTTATTTGAAAAATTCTTCTATTCTTCACCAAATTTTTGCAAAAAAATATAAAGAATTGCGTAACGAAAATGATAGATAGATAGATAATGAAGTGGGGTTCTAAAAATAGTCCGATCAGGTCCAAATTAGACACAGCCAATTATTAAACTAATTAACTATTCTTCACTAAATATTGTGAAAAAATATTGAGAATTGTGACTTTTTGTCGTATAAAGACCTGTATTAAAACAGGACTTTATATGGGGAGAGGTTCTAAATATGGTCCTATTCTATCCATTTCCTCTTTGGTTCAAATTTCATAGAAATATCTCAAAAAATACGACCTGTAGTTTGCGCATAAATTTATTTGAACAGACAATCGAATAGTGATTCTGAATCTATCGGTATATCTGAAGGTGGGTGTGGCATTTGCCGTTTAGGAGTTACAAACATTTGCACAAACTTAATATACCCTTTAGCGCAAGCTTTGTAGGGTAAAAAAATTAATTTTGCAGCAAAAAATATTTCAATTTTTATTTAATTATTTATTTTTCATAAACCACAGTGTTGAAACTAATATAAAAGATAAGTGCTCTCAATGCCCTGATAGCAATTAAGGTTGGCTCCACCTTGGTCCTAACAGATGAATTACACAATTCTCTAAAATAAAACTAAAATATATATATACATATAGTTCAACGGCTACTAACTGTAAATACTAATTAAAATAATTAATCTTTGTTTGTACGTTAAGTCAAGTAAGGTTATTTTTAAAGTGTGTAAATGCCTAAAATGCCTTTATTTGTATTTATGTATGTATATATATACGTACACATAAGCTATATTTCTTATAAAGCAAAGCAGTTGATTGTTCTTTTAACGTTTTATGCTACTAGTCACACACATATATGTACAACAAATATAATAATAATAATAAAAATAGTAATAATAATGATCAGCCCATTATGCAGACCATATGCATAAAGTCACGCTAAATAAACAACTAATTAAAATTTAAGTAACGTAACTGACAGGTAACAAAATATGGCTTAATTGTGAGAAAAGAATAATTACGGCAGGCATGATTATTCTCACTTACTACATTTTAATCTATATACCCTACTTTATGTAGAGTTATCAAATAATATCAAGTGACTACCATTGAGAATTTTTAGTCAAAATTGGAAACGATACTAGCAGACACGTAGGTGGCCCTTAATTTTTAGGGGGACAAAAATTTGTTTAAACACCGAAGGACCAAGTAACTTAAAAGTGGTTTTAACGGTTTTTGTCAATTCCTTTTACCGTTATATAGTCCCGTTTAAAAACATATAATTCGATCGGAAAGACTCTTTTCTACGACGAACAGCTTTGAAATTTCAATGGAAACCAAATTTCTATCAAACTTAGCATCAGCAATGTTGGCGTTCCCGTTTTTAGCTTTATTGCCAACTCTTTATATGATTACATATCATATAAATTTTCCTTTTTTTATGTCTTACAGATGCTTGGCACAGCGTTGCTGGGGAAGCGTAATACCACAAAGGTAAGTTAACCGCAAACATCTTCATTTTTCTTCCATAGCAACATAATTTAATTTCTTTTTCATAACTTTTTTCCAGGCTGTTAAAAAGAAACCGTTCACAGAGGAGGAATTAGCAGGTAAGTAAATATGAATTCGAAAAACATTTAAAAAAAAATCATCCTTATTAAATTAAATAGTATTAGATAAATATTCAAATCATGATAATTTATATTTACAAACGAATGTCCATTACTGGCCGATAACAATGTATTTGGGTCGTTAGTCTGTTGCAAGTTAGAATGCCACACGTTTCAGTCTTCAGCACGTCTTCTCTCTATTTGAAGATTCAATTACATTCTATTGTCTGCACCACTTGTGTATATTAAGTTTGTGCGAATGTTTGTAACTCCTCTACGGCAAATGCCACACCAACCCACAGTTCCATCGATCGATTCAGAATCAAAATCTAAATTAATTTAACCATGTCTGCCTATCTGTCCACTATAAGCTACAGGTCACATTTTTTGATATATTGCGATGAAATTTGGTACAAGGATATGCATACGCTCAAAGGGGAACCCTATTGAAAATGGACCAGATTGGACCACTTTGAGAACCCTCTCTATGCAGGGTCCTATTATAATGGAGGTCTTTAAACGGCAAAAACTCAATTTTTTTTATATATTTACAATATTTGATGAAAAATGCTTTTTTTTTTAATTTTAAATACGAGTCAGTATAAAAAATAAAAGTTTTCATTTTTCAAAGTAAAAAATTTTTGATAAAATATTTAGTTTTCTTATTTTAAAGGTACTTGAATAATACGTCACGTGGTGTAGGGTATTTCATGGTCGGGCTTGACCGACTATAATATTTTCTCTTGTGTTTAGTAATGTATAAAAAACTTACCAAAATAGATGGACAAATATTGATCATGAGCCGATTATTCAAGTAAATATTGTTTGCATATTAAGCTTGTACAAGAGTTGCTGCTGTAGATGTAAATCTATTAATAATGCCTGTCACTGCTGCTGTCACATGCCTTGTGAAAAAAAGGCACTCTTTATAACAAATTGTTAAATTTCTATTTTCTGTTATATTTAGTTTATATTTATAAACTTTTCAAAATAGTTTTAAAATGTAAAACTAAAAAAAATCCTTATCTTTTGTAAATAAATCAAATTTAAACAGGTGCAATGATATCAGTTGACAGCTGTCACTTCCCACAAAGACTTCTTACTATGAAGATGAAAATAAATGCTGTGTACTTGTAAACTTAAGTAGCGTTAAGTTTTCATTATACCGCCCGGATAAGATGGGGTCTTAGTTTATAAATAAGCATCAAAGTCGCCGTCCTGCAGACAAGTTCGTATTCAAATTGAGTGAAATTGGTTAAGCCCTAAAATATCTAAATAGGAGCTACAAACAATTTATTTAGATAAGTAAAGAATGTGTCCGTTATCAGACCACGCCTACAATTTACAGAAACATTACTTATCGCAGAATGTGACGCGTAAGTTGATGCGTTTTCCTTACACTATTACAGGTCGTAATCAGTTGCTTGCCACGCCCTTTGTTTGCATATTCAGTGTTGCCACTTGTAATGCATAATATGCGCTGTCACTAATTGTTAACAATGATGCTGAACTTTACATCGCGACTGATTAATTTCTGTCAGTCCAAGTGTTGTTAGCCGATTAAGGGCGCAGGCATTTATGGGTTACCCCATTTCGAAATAGAAAACTGTGACCAAAATCATACACATTGTGTGCATATGGTGTGACTGTACGAACATTTGACATTTCAATTTTCGCAGATGCGACTTTTGCCATTTCTTAATTCATTGCACAAATTGCACAAATTGCACATTTTGTTGGATTTCAAATATAGAACCCAAACAATTACAGTATTTACAGAATATTTCTAATATTTATGTCTTTATTTGCTCTATATTTGTTTTTGTTGTTTGCAAACATTGTTTTGAACAAAAATAAATCGAAATCACGGCACAAGTGTGTGCCTGCTTGCAGGCTATTGCTAACAATTGTTGTGTGTCTTAAGTGTATTTTTATTACATTGGGTCAAAAAATTACACAGCTGTTGTTGCTATTGCTGTTGCTGTGGTGATAACGTTGCTGTTATTGTGATGATAATTTTTTGGCAGCACATAAATAGCACAGTTTTGAGTTTCTTTTCTCTAACATTTCTTACAATAGAAACTACACTGTGAGCAATTATTGTAACGCATACATACCGACGTTCAGACGTACACAAAAACATGAGTTTGTGCGCGTATTTGTATGTGGCCGCATTATTTCTTATAATTTCTGAGTTATGAGAAAAGCTGTGAGCACGTTTTTGTGAAATCATATAATCGTACAAAGTGTGGTGATGCAGCACCACGCTTTCGCACCAACACCGCGCGAAACGTCAAATATTTACTCCCGCTTATTTATATATACGATAATAGTATAATTTTTAATATAATGTCGTTCGTCATGCAGTTTGCTGACCAAAATATTGTTCTATGTGTTGTGTTTTTGTTTCTGTTTTGGGGGCAATTTGGCGGTTAGTGACTTTGTTCTCGTGGAGGCAGACCGTCTTTGTTTATTTGCTTGCATTATGTCAACTGCTAAATATAGCGTCTGGCATGTTTTTGACAACAGTACGCAAATGCGTTCAGTAAGGCAGCCAATCCACCCGCCCATGCTTGTATTGCGTGTTAAGGTTGGGCGACATAAGTTCTATGGCTGAACACATTGATGTCCATGGTAAGGCGCTTAATTACCTATAAAAATACTTTTTTAAAAACAATAAAGTTTATTGAAATCTTTCATCAAAATTTGGGGAGATCAGCCCCTTTTTCAGCTACATACCTGCCTACAGCAATCAGTAAAGGTGTACTTTTTTTGGTGCATTACATATATGTATATACATAATTTAGAAAAATTTATTTCATTACAAAATTTGTTGCACTTTTGTATGTCAGTCCTGCATTTTCGCTTTTAATATTAAAGACGGTCAAGTCCGACCATTTAACCCTACACCACTTAACTCCTTAAATTTTGTATCCATAATTAATTTGGTTGTATCTGTATGGACTGCTATGAAGCTAATTAATTGTTCTTCACCTTGAACAAATTTTGTTCAAAAATATTAAGAATTGCGATTTTATTTTTATATATAAAGACACACGGTCATACATGCCTAGATCGACTCAGTTTTTGACGCTGATCAAGAATATATATGCTTTCTGGAGTCCCTGATGCCTCCTTCTGGGTGTTGCAAACGGAAGAGCAAACTTAGTATACCCTCTAAGTGGAGGACTAAAAATGACATTTACACCAATTTGTTTAAGACATTTATGTGTCACGCGCCACTTTTGGCATAAATAATTATTGCTACGGACAAATGGAACTCCTGTGAATGCCAAGCAACAGTTCATTTTTGATGCCAAGCCAGTCCACCGGGAAAAATCTTGTTATTTAGAGCCCCCTTGGATTTTATAGTGAAATGTTTTTTGTCTAAATTGAAGTGAAATACGTAACGTATATTGAAGGCACTACTTTTTACTTTATAAAAAATATTAAAATTGTGAACTTGAGCAATTGTAATAGACTTTGAGCCAATATATGTTCTGTTGCTTGAGCACAAATGTACACGGACAGACAGATATAAGCCCCCTTTTAAGCAGATTATAATTTTAGTTTAAATGAAGTGGGGGCAAAGATATAGAAGCAGCTCGGATTTTACAGCCAAACATTGCTTTTCTTACTTGTTCACTATGGGGCTGTCACTATTAATATTCTCAAAGAAGCTTTTTGGTCTACTGAAGGAAATCGAATCTATCCTCATTATTTTCCCAAAATTCCTAATCAGAGTCGTGTTATCGTATTTTATATAGCAGGGTCCTCTGCAGAGTTGCTTCAGAAAATTAATCTCAATATCTGAATACATTATTTGAAAACGTGGTTCTATATTATGCTGTACTTAGGTTGGACGTTTTCATAAGCTTGTGGTATAGGCAGTAAACGGTGCAAGTTGCAAACCTCAACGCAAATGTATTAGACCCCGTAGAATGTACAGAAGCCATATGCACAAGTAGCTTGATATGTACCAACTGTGTAACATGTTGCTGTTGTTTGTTGTTTTTTTAATTTTTTATTACCTCGTTCATGTCAAATTATTGTTGAAGTTTACCTCGAATGTTTTTATCTTTCTGCAAACAATTACGATTTTTAATTTTATTTTATATTATAAATTTCATTTATTTTTATTTATTTTTTGTATATCAAGTGTTATTTATACAATATAAAGATAAGCGCAATAAGCAACTTTTAAAGGAAGGCGTTATCAAGGCATCAAGTGATATAACAAACGCGGTGGTTCGAGCAGCACTCGTTAAATAACGGTTGAAAAGAAAACTTCTGTTAAATAAAAATAAAAAGAAAAAATACCAACAAAAACAATAAAAATTGTTTATTAATCACGTTTATTAAGTGTTGTTGTTGTTGTCACATTATTAAAAAACTGATTGGCTTATATCGCGGTATTGATTAACGTGTAGTTGCAGTGTTCTAATCGAATACATTAACGTTTGTTTGTATATTCTTGCAAACTTTAAAACCATTGGAATCTCCTTTAAAAGTATTGCATGAAAAGTATGAACAAGGATGATATTTGTAAGTAATTGAGAAGCACTTCATTTGCTTAACGGATATCTTGAGTGGTTGTTTGTTATGCAGAAACTTCTTAAGATAGATTCATCTTTTATTATAAAACCAATCCCATTAGCATCAGTTTCTGAACTCAAGTCCTTCCAGTTATGTTTTGCAAGCCACGACAAGATAATGTAGAATGACTGTCCGAACAATATTTAGTATACTGCCACTTAGCTTATCGATTTCTGCTCGTCAAGGCGTTCCATTTGATATCCATATTAAAGAGATTGTAATGAAATGTTTAATGTCATTGGAACCAAGTGTGTGCCAAATGGGGTAAAAGATTATCAAATCTCGATCTGAATGAAAAGAAAGCTCCTAAAATAAGAGCTTTTATAGAAAATATTGCATTATAAGTTGATGTTCTAAAAATTTGGAAATAATGACTTCCAGTTTCTTATCGAAACCACTCAATATGGTGCTTAAACAACCAAGTATTTTTATTTAAAGATCAGGGCTTAGTAGCCTCTTGTATCAGCATCCACTTCTGTGGAGATCTATTTCCCCCTCCGACTAATCAATAATGCTTAAATAAATACTATTATATGAAAATAAATCAATCTACACATAGATTGTATATATTGCATAACATCAGTGGTATCAAGTTTAAATTATGCAGCAACATCCAAACCAGATGCGACCATTATTCATTTAAGGCGTTATATGATTATTAAAATGTCGATTTCGAATGTGTTGCATAAAGTGTCCTCAAAAACATTCCTTCTTATACAATCATTCTCACTGCGCAGAATCTGCCAATGAAAAGACTCTTCTCTTATAAATTCTATGAAAGAATACAAAAATTCGAAATATAATCTGATAAGAAGCTTGTAAAGAAGAAATAGAGTTGGTGGTAGAAGAATTAAAAAGCATATAAAAATCAATTTAAGCTAAAGCGAGTAACATGTACAACTCCCAGGTTAAAAAATTTACGTTTTTGGAGGCACAAAGTTTTTGTTGAATATTTCGATCCAGTCAACACGATAATTGATTTAAATTTAATTATTATTTGATTAACGCTATTATTCATCGAAGAACTATTCAGTTTAAAAAAAATGAGGTAACGGTCGGTTGTATTGTGATAACCGTAATCGTCTCGTCATTATTCGACCAGCTCGAATGTCTGGTCAAGTTTCACCTTACAAAAGGAATTTTCAATTATATTCATTTTAAAAGAAACTCTCTTTAATTTCATTATAATACGGGCTATATGTTATTTGTTTACAATAAATTGTTACATGTTTGTCTTTTATCACAAATTGTACAAGTAACAAAACTAGAATAGTTTATCTGGGGTAAACTAAATCACAAAGTTTCAACTATATTCAAAATAAAAGCCATATATACAAATTGTAGGGTACCATCATGTACGCGCTGTTGATTAGATAAGACGGTAAAGTTTGAAATGATAAACTCGTTATGTTCTACTCGTATTCCCAAATATTGGTATAATTACATCAACTACAGTGGCGGGTGATTAATTAAAAACCACATGGATTTATTGAAATAAATGTTTGGAATGTTAGGTATACAGAAACACTAAGAAGACTGTTAGGAAGAATAAATTGTGAGATATTACAGTCGATGAAATTTTTGACAGATACTTTTAGTTTCTGCACGCAGATTGCTATTTAAAATATGCAAAATCGATCAACAGCCACGCCCACTATCGACAATAATTTATTTAAATTTGGTACAAATATTTATAATTATCCTATCCTAATTATCCTATCCATTATGTGCCAAAAATTGGCGTGGTCGGATATCAAATACATCCAAAATTTACAAAAAACCATACTCAGCGTAAAACTCGACTTAGCAACTGATACATCCTCTAATAGTGGACGTAATCTTATACCTGCCACGCCCATCGTAGTGTGGTCTAGGTAAAATTTAGTTTTCTTACTTGTTTTTTCTTGCTTTTGTGTTAAGAACGTTTGGAAATGGAATTTCTAGGTCATTCATTTTAAAATAACAATAAGTTGTCGACTGGCATCAGTTTCCATCCAACTTTCACTGCCCAAATGCTAGGGAAACTGGACCTAAGTCCATTACATATAAAAAATATCATATTAATGTTTCTCAATGGATTCCGTTATCTCATTTTTTTTTGGAATACGAGTCTTGAGTCATTTGAACGGCTCATATAATTCTGCATTGAACTTTTCTAAATTATTTTCCTTTATAAGATTATATAATAAATTAGCTTAAAAGTTTGCTATGGTTAGTAATTTAGTGATGACTGCATGTGAGTAAACACGCTCCTATCAAAATGATTCTTAAAGGACAACCTAGGAGAACGGCTAAAGGATTAGGTATTTGTGTGTGAAGTACTTGGGAAAAGAAAAAAAGTTTAATAGGTTATTGAAGGTGGATTCCAAAAGGCCAATAATGATGCACATGAAAAATTTGCTATTTTTATAACAAAATCGAAATATTTGTTGCTAACTAAATGTTATATCTGGTAAACATATTTTGAGTTGTAACAGAGACCTCTAAAGACCTTTACGGGTCTCTGGTTGTAAGTTATTTGGATAAGATCCTAATTAGCTGTGACCTACTGTACATATACAAATATTCTTTTGAATGTTATTGTAATTTGGATTTTGTCACCTTTGAACGAACGTTCAACATTAAAACACAAAATGCAATCGCCCAAGATTGACTATAATTTATTTTTCTATAAACATTGCAAAAGTCATGATTTTTCAAAATTTTTCAAAATAAATAAAACATAAATTTTTCCATAAACATTGAACAAATTTCGCAACTTTCGCAAATTATATATAATCCTGTAAATGGCGTCGCAATTAAATGAAAGTCACGTGCACGTTTTTATACAAAAACAGACATAAACAAAAACAAAAACAAAAAAAAAAACAAAAGAAAGAGAAGAAGATTGAAAAGTATGACTTGCAGGGTTACAGAAGAAACATGTTATAAAAACAAAAACGATTAAATGTGTGCAGAAGAGTAGAGAATTGAGAATAGAGAACGGAACACACACAGAACACAACAAGTAACAACTACGCAGCATAATAAAAATGCATTCGGTCTCGTTGATAGTTTGCAGACACATTGCACATGCTACACTAACAACAAAACGCAATCAAATAGCCGCTAAATCAAACACTCACACAAATGCTAAACACCCTCTTCCAACATCCCAGCAAACCAGCTACCCCGGTAGTCGTGGTAGTTGTGGCAGTTGAAGTACAACTGTAATCATATCAAGGCGTGAATGGAAAGAAAGACGTTTCAGTTTTAAACAGAATACGAGTGTGTTTAGTCATCAAATAACGGATAAAACGGCTGAAAGTAATATTTTGATTAAAAAAAACATTTATTTAAAAAATATATGAAATAAAAAATTTATAAATATAAAATTAAATACTAATTTAAAAAAAACAAAGAAGTTTTCAAAGGTTTTGTAATAAAAGTTTTATTTCATTTTTCTTTCTCACCCATTATGTTTTAAAATCATTGAACTCTTGCGTCCTTCGCGTTGGTAAACAAACAAATTCCAACAACGTCATGTGTAACCTCATTTGAAAACGTTAACCCATAAAGTTAACATCCACCCACAGTTGACTCTTTTTGTTATTTACTACTTGTGTTACATTCATCCATTACTTGTTAGTTAAACAGTACACGGTATATCAAAAGTGCGTCTTCCTCGTCTCCAACTGACCCTTTTTTGCGTTTTCACTTAACTGTGTCGTTTTATCGAACTTACCGATCTTACGAATACCAACCACCGCAGCAAGACAACCAATACTAACGTAGTTCTGTCAAATTTGGATGCGGCATCTCAATTTTTGTGACCCTGAGAAACTTTACTATTGACTGTGGGTCCCACTTGAACAAGTATACATCATACATAAAGTTTAGATCTCTAGGTAGTGGAGTCGTAACGTTTAATATTATATGCGTAGAAGATCGAAAATTACTCCATTCCTGGAGTAGGGTTGTCCTACCTTTACAGAACGGCAGAAAATTCCAATAAATGGATAAACCGTGCCCACACTCTCGATAAGTAGAATTCAATATAAAACAATGAATTTTTACCACTGCCGCAATCTAGAGCCATTGATAGAGACTTCCCGAATTTCGAAGTGCGTATAGTGCCTTCAATTAATGAGCGGAGGCAACCAGACTTTGCCCTAAATATCAACATATTTCTTTCTTGCCTGTGCTGCAACATTAAACATAATAATAGAGAGCCGGAGGAGAATGCTGAAATCGGTGAAAATGTGTTCCCTAGTGATTGTTTATTGCAACTCATGTAAGATTTTGCAAAGTACACTTGAGAGTAGTTTTCAAACTTTGCACTCTTTCACTTTTGATGATCAGTGTAGATAAGTTAGTATATAATGTAAGTAAGCGAAAAAAATCTGTGCATGTAAATCATGCGGTTAATTTTCTAGACCAGTTAAAGGTGATGTGTTTGCTCGATTGACAAATAAAATATTTACCACACCCTTCAACAAGAACTTTCTTTCCTTAAAATATTTACACATTCCACATTCCGTCCCTTGATTTATCCGCCCCATTTAAAGTGCGCTATTTGTACATGTTTTTGAAAAAAAAAAAGAAAGGAAAGCACCTTCCATGCCTTCATCAGCCATCAGTATAAGATTAAAAACAAAAACCAATCTATAATTTATTGAGCGTGTGTGTTTTTATATTCTTCAACAACCACATTATTAAACATAAGTTAATTTATTTATTTTTTATTGAACGTTTGTTTTAAATAATTTATAACCTCAACAAATTCTGCCCAGTTTTGCGTAATTCGGCAACTTTAAAACCAACAAAAATAAAAAAATAGTCTTTTTAATTTAAAACAAAAACGAAAAGAAAAAAAAAAACACTTTTATAGTGTGTGAAAAAATTTACCACATTCGGAAAAAATCATCTGCGCTTTCATTAAAAATGAAAAAATATTTATGTAATAAATAAACAATTTCCAAACATTAGAAAGTTAATTGAGTGTATGTGCGCGCGCGAGTGTGTGTGTACATATTGTTTACGTAATTTAAACGTTTCTTTCATCATTGTAAGGGAGAACGTGTATTTGGTTGCTTTGGAGAACTGACCCTTCAGTTCTTTTGTGCTGTAATAAATATTTATACGTAGACAAACAATAACAACGATAATGGATCACAAATCAATTGCCGGTCATGTCCGGGGTAAGACGATTATATTGTAAGATACAAAACGTATAGCAACGATAAGATCTGTATTTTTATTACGACATTGTGTCGGCACAGTCGTTGCTGTCCTTGAATTTATATTTCGGGCACCTTCTCCATTGTTAAGTTTTTTATAAATGTGCGGGAATGATGTTGAAATGTTTAAAACTTTTAATTGAGTGTCAGTCAGTCAAGTTAGAGACGCGTAAGGAAGCTAAATTTGGCTTAGTCCAAATCTTAAATACCCTCCACATCTACATACATGCAGTGGGCGTGGCAGATATGTGATTACCCCTAATAGTGCGTGTATTACGTGTCAGCTTGAAAGTCGAGTTTTACGTGGAGTATATTTTTTTGTTAATTGTGGATGTGTCTGTTATGCGACCATGCCCATTTTTGGAATATCGATGGATAACTGTAAGCATATGCACCAAATTTCAAGTTCATAGGTCAACTTTTGTGGCAGATATATAGGTTTTTGTCAATTGTGGGCGTGCCTCTTACATGGCGATGCCCAATTTTTGGAACATCGTTTCAACTTACGCATCAGATTCTGCACAAAAGAAAGTTTTTTATAATTTGAGAAAGTTTCCATAGTCCGACCGTGCCCATATTTGACACGCCCACAATTTATGAAATAAACTCTTATTCAGCGCTAAACACGACTTTTAAGTTATACACTCAATCATGTACCTGCTGCTGGAGGGAATTTAGGATTTCAATCAAGTTCAGTTTTTTTACTTCACTAATTCGACTCAAAACCAACAAAAGCAGACGTCGATTGGTTTTATTTGAATTCAGGTCTTTTGCTATTCTTTGGTACTAAATTTTTAAATTCTTAAAAGTTTCTTAATGAACCTATTTTATGGGTTCAATATTTTGTAATTATTGCCAAGTTTGAAATTTATAAACAATTTTTTTTGTTTCCACACATATACATGTTCAAGCATGTTATAAAGGAACATTACACACTCAAGACAGTTTTGTGAAAAAATCATTTCAAGTCTTAAAGTGTGTGGCTTTATGCACGAGTACGTTTAACGCATATATTCCTTATTCGCTGCCTCTCTCATGACTACACCTTACATTTAATGGCCTTTTGAGCAGCATAGCTTTCTGTTGTAATCGCTTAACGTGGCGTATAAGTACACGACAATACAAAATGATATATTTTCTTTTATTTATGCTTGTTCTTTTACCAAACAACGTCTTCCCCACTGCGCGGCACGTATACAGGTGTTTATTGTCTGCACTGTAACGATTTTTTTTCTCGTCAACTGCGGTTGTTGTATTTAGTTGATAACCATACATTTATTATGTAGTTGCTGATAAATTGTTGTTGTTGTTGTTGTTTGCTTAAATCTAATACACGCTTTTGTTAGCATGTACACATATATTGTACTGTGTGTATAAAGATATATAAGTTGGGTACTTTCTGAAAATTAAGCTTCTCAAGGACGATGATGTTTTCTTTTTAGACTTTCTTCCCTTTATCGTTGATTTAATCATATGCTGTTAAAAGATGAGCAAAGCGGTTGCGATAGAACATTAAGACCAAATCGAAAAATATTTCTGTTATCTATGATTGTTAGGAACGCGTTTTGGAACAGTAATGTTCTTTCCGATATTCTTTAATCGGTTTACGTAGGCCCCCTTTTTTGAACTCTTACTTGCGCACAAATTTACATAGACAGACAGACAGACACGGTTAAATCGATTCAGCTTTTGATTCTGAATTGATTGGTATAATTGAGGATGGGTGCAGCATTTGCTGTAGCATCCACATAAACTTAATATACCATAATGATGCAGATTTTTTGGTTTATTTTAACATTCTAACTAAAATATTCATGAAGAGCTTAAGGCGTTTTATAGAGAAATTCCTTTGAATTTTGATGATGCGGTAAAATTTTCATTTCATCCAATTATACTGAAGATTACTGCTGTTCTTACATGTGCAACAATTAAAACTTTTAAATGAAACTTTAGCAAAAAGTTTCATGTGTGGCACTAAAGATGTCATTGGCTGTCCGTTTACTTTAACGTACATGTCGCCTGGGCAACAAAACGAAGTGGAGATTTGCAAAGTGTCATTCGAACATTATCGTAACTTTGTAACTTATTTAGCTTTGCAACATTTAATTAATACAATATGTACTTGACATAATAGTTATGAATATATATTGAGCACGTTCTATTTGTCATCCTACTCATATATCTGTGGATTTATTATGATTTTCTGCTTCAATCTTTCTTCGATTCTATTCTGCGCCAGCTCATCTACTCCGGTTGACCCTGACCTCTACAGACTTCAACTTTAAACTGTTTGTTTTAATTTATTGCATTTATTACGAAGCATTTTAAAACTATGGACAAGTTTTGTTTACGAAAGGTCAACAACAGCCAATACCAGTGTTAAGACAATGTCAAAGCGAAAACTTTAATATATAAATCATTGACTGTTTACCATCTGCGGTAGTTGTGCAACACGCCACAAAGATTGATCTCCTCTTTTGTGTTTTGTGTAGATAAACTCGAACGTTTATTAAATCTTTCCATCAGCCTGAAGTTTTCCCCACGTATTCTTATAATAAAATTAACTGCTTGTCTTCTCAAGCGAGCTTAGATACATAGTACGCATATACATCTACTTAGCACAAATTAAATTCCTCTTTCTTTAACGTGCATATAAATTATGATTCTTATTGAACTCTTGATTATTTTATAATGACTGACACATAATTAATGTCATTTACAATTTCCTGAATATTTTTTCGCCAGATTTACGCACAGCATTTGATTTATTAGATCGCAACCGTGATGGTCGTGTGACAGCCAACGAATTGCAATTTATGCTGAAAAATTTGGGCATTAACGTGAGAGATGAAATTATACACGATCTCATACGAGAAGCCAGCCATTCAGGTAATAAGTTACATCACACATCACAGAGTATATATAATTTTGCATAAATGTCTTTCAAAAAACTTCTTGATGAAACAACACTCTCTTATTCGCCAGATGGGGCCGTGTTTTCTTATTTTCCTTTCACAAACGCTGTGATAATTAGTACTCTCCGGTGATCGTTTTTCCTTTTTGAAAATTATGCACTGTGAACCCAAAAAACTGGCGGCATTGTGTTTTTCTTTTTTTCAAAATATCTGAATATATGTAAAATGTTTTGTTATACAATACATTACTTGTGGTAAAGGGTCCATGTCCGTTTGTCCGTCTATCTGTCCATGTAAATTCGTGCGCAAGTACTTTTTAAGATATTTTGATGAAATTTTGAAAGACATATATTGACCCAAAGAGGAACCCTATTGAAAGTGGACCTGATCTTACTATTTTTTGGCAACATTTGCTGAAAAATAGTTACTTAGCTTCATATTTGGTTATGCAAAATTTGGACCTGATCGGAACATTTTTGGAACCCCTTCCCATAAAATTATATATCGGATACAAGCAAATTAAATGTAGCATAATGTAAGGACCTAATGGGTGTGGAGGACTAATGGTCGGGCATGACGGACTATAACATTTGTACTTGTTTTTTGTTTGTTTTGTTTTCTTTAATATTGATTTAAAGAATTTTGTGGCTTGCGTAACAAACTCTTTCGCTTGAGAAATCAAAGTTTTTCACAATGTTCTCTTTACTCTTAACAAATAATATGCTTGACCTTTATCATGGTTTATGTTATTTTTAAAATTCTAGTCATTGATGCAGCCACATGAACGTATACATACATAAATTATAAATACGCACACACAAACACACACATATATACATACATTAAATATTTACAACATGTGCGTGCGATTATTGGAAAAATTATGCACCTTCTATAAATATTATTGTTGATATTTTCATACATAAATACACACACAAACACCTTGAGCCCGTCCATTAAGGCTCCAATTAATATTTACAATGCGTGCTAGAACAGCAACCAATTATAAACCACCGGTATCGCTATACTCGTATATATATATTCGTACTTATTGATGCATTGATTGCACAATTCATGGTCAATCAATTTTCTTTATTCTTACAAAAAGTATAAACATACAGTCTTTAAGCATAAATGTAATGTAAAGAAGCATGCCAGTGTATAAACATGAACTAAGTTTACATGAATGTTTATACAGATACCACAAGGCAGACCATCCTAAGCATTACAGCCTGTGCACTTGCAGTTGTGGCAAAGGCCATCAGCTTCACTGTCACGTGACACACATGTTGAGTCATATCGATTTGAATCGATCTAATCAAGTACATCTTTGTACGCTAACTACAGATCGCATTTTTTGACATTTTTTGAAGAAATTCAGTACGAGGACATGTTTTAGCCCAAAGAGAACCCCTCTCCGAATAAGTTTATATTGCAAAGGAAGTTTTTACGTGTTAAAAATTCGCCGTTATTTTTAGTTTTTTTGGTGCAGCTTAGTTAATTGGGTGTGCCAAGATCAGACTCGATGGGACCATTTCTAGATTGCCCCCACATAACAACATGTAACAAATCACAAAGTGACGACTTTTATATGACAATATCCCGCCTTTACTGCTACAACCAAGACGAGGTATGTCCATGACTTGTGTTCAATCATAGACACAGTATTTAGGCGTACATTCGTCTCTATTATTGGCAGTACAGTGCAAGCTTTCATATCCACTTATTTGCATACCTTACATGCTTAAACAATTTAATATAATGAATATAATTAAACTGACGTGTAAACGAATATTGAATAATCAACATATTGTAGGTGTAGATTTACAACACGTACACATGTTTTTGTTATTATCCTTATACATTATCCTATTAAAATATAATACTTGACCAACTGTTATTGTTATGTTATCTACTTAAGAGGCGTTCTCTATTAACTACCACAATAGTGCATTGTTGCCCGCTATTAATGCCACACCTAATAGTTCATATCCATATATATACATTTATATCACAAGCCACATATAATCATTATGTCTTTATATTGTATAAACAAGTGTTTTTGTCCGTGTGCGTGTTAATAAAGGCGTGTCATGTTACGTGTCATGAAATTAATCTTATTAAAAGGCCACTTGTAATGATGGAAGTAAATAATAATAAATGTTATATAAAAAAAGTACAAAACAAACAAAATCATATAATTTGTTGTAAACATAAAGGACTCAACAACTAACTCAACAACTCTACTTCTAAATATTTGAATAGTCAAAATGGTGGTTTTTTCCTTGGGTAGGCGGATTGGCTACAACTTAAGACCTTTTACAGTTTCATACTATGCGAAATGTCACTGAGGAGCAATGCAGGGAAGTCTAAGGTGTGGTGTAACAAACTTTTGTAAGAAAGAAAGAATATTTCATATGTCCGTCCCTGCGTTTGTCTATTTTTGGCATTATTACGATTGTTAATTTCTATATCCTGTACTGAAAATTTACTTTAAACACTTGGTAGATCGCTTTTTAAATGGAGCAAAATCGAATGAAAGCCACGCCCACAATTGTCAAAAGACTGTGGACTTGGAATATCAGTTGAAATTCGATGCCTTTAATTAAATTGATTAATTTCCATCGATTTGCCAAAAGTGGGCGCGTTGAGATAATCTACACGCCCACAATTTACAAAAAAAACCTTTTTTTAATGAAGAATCGATCGTGAAAAATGATACCTATTAAATACTCTACTAAAAATGTGCCACGCCCCCATATTATATCCACGAGTAAAGGGTATTTTCAATTTGATCGAAACCAAATTTCATTTTTTTTCCTTGTTATGGTTTACATATATATATATTTCTTCGTTCGCCTTCTTCACACATATAAATGGAAAAAGTGTATGACAGTTAATGCATTTTTTCCATCAACGCTGTGGCGTATGAGTTATTTTGCAAATGTTAAGAGATGAAATACTCGTATTACAACACAAACACATACACTTACACATGATAATCATACGCTCTGATGAGACTAATGTGATATATTGCTATATGGTCGGTGTTGTTGTTGTTGTTGTTCGATGTTTTTCGGTTTTTCATTGACACTTACTGATGAGTTTTTAAAGAGCAAATGCCAACATTTTGATTGCAGTAATGGGAGAGATTCATGCAAATTATTAAATTGATGCGTTGTTAACAACCAGCATACGTGTGCTGTGCATATATTCTCGCCATTAAGAATACATTAGGATTGCTTTTGGTGTTTTAATGAAAAATTCCACATCGCATGTGTTTGATATGATTGGAAATTTGTGCTGTGTTTGACACAAAGTACGGTTACATGTGTTCATCTTATGACAAAATAATTGAAAATTGAAAAAACCGCTCATCAGCAGAAATTCAGTTTCTTCCACTTACTGACACGCACATATACGCACGTGAGTATATGTCCATATTGTCAATGTCTACCTATCCTGAGTATATATCATTATATGATACTAATAAAAAAGTAATAATAATTTAATGCACATTTACAAAGCAACACCAAACTAAAGCATCTGAGGGTGTGTTCAAATGCCAAACTACTATAATAACTCGAAATAATCAATTAAAGTCAAAAGAGTGCTTTTTCATATTTTACAAGATTCTTCTTGCTTCTACCGTACTTTTCTCGAACAACGTGCATTTAAAAGAAAGTGTTAATATGTACATAGATGGACGTGGCTTGTTATCTCATTATGCACTCTAATGTTGCATAATGCCTTCCTTAAATTAAAGGATGTGTCTTTAGTAGTTTAGTGTCTTTGATCGATAAGATGTGTATAGCAAGTGAAAACGTTATGGTCGGTTCCACTCAACCATTTAGAAGTCACTTTGAGAAACATCAGTATATAGAAAAGGGTTCTAAAAATGGCCAGATAGGGTCCAAATTTTTCAGTTATTTATTAAGCTAATTGACTATTCTTCAACAAATTGCAAAATTTCGCCTCATATGGTGTTTTTTTAAAATACGACATTGTAAGGGGAAGGGTCCTAAAAGTACCAACTTTCATTAAAAATTATTAAATATTGCGACTTGGAGCTTGATTGCAAGACTTACATGGATGACGGAAGGACAGACGGATATTTAATCTTATGATTTGTTTGAGATTTTGATTCTGATGTGATCGGTAAAGGTAGGTGTGGCACTTGCCGTTTGTTGTTTAGAGTTACCAATAGCCTTACACATACGAATTGGTATCCGTTTGCCACTTTGTCGTGTAGGGTATAATAATAGCTATAAATCGCCAAAGCACTCTCCCTTCTTTATTATCACTTCAACATTGTATTGTAAAATCGAAAGCGTACTACGTTTGATTATCGTGCAATGAAATCAAAAAATGTTTCGTGATAAAAACTCATTCATCTAAACAATAAATTTGGCAAAGTTGGAGTAAAAGTTCGCAACAAAGTTCGAAATGAAAACGTACCAAGAAACTGTTGTTCATGTTCAACTCATTTCTGTGCCGTTTGTTTTAATTTACTTTCTCTGAAACCGCAACCTCATGCGTTGTGTAAAACCGTCAAAGGAATTTTAATTCTTCAATTTCTGTTGTTGGTGAACTTTTGCTTTGAGCATTTATTATGCAATACACTGCATATATGTACGACTGGTATGTAATTTCCGCTTTTCTTCAAATTTCATTTAATCGCAAATGTTTATAATAGGTTTTCGTTTGCGCTGTATTTTCTTGTTCTTGTTCTTGTTCTTATTGTTTTTTTGTTGTTTCATTTTACTACTACGTTCAGCGGTTTCTCTGCACGTATGTAAATCTATTGTAGTATTATGCAAACACTGCATCGTTTATATTGGTTAACTAGGTATCGTTACACTTTCACTTCTTTGGGTCTTGTAAAGAAAAGGGAAAATTTCGTTTGCTTCCTTCACACCTCTATAATATATGCCGGTAGCTTAAGCCTAAGGGTTTATGGCTTAATTTGGTAAAATTTGTATATTGTAATTTCAACAAAAGACTTTCACCAAAGTTTTCTGTACGATTGCGTCAGTTATTGTAGATTATTGCTTTTCACCCAAGTCTCAAACGCCTAGACCAGGACATCATGACCCCATTAAATAAGTATAGTATTAATATCTGATTTGATCCCAAAATGTCCGTCCATGTGTTGCTTCTTAAACATTTGCACACTTACAATCGCAAACATTAAGTTTTCGATTTAAAATGTGCAAAATCGGTTAATAATCACGCCCACAATTGACAAAAATCTGCCACGCCCACTGATAAGGTTACGAAGTTAATATGTATTTTAATTCTTTTAATTTACATATTTAAAAGGGCGGTGTAGCATAATCGACACACCCGCCAATTTATAGAAAAGTCCCTGTGAGGCAAAATTCGACCTTTGAAGTAAAATGTTAATTAAATGTTAAGATAATATTTACAATACCTTACAGAAGAGTTAAAACAGGGCGCATGGAAAAGCCACACCCATCGGTTTGAAGAGTGTTCAAGTTTTGGTCTAAACTATATGTCACTTCTTATATCCTCCACATAAGATGGGGTGTTTACCAAATTTGTCATTCCGTTTGCAACACCCAGAAGGAGGTTTCAGAGACCCTACAAAGTATATATAATCTTGATCAAAAACTGTGTCGATTTAGACATGTTTGCCGGATGACTGTCTGTTGTGGGCATTCTTACGAGCGTAAATTTTGAGATACTGAGTTGAAATTTTTTGCAGGCACTTTTAGTTTTTGCACGCAGATCGCTATTTAAAATGACCAAAAGCGGTAAAGAGCCACGCTCTAAATCGATGAAAATCCATTTATCTGTCACAAAAACTAGAAAGTTAATATTTGATATGTATGGTATTTATAATAATACCATCCATCGATGTACCAAAAATGGACGTGGGCGGATAACAGGTGCGTTCACAACGTACAAAAAACTATACTTAGCGTAACACTCGACTTTCGACTTTCGATGTGTAATACATACATTAATCATAATCATATACCTGCCACGCCCACCATTGTTAATGTGGAGGTATTTGTGATTTGGCCTATAAGCCAAATTTGGTTTTCTTGCTCGTTTTATTACTCTACACTGATTTTTAAACAATTTAAACGTTTCTTACTCTGTTTTAACCTTGACCATGGCGATTAGCGGCGGTTGGATAAAGTTTTTTTTTTTTGATTGCATGTTTGGTAAAATTTACAAGTTTCTTTGTTGTGTTTTGCGACGTTAAATGGCTTTCAGCCTAATTTCTGACTACACACACACACACACACACACAATAAGGAAATTGTGCGTTTTTATAAAATTTTACCAAAAGTAAATTTCAAGTTGTTGCTTTGCTTGGGTAATTTATTTATTGCAATAAATGATTTTTTTTTTTGAAACATTTGTGTATGGATACACAAATACATACAAGTGAGTGGGTGTGTGGTATTATTAAAAAGGTTAAAAGTCTGTGATATTATCTTTATTTTTACAATACTTTTCCTTCATGGCCTTGATATTTAACGTTATTTAAAACCATCAAAATAAAAACAAAAATAAAAAAAATACAAGTCAAGCAAGTAAATAAGTTATATGTGCTCCTTAGAGGAAAGTATTATATAGACAGACATACAATCTACACAAATTTTAGCTCAACATCTCAACTTTTGCGTCAGTGAGCGTTTTAGCAACATAAACGCGTTGAAATGGAGAGAGGTGTTTAATCCTATGTTACACTCTAAGAGATCTCTGTGACTGGCTTCTGGTTGTTGCAAACGCAGACATTAACTTGACACACCGCTCACACTTTGCACCTCTAATACATTTTAGTTCAAAAGCGGTTGTCGCTTGACTTTATACCTCCCCCTACGTGGAATACATTTCTTTGATAAATTTATACCCTCTACCTTGATAATGATGGTAGACTACTTTTGATATTCGGTTTGCAACACATAGAGGCAGATGTGGGAGACCCTACAAAGTATTATATATTCTTGATCAACATTAAAAGCTAAGTCGATCTGGGCCGTCTGTTGTTGGCACTCGTGCCTCTGCACCACATTAAAATATCGAGTTGAAATGTGGTGGTCATAAACACACCCACAATATGGGAATATAAATAAATCGGTTTTGGGCTCCCACTTTCTCAAATACACACACATTGATATATCGAACTGAATCGAATCTGGTTCAGTGCCTACAGTATGCCAAAGAAAATGTGTAAATTGGGTCCACGGGCGCACACTTGATTTCAATGTTCAACACAATTATGTGTAAAATAAAACAAACTTTAATTTTAGTCCTTTCCTTAGGCACTCTAAAAGAACTTGAATAAAGGAAACCGAATCAACCTCAAGGGAGATATATTCTCTTCTCTGTAGAACATTTTCACAACGTTTACTTAATATAAACCATGAACGCGTAGCACGGTGAATGCTTTTGTGCCAATTTGTAAATTAATTTATACACTACGTTACATAACCACACACTTTATAACATATAACATTAACATGTTTTCTTTAAATATGTAACAACAACTGACACCGTCGCGAAGGTCCATTATATGTCTTATTTAGGTACTGAAACGTCTGTTCTTCATATCTTCATATCACTCTTCAAAATTATTAGCAATACTGTCAAATAAAATCGCATTATTTTTCATTATTTCGAGCATCAATTGCGCCTTACTTTGCAAGTGGGTATTATCATTATGGAGACGGGTGTCCTAGATTTGGTGTACGCCAAATCTAACTTATTGACTTGTTTTTTGGCGACAGTTTTTGTTTACTACTTTGTTTATAGTAACAAGTGAAAATGTTATAGTCGGTCAAGCCCGATTTTTCAACACTCTATACCATTTAGCCCCACAAATTATGCTACAATTAGTTTAGCTGTGTCAGTACACCCGTAGCACTGTCATATCAGTTACTTCGTGAAATATAATTATATGAGAAGGGGTTCCAAAAATGGTCCGATCGGGTTCAAATTTGGCATAACCAAATATGAAGCTAATTAACTATTCTTCAGCAAATGTTGTCAAAAAATTGTAAGATTTGTGATTTTTTCCCATAAAAATATTTCTATTATAATAAGACTTTATATGGGGAGGGATTCTAAAAATGGTCCTATTCGGTTCATTTCCAATAGAGTTCCTCTTTAGACCAATATAGGTACATGTACCAAATTTTAACGAAATATTTCAACAGAAACGACGTGTAGCGCAAACAAAAATTTACATAAACATATACACGGACAGACGGACATGGTTAAATCGATTCAGATGAGTTGTACGATGTAAAAGTAACTTCGTAACACATAAGTCGATGGCTTTAACATCCGCCTCTATGTGTAGTGTGGCAAAATGGAAGGGGACAGAAACTGCACATACATATAAGAAGAAGGAAGAAAACAAAGCCGGAAAAACGATAAGAAATTGCAATGTCAAGGTCTTTTCTCAAGCCCATACAAGAGTCATTCCTACGACAAAAACTATCGCTAACTTTGTATGTGTATGTGCGTGTAATAAATATAAACACAAATGAAAATGTACTCAACAACACAAACTAACCTTCTATGCTCAAAAGCATTTAGTTTTGGCGGTCGCATTTTTGCGTACAAAGACCTAAATTGTTGTGCCGTCTATTAGAACAACTTAGAAGCAATAAATTACAAGAAATATTCATATAAAAGTCAATTTACCTGAGACGGAATCGAACATCCATTTTAATGGTAAATTCCAAAATTTTTAAAATTTTTAAATTCCAGAGTATAAAAGAAAGGCAGCACAACCTACATACATATTTGGCCTTTGCTATTAGAATGAAAATGTTGAAACTGTCGAGAGTGACGGGCTTCGGGTCTCCCCTTTATGTGTTTTATGTCGCATTGTAGCCATTCTTACATTCAACTGTTATAAAAATTAGACGTCTTTTCTATTAAAGCTCTTGTTGAATGAATGTAAAAAAATTGTCATAAATACTACAGTTGATGTCTGTTCGCGATTTGTTCATTTTTTGCTTCCTCTGCATTCTAGTTTATTCCTCCTTTACTATAATATCGCATCACATGCTATTTACAGGCAATGGCTTAATCAATGAAGCGGAATTCCTGCAATGGGTGGGACGTATACAGGCGTTACGTGATGAACAACAGCAACAGCATGAGAAAGAGGATAATGCCAGCAAACCCGATGAAATCGATGATGTCACCGAAGATTTAATTGCTGCCTTTAGGCAAGTACAATATATAGTGATGGTGCACTTGATTAAAGTAGAAGAAGAAGAGATTATTATATTTTGATTTTCATTATTAATTGCAGAGTATTCGATCGGGACGGTAATGGGTTCATAACACGTGATGAATTACAAACCGCCATGGAAATGATTGGTGAACCATTAAATGAGACACAATTGACACAACTGTTAGCAATAGCCGATTTAGATCAAGATGGGCGCATTAATTATGAAGGTGAGCAGCGTTATAAACTGTATTGAACTGTACGAGATTGTGTAGGGCAGAGAGTTCATGGCAGAGTTCATAGTGGCCCTCAGTTCATTTCCTCACCAAGAAGATTTTATACCTACCATTACATATGTCCGGGAGATATATAATATATTGTCAAAACGTTTGCAATACCCAAAAGGGGGCGTTAAAAGCTATACTTTGAACAAATGTCGATCTAACGATGTCTGTCTGACGGTCTAGAGTCTGTGTTCTGTAACAATCACTCTCCTGGTTGCAAAAATTGAGATATCGATTCCAAACATGACAGAAATATTACGTTTTACCTCAATAGAAGTTTTCATTGAAATTGGACAAAAGGAGTCAAGCGACAGGCCTAACCGAAAGCGGAGCAATTTTTAAGTAATTGTTTCCGTACTATTTTCTCAAGTATAGAATATATATGGACATATATACTCCGCGAGAAGCTTTGATGCATCGATGGTGGGTACTCAAGATTTGAACCCACTCAAATTTTTTACTCATTACACTCTAGAAAGTTCAAATAGATTTGCTTATTATACCTTTAACAGACATCAGAGAACCTATAAACGATCAGCATCAAAAGCAAAGTCGATCGAGTTAATGTCCGCCTGTCGTATTCTTAAGGTCACAAAAATTGAGATATTAAGCTGAAATTATGTGATTTCAGAACCTAGGTTCTTATTTAAAGGGAGCGAAATGGGATTAAAGACATGCCCGCAAGGGGCCAGAAGCTTCCTATCAGCTACAGGAATCGAGCTACAAAGTTGAAATTTGACCCTTATATTAATATCGAGCTTTTCCATCGATGGGAGGGCGAGGTCGGATAACAGACACGTCCATAATTTACAAAAAACCTTGTTGGTGCAAAATCCAACGTATTATACACATTATTAATGGGCGTAATCAAGTATTTTTAACTCCTACATTTTGTATATACCGTATGTTGAGAGTGTTTTACATTTGGCCTAACTAACTAACAGGATTAGTAATAAAAATGTTAAAAATTTCTATTTGTTCGTTTGTTTGCTTATGTTTCAGAGTTTACAAGACTTTTACTGTAAAGGGTAAGGAAGTGGAGGGAGAGAAGGCAGTTCATCATAGTACAGCTACGCGCGCCTTTACAACAGAGACAACACTGTGTGATTGAAGGAATGCACTCAAATATGTTAAATTTACCTAATATAACCTATAATTATACGATAATAATAACAACAACACATATTTTAAGAATAACTTTAACTTTTATAAAAATATTGTTCATACACCAACCGTGTAATTGTGGTACAGAGGTAATCAGGTCAAATATGATAAATGGCTAGTTATTTAAAACAAAACAGAAAACAAAAAAACAACAACAACAACACCATCCTAGAAATATCGATAAATATAAATGATTGTTATTGTATATTCTAATAAGAATACGCATGCTTTGCAAACAGAACACGAAAAAAAGAAAACGTTATGCATACAATACAGGGCCTAAGCCTTAGATACCCTCCACTTTGGTATGATTCTTAAAACTGTGGTTGTGTGTGTGTATGTCTTGTCAAATAAGGGCGTGACAAATACTATTATCGATTAAATCAAAGGTCACATTCTATACCAGATGGTATGTTGTGGACATAAGTGTTGGACGATTCCATCTACTTTGAATTCAATCCACCGAAAGCACACATAAATGTAAGTATATATACGTTATTTTTGGCACCTTGCAACATTTACTGTCAAATGTGGGCGTGACATTTATTTAACGAAGAAACTCAAACACATTTTATGTGAATATCTCAATCAGATGGACGGATGCCCGTACATTAACTTGAAATATACACATACGCAGGTATGTCATATTTTGTGATAAACATAATGGATAGACTTTTATAGGTGGAGGGTATTATAAATAAGGAAATGTATTCAGCTTAAGTTGAATTCTCCTTATCATCCATTCCTTTTATGGCATTCGCACCCTAGATAGGTGCGAATTCAGAATACATAATTGATTTATTGTGGAATTGGACTCCGTTGAAATAATGTTCGATGATATAATAGACGAAGAAAAGAAAGTAAAATCTGCACTTGAAGCCGGGAAAACATATGAGACTAAAACGTGGATGTAGGGACTTGCATTCACCATTTAAAAGGGATGGATATTACAAAATGATTGCAAATAGTTTATAAGTTTGTATAACTAATTTTTGAATTTTGAAAATACAAACACGTTGAAGGTAAAAAGCTAATGTTAAACAATAAATTATTTATAAACTTATATTAACGTAATTGTAATAAAATATTGAAAATAATTTATACAAAGAAAATAGAAAAACAAGTAAAACGGGACTGTATTCGGCGTGCGCCAAATCTGGGATACCCATCATCATTAACCTCTTCCAAATAGTTAGGAACGAATATCTCAATTTTTTAATGTAAATTTTTCATTTTGTTGTATGTGTGTATGAATCAGTGCTAAGCAATTGATTTAAAAAATATTGAGTAATGCGGTTGTAGAGTGAGGGATTTGAAAACGATTTTTGTTTTTTTTAAATTATTTTTATTAATTTTTTTTATTGAACTATGGCATTGTATTGTGAGAAAGTCCATGATCCGATTTTACCCATTTACAATACGTTACTATTAATAATGATGAAGAATATATAAGTTAAACATTTCAGCTCGATATCTCAAATTTTATGACTGCAAGAGCGCTGATTTAGGAGGTTATTGTGGGCATATGCTTTACCCGATGTTACCGAATTAAAATCGGGAATCGTAGAAACCTTCGAAGCTTGCGTGTACCAAATTTCAGTGCGATATTTGAATTTTTAAGACTGCGAGAGTTTCAACAAAAAAGTGTATTATTCCCACGGACACATGAACGGACATATTAGCTAAATCAACTGATCAAGAATATATATATTTTTTAGACGTGGTTCGCCTGCTTCTGGTATAAACTTATAAACGTCTGAACAAAAACAATATATCCGCACATGATGATGGGTATAATAATTATTAATAATCACTCAAAAAATTATAAATAATTTCAAAATCAAATAAATACGAGAGAAGAAAAGAATAACAGTTTTGGATAAATTTCTAAATAGTGGATGAATGTCTATGTAGTCGATTATTGAAGCTATAAAAAGAGTAAAAAAAAAACTAAATTTCACTTTTCGCCAAACCTCAAACACCCTTCGCATCAGGTTTTTGTGGATTGTGGGAGTGAGTATTGCAGAAAATAGAACTGGCATTCAGTTGAATATATCAAAATTTACACGGACAAGCGACAAGTTCTAAATCGTCTTGGTTTTTGATACCGATGAAGTATACACGTATAGTTTGTAGGGTAGTGGGTAGTGGCACACATATAATAAAGCTACATTAGGCTTGGGCCAACTCACGGTCATACCATTATTTTAAACCATATTGAAGTAAAATACTTGTAACCTTAAAATAAGAGACATTTCTGCTCAATATAGATAGGGGCACCTAGCTGCAGGGGGAATAGATGGAACTAGCCACTCCCCCATTTATACAATTTTCGGACACTTAAAATATTTTAATCTATCGAGGATATAACATTTCTTTTATATTTTGATGAAATTTCGATTGCGATTGCTTGAAATTTGATCTCTATTGAAAATTCAATTTGGAACGAGGCTGATCAAAATGTTCATAACATGATTATTATCAGGTACCTGATGGTTTATTATTAAAAAAAAAAACAAATTAATACCCGGCAGCTACGTGCCTGTGTAAAAATAAATGGACACATAGCATGGAGAGAATTCCTATATGAGCTCACCGAGTGATACATAGCGCGTTAATAAATCAAATTAGGGCGTCATCCATAAGTTATATTAATAATCGTATAAATTTGAAGAAAAGTAAATAAAAAATACACGACTTTTATATAAAACACCATAAGCACGCGTTTTTTATGAATTTAGTTTTGATACGATGAAATTTTTATACATAAATGTATTAAAGAAAAAAAATGTAGAAAAGCTCCGAAAAAGTGTGCGCAAAGTGCTTTGAGTTTTTAAAAAAGAAACATATTTTTAGGGAATTTATTAAAAGAACAAGAGGCGAGAATAATGAAAAATACTTGTATAACATAAGTTTATGTTAGAAGTGCAAAAAAATAGAAATACATGATGTCCACGTAATTACCTACGCAATTATATTTCCTTTTCATTATTTGATTTAAATTTATGCAAAACTATAGATACCATCAAAATATATCTAACGGAGCTTCTAAGATTCTACAAGAAATTGCTTTATAGTAGAGCATAAAACTAAGAGTATTATTCTAAATATTACTTACGCATGTGTCTCCTGCGAAGAATAGTTTCTACCGAAATATAAATTAATTGATTCCCAAGAAAATATGGATGAATAAAATTTTTGTTGCATTATATAATAATTATCCAATAATAGATTCATCATAGAGTTGATCTAGCACCGTAAGTGAAATTATAAAGATTATTGTAAACAGTTACATAACAAGAACACTTGATAAATAAATACATAATAAATATACTCAATAAATGGTTTTATTATTAATCAACTTGCCGCCCAGTGTTAGAGATTAGCAGAAGTCGCGCAAAAGCATTTACTAGCGGTGAATTAATATTTAATCGTAATCTACTTTGTGGCACCCGTTGTTCTTTAACAAATTTGTAATCATTCGCAATAGTTTAGCTTAAAAATTCGTCAACAATACATTTATCTACACATGTCACCCTGTCCTATTTCTAGTTAATCATTTTTGACTTTGAAATAAAAAAAATTTTGTCAATGTGAAAAAATACATATCAAAACTACAACAATATTGTACAAATATATATTTCGTAAGAAAATTGCTACAAATATACTTTTTGGACTTGGAATAAATTATTTAAGCAATGAGTGCAAAACCAAGAACGGCACAAACAGAAAGTGACGTTGAATCTTTACAAAATATTCAAACATACCAAGAGCCCCAAAATAGGACTAGAGGAGGTGGCATGGTAAGCTACTCAAAATTACGAAATTCCATATTTTTACTGTAAATCAAATCCAAATGTTAAATTGTTGCCAAAAAGCATTAGTTGTGTGTTGGCATAATCATATGAAAACCAATTTATACAATTTTGCATAATTAAGCGCCTTTAACACGAGAATAGCATTAAACGAAAACTTCTCGAAGTTATCGATTTGGATTATCGTTCCAGTACTTACACAACCGTTTTACCAATTACATGGTAATTTAATGTGAAAATTCGTGGAAATCAATAAATAGCCAAGTTAATGAAAACAAAAATTATTCTTATTAATAATATTTTACAAGTGAAGCGACAAAGTTTAATTTTGCTTTTCTTTTAACACACTCTTAAAAAACAATTTCTGCTTAAAGAGGCTAGGATTGTTTTTTTACCAAAAAAAAAAAAAAAACAATACATAACCACAACGTAAAACACATTACTTACGTTGGTTGATATTGAATTGGGTTTTTTCGGTCTTCGGTGGTTATATTAAAAATAGCAATCGTGGATACCATAAAGATAGAAGATTTGGTAGACTCTGACCCTGATATAGAGTTTATCGAAAAGGACAGCGGTATGTCCTCATTGGGTGGGAGTAAAGATGAGACGCCTGAACGCAAAACCGTAGCCACTGTAAGATGCATTATATTATGTACACATGTTTCATTCATTTCATTTTATTATTATTAGAAACACTTTAGGAGCATTGGTTGCTAATATTATCGGCTCATTATAAAAATTGTTTCATATTATTTTGTGCACAAATGTTTTTTATTCCTTAACGTATTGTATTGTTCGTTATAAAAACCGTTAATTTGTTTTTTTCATTTCTTATAGAGCAGCACCAGCACTGTTAAGGATGAGGACAATTATGACGATGTAAGTTACTGTTCCTGCAACTCGTTGAATTTCAAATAAATATATTGTTAAACATGACCTACTCTCTAAAATTGTTAATTAAAATTTGTCTATAAATGATTATACCCCTTACCACAAGATGGGGAGATTATATCACTTTCTTAAAACATTCTCAACGCTTAAAACGAACCACTCGGCACCAATTCATATTGTGGCAAATCGTTTGATCGGCTGCTACTACTCATGCATATTTTTTCCCTCCATTACAGGAACCCGATGAAACAATTAGCGAACGATTATGGGGCTTAACAGAAATGTTTCCCGAGCCCATACGAGACTTTACCAGTTTGATGGTGAATGCAACAACGACAGGAATTAAGGGTCTGTATAAATTTTCATGCAATGCGTCTTGGATATTCTTTACCAGTTCGGTAATACTATTCGCCCCCGTCATTTTCGAAACGGAACGCGCCCAGATGGAGGAAATGCAAAAAACGCAACAAAAGCAAGTGTTGTTGGGTCCCGGTGCAGCCATGGCAGCTGTTAATGGTCCGGCACCAGAGTTGCCACTACTCCGATAAAGCTAGAGATATTTTACTTCCGTTTTTTTTTCCTTTATAAATTTAGGTTTCATTCATTGAGATTTATAAAAAGAGCATTAATTTCTGAGACTATATCAGTCCAGAAATATCAATTAGCCAAATAGATGTTCATCAATGCCTTTTAGCATAAATTCTATAACACAATATACATATATGGTCGTTCTCAGTAGTCATACGACTGCAACGGACGTACCTTTTCTTCATTTAATTCACGGATTAAATAACGAGAGTGATTTCAAAAACACAAATCGATTTTGTAAATGGTTTGCATTTTTGTTCTTTTCAAAATATCTCTAAACACCATTTTATACAAAACTTGTTTGTATATACATGATGCAATATATGTAACCATACAAATAAAATTCCAGGCTTTGGTATGAAATTGTTATTATTAATCCTTACAATACGTGTGGTTTTATTTTTTCCGAATCAATTCCAAAAAAGCGTTTTATTGAAAAAAAGGAACAAAATATAATTTGTGTACAAAAAGAACAAAAAAAGTTATCACAAAAAAAAAGGAACGAACAATACGGAGTCGTTCCACCATTTAAACATGCACAAAAAGAACTCCGGGTTCCGGGTAAATAATACTCAAAAAATTTTGCTTTTTTTCAGTAAGCATCAATTTAACAAGTGTTTACTTAAAGCATCAAGACTTTGCTGCATCACGGCAGACATTATGGCCTCGGTAGAGATGATCACTAAATGTTTACTTAAACGACGAAAATTATGCCAGTCCTTCTTATCCTCCACGCACGACACCAGATGCAATGTGGCCACCTTTGCTTTTGGTCCATTTAAATGCACCCTACCACCCAAACATTCAATTATAACTAAAAGTGCAGCGTGGGTAAATAACGTTGGACAGTAGTTAATTAATTACATATTACCCTGAATCTCTTCCGGTATTGGGAGAATGTGTGATGTCAATGCAAACTCATATCCATGAAACAGAGGTTTTCTGCGACGACCCGCCTTTTGCAAAGACTTTAATAGGGAGAATTTATGACTCTTCTCTAATACAGGGTCGGAAAGGAAGTCCTCATCGAATGGTATTAACTTTTGCTTTTCATTCACTTTCTTCAACCATTGAGACGTAACTATTGGTATGCCCTTAGCCATGGCCAATAAAAATTTATAGGTGCGCGCGCCCTTGTCCATCACCAAGACTTGACTATTTATAGGGTTTGTTGCAATGCACCATAAATCTGATAAATAAAACGAGCCTATGAACACCAGGTTAACATAGATTATTATGAAGCAACCAAAGTACCTCCTCTATGTTTTAATAAACTTTTCAATAGATCCGGTTCCAGCATACTCGTGCTGATTTGTAATTGTTTGAAATTATTAGATGTGGAAGACGACCTGGAAGACGCCGAAGACGTGGAAGAAGTCGAAGTGTCATGCTCACGTTTTGCACGTTTTCCGAAATATTCTTCGTTTGTAGCATCTCTTGTGATTTCACGTTTGCGCCCTGATTTAATTTGTTTTGCACTAATTGTAGCATCTGCGATGGTATCACTGTGTTTGTGAAACACACTTGAACGTGTCTGGCGCGTAACTATTGTGTAATTGGGAGTAATAACATTTCTATGTTTAATGTAAACTATATGGAAATTAATTCTATCGATTATGGGCGTGATCATACGTAAATGTAACAAACTTTAGAAGGTATTCTGAAAGATGTTCTATACCCACTTGTATTTTTAAAAATTTCAAAATGATACATATGTCAGAATATTTTTTATACCCTCCACCACAGTGATGAGGGTATACTAAGTTTGCTCTTCTGTTTGCAACACCCAGAAGGAGGCGTCAGAGACCCTATAAAGTATATATATTCTTGATCAGCGTCAAAAACTAAATCGACCTAGACATGTGTGTCCGTATGTCTGTCTGTTGGCATTCTCACGGGCGTAAATTTTGAGATATTGAGCTGATATTTTGTACAGGCACTTTTAGTTTTTGCACGCAGATCGCTATTTAAAATGGGCAAAATCGGTCAAGAGCCGCGCCCACAATCGACAAAAATCTATTTATCTGCCACAAAAGTTAACCTGTGAACTTGAAATTTAGTGCACTTATTAAAGGTTAGCCCATCCATAGATGTACCAAAAATGGGCATGGTCAGATAACAGACACACACACAATTTACAAAAAACCATGCTGATACGTACTACTAGAGGAACCAAATTTCATTAAAATATCTCCAAAAATGCGACCAGTAGCTTGCGCACAAATCAGGTGGACAGACATCGAACGGTATAATTGAAGGTGGGTGTGGCATTTGCCGTTCAGAAGTTACAAACATCCGCACAAACTCAATATACCCTTTTCCACAGGGTCGTGTAGGGTATTTGATTGTCGAGCTTGACCGACTATTATATATATATTGTTACCTGTTCAATCAAATCAATCCTTCAGTCCTTCAAGAGTATAAACATAGCATAAAATGCCCCCAAGGGACTGCTCGTAATATTGAAATTGGACTTACATTTTTGCGTAGGCACATAATCTTCCGAACTGTCTTCGGTTGTAGTGAGTGTCTTTGGGGATGGAGAATGTCTCTGTGGTTTGTTGGCCATCTTTTCACTTTTCATCATTTCGTCTGCTGTGGAGACCTGCTTTTGATTTAAGATGCTCTTGTTGGGTAAGGACAAATCGTTTTTATCATCAATTCTTTTTATACATATTTTTACTCCTTTGGATGTTTCTTTTTTCCGTTTCTTAGTTGAATCCGTTGTATTTTTAGTATCTTTGGAAAGTTTAAGAGTTTTTGTATTTTTCACCACTTTACTACTTTCAGGTTCCCAAGCCAAAATTTTAAATCGTTTGTTCGTTTCCCCAACATTATAGGAAGCGTTTCGTTTCTTCACCGGTGACATGTTTACATTTTTAAGCAGACTCTCAAAGTCTTTTGAGGCTTTGGGTTTTAATAAGGTCACAAAATTGCCAGATTCTTCTTCCTCCGTTTCATCACCTTCGGTTGTGTCATTGTGCGCCATGTTCCGTTCATCCTTTAATAAGTTTATTTTCAAATTATTCACTTCCCTAATATTTATGTGCATATTGACAATCTTAGGTGTACATTGTAATAAATCCATATCGGAATCTACGCTTGAGTGGAGCGCTGTAAATGATGTTACTGGTGTTTCTTTAGAATTAGCGATTTTTGAAGATGGCTGTGTCATTAATTTATTAAAGCATTGCACCGGATTGGGCTGTACACCACTTAGTTGTGTTAAGCTACAGCAATCAGGGGCTTTTGTTGCTTCGGGTGGAGAGCCTTTATTGGGGGTGGATGTCGGTTTCAAAAATACTTGAGTTAACAAATCATCTTCTTCATCTTGAGCAGAAAAAGAGCTTGTTAATGCTTTTGTATTGACGTTGTTTGGGACCTTATCTATCCTTAAGCTATCTAAAAAAAATTGTTAAAAAGAAAGGATTATTAAAGTATTGCAGTCAATCAACAACTATCAACAGAGATCGTTTTCTAAGTAACCTTGTAGTTTTATAACTTGAACCCATTAACTTAAACCGTCAATAAATAAAGAAAAGCTGGTTCCGCTCCCGTATCATAGTTACCTTTTTCATTATGGTTGGAGTTAACTGTTTGGAATTGCATTGTTTCCAGTTCTGATTGAATATTCTCTCTATTGCTCATTTCTTTCATTTGATTCTCTTGGCCCTCTACAGTTTTAATCAATAAATCTGGAGGAGTGATTTTTTTGATTTTATTAAGAGCTGGGAATATTTGTGTTTCTTGTAGATCCTCTGTATCCCCTTCCCCGCCCAAACGGTTGTTGCCATCATTTACTAAATTTTCCTCTGATGTGATTGTATCCAAATCGGGTAGATCTGGCGTGATGGCGTCACTTCTGAGAGGATTATTCTGTTCAGCATCAGTTTGTACAGACCAGTTTAAAGGTACCATTTCATCCGTGGTTTCCTGTTCTTCTATTGTTGCCTTCACATCAGCCGTTTTGTTGCGAGTGGCTAATGTTAAAATCTGAGATTCATTAGATTCATCTTGGGTGACCTCATTATAATCTTGTGTACATATCCTAAATTGACTTTCAAAAATAGGAACGGCATGCGTGGAAGCATTGGCGTCGTGACAGCTTTGCTCATTAGTTTCACTTTGCCTAGAAGCTTCTTTAAGTTGGATTGTCTCATCTTCACCAAAACCTGCTAAACGTTCATCAACACTGGTATTGTTAATGGCGGTGGTGCATGGAGCTATGATTTCTTGAGTGTCGGGCACACAAAAGTCATCCTCTGTATCATCAAAAAATGTTGGAGATTTTCTGTTCGGAGCGTTAGTGCCAGATGCGCTTTCATTTGGTAATTTTTCAAAACTGCTATTGGAATTGTTTGCTTTACAAAATTGGGTGTCAGGTATAACGATACTAGAATCAATGCCATTTTCCTCATTGCTTATTTCTGCTGAGTTATCGCTTTTGCTGGTGTCTTTGGATAATATCGATTGGAGATAATCCTCATTTTGTGCTTGTTTGCATTCTGGACTGGAAGTAACGACAATTGTGCAGTTTTTGTAAATATCTAGAAATCCACTGCTTTCGTTAGACTGAAACACATAATTAATTTAATATTATCATTTTGTAATAGGTGAATAAGTACGTACCTCATCTGCTTTGTTTTGGAATAATTTACCAATATTATCGCCCAACTTTAATATATCATTGTACCGAAATGCAACTTTTGTTAAAGTTTGCAAACGCTGATTATTCAAGTAAACACCTGCATCACTATTTAAATCAATAACATAAACTTCTTTATTTTTTGTCACTTCCAACAGGCAATGTTTCAAATCCAATTGCTAAAAACATTATAAAAACAAGTAAAAAAATATATTTTGCTTATGCCGACGAGTGTCTATGTAAACCGTTTATCAATCGACTGCTAATTCAACTTTATCCCGTTAGACAATATTAAACTGTTACTCGAGCGTTTGCTTATTCAACCTTGTCCCGTTAGATTATATAAGACGAGTGCGCCCAGTCCTGTCATAGGTCCGTCTAGTCCAAAAACGCACACACTGGTGTATATGTGAATATGTCCTCTGTACTTTATAAGTAATACGGAAACAATTACTTAAACAATTGCTCCTCTATAGTTTTTGTTGCATTATGCGAGTGTCTTTTTTGCCCAATTTTAATACCAATCTGCATTTGAAAACTTCCAATTTCCACTGTTTCTCAATTTATGCGATCAAATGAGCGATTACCACGGAACACGCGCACCGGGCTTACGGACGGACAAGCATTCAGCGCGTTGCAAATCTTTTGACAAAGTGATATATACTCACACATGCATGTGGTGATAGGTGTAAAAAGATATGAAATAAAGTGGAATATAAAGACGTCATATAACTGTCAATACTATTATTAAGTAGAAAACTATATATAAATACCTGATCTTTCAACCCTATAAAATTTTTGCAATTATTATTGTCACCACTTCCTCTACCCACCAGGTATACATGATCTTGCTGCAAGGGAAATAATTCTTCTTCGTTTATTTCTAGCCCTAAAGAAGCCAGAGCCTGTAAAATAAAAAACATACAATTTTAAATGTAATGCTTCGAGTTTCTACGTTTAGATTTTTACATTTATCATAATTTTCTTTTTTAGTTAAACATTTAAGAACGTGCAAAAACTGCTTAATATTAGTTACATTCAGTTACTTAATATAAAAAATAACAATTTTCTTGTTAGATATTTGAGAAAGCGCGCGAATCTCCGTCTAACAATTATTTTAATATTCACTAAAAGTGAAGAGAAAAACAATTAAAAATCTTCTTCTTATTTCTTACAGTAATTTTGTTTACAATTGAACACAACAAACTTGAAATAGCAAAGCGCAACGAATGGTTGAGTAGCTCAAGACAAAACTTACATGAGTTACGTTATGTAAAAATCGTTAGTTTTAAATACTGTTATCTCTTTAATATAAATTATTGGCTTGATTATTTTTAAAATAAGTAAGAGTTAAGACGGACATTAACAATTCTATCAAATCTTTCGATTATACCATATTCAACATCATCTCTGTGCGATAGCGCTCTATATCCTATATAAGCTCACGATATATTTTAGATAATTGGATAAAATGGGGACAGAATTGCAGTAAATTTTAAACTTAAACTTAAGGTTTTTAAATCTTTTAATTGTGTGGTCACATCTGTTATGCAACTACCATTCTTTTTGGTACATCGATGCATTGCTTAATAATATACTTTGCATTGCTTTTAATATACTTTTCTGACGCCTAATTGTAGCATGATATGTGGAACTAAGAGATGTAAGTTCTTCAATGGCCGGCTTTGACTCACTATAGTATTTCCATTAGTTTCGTTTAAATTTTTTTAACGACATTAAAGAATGTTTTGTTAATTATGGAAGGGTCGAAAATCATTTTTAGATTTCCTGAATAAAAAACGCTGTGATTGATTTTTTATTCTTCGTTTAATTGTGCGTGTTAAGTGTTGCACTTCTTCTCTCTTTTGTTTACATACAATTCTCTTTTACTATCTAGAAAATGAAAATCATTTAATATCGACAGTACGTTGCTGTAACCAGCAATTGACATGAAGCGCTGCGGTTGCAATTGCCAAATAGCCGAGTATACGGCTGTATTTTCAGTTTTGATGTCGGCTTTCATATTTCCACTCATAGAAAAGAACTGAGCATTCGAATATTCACCTGCTACAAAGAGGGTATCGTCAATAAAGTCGCAAACATGGATTTTGCCGGGAAAGGGAAAATCACTAGTGCATTGTAAAGAGCTCAAGTGCCAAAGGGATAGCTTAGGGCCACCTCCACAAATCAACCAATCGCCGTTGGTGGCTACAGAACCCAACCATTTACCCAATTCGGCTCGTACTAAAGTTTCTTTTTTATAAGGTTGCAATGTATGAACAGATGCTTTCTCATTTAGACTCCAAAAGCGGACGCAACCATCTTCGGAAGCGGAATATAACCGTGATTGATCTGCACCACATACTGAATGTATATAATCGTCGTGACCACGATAATCACGCACGATGCGACCATCTTCTAAGCTGATTTCATATACCACATTATCGCCGCAACCGGCGTATATTAGGTCGGTTTTGGGCCTTAACCACAAGCAGTTTATATCAGGCACTTCAATTGCATCTGCCTGCAGTGGTATAGTCACCTCCCATGACTTGACCATAGCAAGTTCGGCTTTCTCTTCCGACCATTTTAAACCGTAAATAACACCCACCGTACCAACAATTAAAAATTCGCCATGATATGCTAAACAATTGATTTCCACATTTTCTCCCTGATGATATATTTTAAGAGGTTCATGCGGTTCAATGGCATTTTGCAAATCATCGATGCTAAGTTGATATAAATATATGAAATAATTTCAACTACAGCATCCCTTTCCATACGAAAACTTTCCCTTACCTTTGCACAAATATATCGCCAAAGCGATTGCCGGCAAATAAATACGTACCCGTGTCATTAATTGTTTGTGATAAAATACAGTTATAGAAACGTTTTATATTATGTTCTTCTAAGGGGTCTTGTAATGGAATTATTGGTGACATTCTTTAATTAACAAAGACTCTTGTTTACTATTTGCGGCCTACAAATAATGTACAATTTCTTCTTTATTCTCTCAACAATAATCATAGTAAACTGACAACATAAAGTTGCCACATTTCACGATTGACAAGAGCTTTATGTGGCGGCAGAAAATTGCCGCTTAACAAAAAAAATATTGCAGTTAATAAAAAATCATAGTTTCTCTAGTATATGAAATTTATTTAGTTTATATCTTACAAGTTTTAATAAATACCATTCGTTCTCTAGGAGAGCCATTGTATAACGTATTAAAAATAGTCCACAATGTTCGTTTAATATAATTTTAGTGCTCTTTTGTTGCTCTCATCTACCTAGCTGCTGTACAAGTGCCTTTGCTCTGTATCGTTATTTCTGTAGGATTTAAAAAAGAAAAAAAAAAAGAAACAAAAATTGGTAAGAGCTCTTAGCATATTATGCTTTATAACTTTCTGATACCTATATGTAAACATGAAGCATAACATTCCAATTGCGCCTCGCTGGTGTACATGTAGCCATCTGTACCACATACAATTTCATCGTTGTCGTCTTGTACGGTTGCACATATACTTTCGCAATATGCTTCTGTATCGTTTTGTTCATTTTGTGAACGTATTCCATAATCTGTTAATGTGTGTTGATTACTAAACGGTGGCTGCCGATTATAAGCGTTCTAAGGACACCGCATAAACAAAACAATAAAAATTGGTTACGATTTAACGAAAATTTTAATAAATACTGTTTTAAGTTTCATTTACCACTTGTTGTTGTTGTTGTTGTTGTTGTTGTTGTTGTAATCCCTGAATGTCATCTTGATCTTCGGGATCATCTTCACTGCCAACTAATTGATCATGTTCGTAAATGTTCGTTGTAGTCGAGTATTTTTTATATGTTAGAGCTGGTGTCGAATTTTCTACTGCTGCTGCTGCCGTTAATTTGGTGCTAATTCCTTTACCTAACAACTTATATTTCAAATGTTGCTTGGGGCTGCTGGTATAAATTACACTGCCACCGCCGGCAATGCCATCACCCAGCTCATCACTTGTACCAGCCACAACAGCGTCTTGTTCGGTAAATTCAAAACGTAGAGGCTCTGGTGTACGGCTACTATAACGTATTGGTGCGGGTGTCTGTTTAGTACTGCTCACGGACAGCTCTTCAACATTTATAATGTGTTTGGATTTGTGACCCGTTGAATAACTGGTTCTGACCACTGTTGAACCAGAGCTGCTGCTGCTAATATTAGTATTATCTGGATAGTATAGTTTCGAAACTTTTATCGGTTTATTTATAATTGTTGTATGAATTTTCTTCTTAGGTTGCTGCTCCTGTTGCTGTTGTTGTTGTTGTTGTTGTTGTTGTTGTTGTTGTTGTTCTATTTCTGTGCTATAGTAAACTGGTTTTTGTGTGGCTTTTAACTCATAAGCAAAAGCCGGTTTAATATATTGCTGCTGGTGCTGGTGCTGCTGCTGCTGTTGCTGTTGCTGTTGCTGTTGCTGCAAGTGGTATTGACGTTTTTCCGTTTCCTCATCTATATGCCGATAATTGGGTTCCATTTTTGGTAGAAAATACTCGTTACTGCTCATAAAACGTAAATAATTATTCGCCTCCTTTTTCCACTCATCATTTGCTTTTGTTGCTCCCAAATAATTATTGTTATAGTTGTTATTATTGTTATTGTTATTATTATTATTATTGTTATTTGGTAATTCCATTACGTCGCTTTCTTCATAAACGGCATACATGTGTGGACTTTGTGTGGTAGAACTGATACCAGCTGCTTGTGTTTGTTGTTGTCCTAAATAAGAGTGTTGTTGTTGTTGTTGTTGTTGTTGATAATAATATTTCATTGGATCTCTCTGTGTTAAGTATTGTTGTTGCTTTAAATATTTTTTATGTTGTTCATTATATTTATGCAGCTTCTCCTGATCGGGTATCGGATACTGTTTAACAATATCTTGTTGAACTTGCTGTTGATGCTGCTGCTGTTGTTGCTGTTGCTTTGGCATGGATAATAATGATGATGCCTGACCCGCCACCAATGCTGCTTGTTGAGGTTGATTATATTTGTGACCGTAAACACCGTCGTCGTGATGGTGTAGTGACGCCATTTTGACATTGTATGTTGGTGAGTTTTTAAAATTTTGTATATACTGTGCCGATGTCAACGAATTGGGATGTGTTTGGAAACCACCCACAACTCCATTTCCTCCGCCTACGCTTGCACTCCCCATTACAGGCAAGGGCCGACTGCTTTTACCATTGCCATAATGATGGGGTGGTGCATTCATCGTTTTAGTATTTGTTGTATATTTAGTTATTTTGGGAGCGGGACCCTCATAACCGAAGCGTAACAGCGGCCCAGGTGATTTTGACATCATTCTTAAAGGGCGACGACGCCTGACTTGTGCACCAGGTGCCACAGCCGTAAAGTAATCAGCCCTTGGCCTGATCGGTATTTGTACACGTCGCTTCACTGCAAACATGGGCGTACGCGTTAAGTGTATACCACGCCCCGCTCTTAAACCATTATTGGCATCCAATGTATCATTATCGCCCTGAAGCTTTAATTCAGATTCTAACGTTTTATTGTGCACTTTACTTCGTTCCGTACCATTATGATTGAAATCATTATGAGGTAAACAACACACACAACTAAATATTGATGCTGCTAGCAGTAGTGCCCAGTAAAGGCGTGTGAAATATTTAAAATAATTTAACGACATTTTAAAGGCGCTTTTTTACTCTTTTTTACGTTAGCTGTTGTTGTTTGTGTTTTCACTTTCTTTTGTTATCACTTAACGCGCGGGCAGCAATTAAAATTCCACTTAATTGAAATACTTTTCCTATATTAAAATTATTGTTATTGTTGTATTGTTGTATTGTTGTTTTTCAAATAAATATATGTGTCAACATGCACGCGCCCGCTTATAGTTGGTTAAACGTCTTTAGTTGCCAACGGTCAGCAAACATTTAATTTAACATTTATTTGGTGAGTTTATGTACCAGCCAAAGCACTTTTACCCACAGAGACCGAGACCATGGCCATGACCAACCAATGCTGACGGTATACCTCACTTAACACATATATGTGTATACACACTCGCACGCGCACACACACACATCTATATAAACTTTTCTTTTACTTTTCTGGTTGTTTCGAGTTTTCTTATGTGCTGCGATTTTCCCTCCACCGCTCTCTTCTGTCAAGCACCAACCATCTATAACGGTCATTATAAAATAAAGTCCATATATTGCAGCAACAAACTGAACTGTTCTTTACTGGAGAACAACCAAAGTGTGCATTCTGAAAAAGAGATTCATTGATAGTCATTAATGGTCGGCATTACTCTCACTCGTAGATATAAATTATATATTATACAATATATATTGTCGTGGTATATACTTACCAAACGATATCGATCTTTAGTGCATCTTACAACACTCTCTTGGCGTCATGTTTCGGGTCCGAATGTTATCATTTTTATTGTCGGTAGAGCAAGAATGACCGTTTTGTAGACTTGAAGTGATATTGCTTCCGAGTACATATTAAAAGTGATATTTCTAAATTTCTGGTTTCAATGAAATGAGTACTTTGGAGAAAACGAGAGAGAGAGAGATGAATGATTATGAACCGATTATAAACTGTGTACATGCACGCGTTTCTTTCTCTGTGTTGTGTTACATTTTTCCATACCCTGCACCGGAGATATATTAAATTTATTATGCCGTTTGCAACTATCAAGCGGAGAACTCTGGGAAATCATTTGACAGCTACGCCTATACTTAAAGAAATATTCTCACAGCCACAAGATTAAAGTTTCCAAGTTAAAATACACTGAGCGCAGCTCAATAATAAACACTCCCACAATTTGTAAAAAACTTATTTTGATGCAAAAACATACTTGTGTACAGTAATAGTCGTTAAAAGAAGAAGCATCTGAATTTATGTCACGCCCACTGATAACACATAGTTGTGGTGGGTACCTCAGATTTGGTCTAAATCAAATATTACTTGTTTTGCATCAAGTGTAAAAAGTGGTGATTTTGTTTTTATATATTGTTATTGTAGTTGTTGTCATACTGGTATATACCACAATTATGGCAGTAACAATTTGTATATAATTTGTATGCCAACAAAATCTCAGCATAATATAATAAAATCACTTCCTGATCAATGTCAGTGCGGCACAATTTTTTGTCAGTATTTTTACAGTTTTGTTGTTGTTACCTCATTCAATACCAACCAAATCAAGGAAATCACTGAAAGTGTTACAAACAATGCATGTAGTGACAGATATAGGAAAAAACGGATCAGCATTTATGCAACTGCTGCAAAGCCTAATAGAAAGTATGTGTGTGTGTAGACATATGGATCAAAATTATAACCGATAAATATCGATTACAGTTCAAAGATGTATAGAATGGTTTATACGAGTTTCTTCTGAATCTATATGCACACACACACATGCACGCTCAGGTGAATTACATTCAGAACCACCTGAGCGAGCAAGCATCATTATCATCATTATCATAAAGCAGAGTTACACAAATATACATTATGTGCTGCATGTATACTATGTATCAGTACAATGAATAATGTATCAAGTAAACTTTCTTTTTTTCATACATTTTCGGTTTGCGTGCTCAACACTAAAAACATGAACTTACAACTCGCAATTTACACTATGTGGCATTACTTTGGTTGTTGGTCTATTCATCTGTCTGTGTGTCTGTCTACGAGTTTGTAGTGGCGGTGGTGGCGGTGGTGATTGCTGTTGTTTAGTTAAATACAAAATTGAACCTGAGCTGAACTAACATTTATATTGTTATTGTTGTTGTTATTGTTGTTATTTTATGGTAAACGTTTAATGTCAAGCTGTAATGAAATTATTCTGCATAATAATTTGTGCGACTACATAAATAAATCTCCTGATGATAAAACTATAGCAGTACCAACGATTTTATATATAAGCGTACAAGTGTTCAAGTGTGCGTATCTGTGTTTGTATACGAGTACATATTTATTCAAAGTAAGCTAAAACGTTACCAATTGTTTGTTAACTCTTTTTTAATGCTTAAAGCTATTGGGTCCACTAAATATCACAACAATACAATTCAACGCAACTTGCCACAGGGAAGTTAAGGTGATTGCAACGTGAGAGGTTATGGGTGCTTATGGCTTGTGGCTAATGCTGCCTACCACTGGTGCCTACTATATGATTCTTGTGCAAAATATGTATGGCTGTCTGTCTGTCTGTATCTGTCTGTATCTGTCTTTCACATTTTAATTTATAACTGTCTTAACATATTGTTATATGCCGAGTCAGTGAAGTTGTGTTCACGCTCAGTTTGCTTTAAACAAAAGCGATTAAAAAGCAAGCAATTTGTATTTGGCTCAAGTCAAATAGTGGATACCTGCCATTTGAGGGCATGTCACAGATAATGATACCTACAAATTGTATAAAAGATTTAAATACCGTTCTTCAAGTCTGCCTTAAAAGCAAGCACATATCTGAGGCCTGAAACTAACTTTAGGTAACTATAGAACCTTTTTTTAAAGTATTTCGTATTTGTACTAATTTATTAATCTTGAATGGATGTTTGGTCTCTATTGAAATAAATTTCAGTAAAATCTCCAAGAATTTACCGCATTTATGTAAATGCTAAGACCGGCTTAGACTTGGTTTAGAGCAAATATGAAGGTGGACGTACGGACAATTCACAATTGTTAGCATCAGATCAGAATGTCGGGTATAATAGTTCTGGTGCTTCCATCACGGTGTTGCAAACGTTTTGATAAATTGTAACACCGCAACCTCAAGGCGGTGGATATGGCAATAACTGAAAAGTGAAAATTTCTTTCATTTTATTTATCTCATCTTGCTTTGATTCTACTCATCTATTATTTAATTTCATTTAAGAAAAAAATCTGTGCGTGCCTTATAGAGATTCCTCATAAGCACACGTACCCACACAAAACAAAAGTCGCATTTCTTTTTTTTTTTTAGCGTTCGAATGTTCGTTTTTAATTTGGGTCAATTTGAATGAAAGTATGGTTTTATGATCTTATCTTATGCCTGTTGAGATACAATACTTAACATCTCGTCATATATATACCCTATAGGTCATTCAGATATTTCGGCCAAATTTGATGCTAATGAGTAAATAATCACTGATCCTATTAAAAAAAGATTAAATATTTTTTTAATCCTTATAAATTATAAAAGAGAGTTAATTTAAAAACTTTTTTAATTGCCTTTCTCTAAAAACTTCACGTGACACATATGGTGCGTCACGCTTTTAAACGGCCGCGTGACTCATACATTGGGTCATACAACCTATAAATTATTGTTTCGGCCACAGTTACCTTACTTTTTTTTACAGTAGCAGTGAAGCTGTTAGAGATATTTTTATTTGACAAACAGACGTGATAAAAATTGAATTAGATTTAAAAAATTCATATAGATTGTAGAGCATTGAAAGGTCGTTAATGGTGGATTTTTGATTTTTCTATTTACTAAATTTGTTTGTTTTTATTATTGTAAAATCTAGATCATTAATGTTGAACGTGTTTGACACACTGCTTCTGACCAGTAAATGCTGCATTAAAATAAATGTAATTAATGGACTAAACATGAATTATCGTTGTTGCTGTTTGTTTGTTTAATAGTTTTTGTCAAGTGATATTATATGGCTTGAGTAATTATGGTACATATTTTATGTGATAAATAGTTTGATGACTTTTATTACCCACCACTCGCTAGATGAGGGTATTTTTACTTTGTCAAAACGTTTGCAATACTCTGAAGGGGAATATAGCATGCTTTATTTATTCTTGACCATAACTGTTTGGCGGTCTAGGCATTCTTCTGGTCGTAAAAGCAAATAATTTGATTCTAAACTTAAGGAAAGTGTTCGTAGTCTATATAAAGTAGCTTGAAATGGGAAATTTGTAGAAAGCCAATATTCTTCAGAAAACCGTTTAAAATTAACAATGATTGACCGCACCCAAAAAAATTAAAAATTTAAATTTTATGATTCATCTTAGTTATGACTTATGGTTCAGGTTCTTATAACTTGATGCCTAATGTCCTATTGTTCGATCACGGATAGTTTGGGAAATTACCTTTGACAGAGACGATAGAGCTCCAAGCTTGTATAAAGTTACAGGTTTTTTTAATCACATACTTCCCCAGTTTGTATACAGATGTGGAAGCTTTTTCAGATTTGACCTAAAATATATGCAGCATAAATTAAAGTATATTTAAGTACAATCACATACGCAAGAGTATAGTGTCGAAAGTGAAACAACAAATGGCGCGAATTACGTGACTTTTCATTCCTTATGATGACAAGACGTTTAGTAGAATACTTCAATGTGCATGTAATGATGCAAAGTGACAAATGTTTAATAATTAACAATCTTTCAAAACTAACGACTGTAAGAGTGCCAAGAGCAAAAGCAGACCTGGACTGATGGACATGCCAACGTTTTTCATGCTAATCAAGAATATATAAACTTTGTAGGGTTGCCTTTAGTAGAGTAGTAGTAGGTATCATGCAAGTAAATGGGAGCCCATTATTATTTACGATATTTATAATCTATAAGCGCCGGTATTTTTTTATTATAATACCATACATACGCTTGGAATTTTAATAACTGCGTGTTGAAAGAAACAATTTCAACGAATTGCATTGAATTTCGAACCAACACAAATCGAAAAGCACAACTGTTCATATTTATTTATTCACTTAATCAGCCATCGTTGCATCTGTGTAAAGATTAATAAGAAATCGATTAAATCGTTTCATGTCAACAAACAGTTTCCATTTCAGCTGTCTCCAGGAATATTACCCACTTTCAAATAAAGTGTTAACATTATATTTACGACTCTTTGTTCATCCCAAATGTCAAAAAACGAGAGAGAGAGGTGGTAGTAGCTGTAAATTGTTGATAACAAGTTTAAAATAGAATTCTGTTTGGTTCACGTACGATACGTGACTTACATTACTGGTATGTAGTATTCTGCTATTCGTGTTCATTTGCGTTGTTGTTGTTTATGGTGGTTGTTTTTCGTAAAACTGGTATTTAAGAAACACAATTTTTAGTGCAACATCTCTTCTGCTCCCCGCGACTGAAAATTAAATTGATAAGTGTCAAAAAAAGCCCAGTTTTATTGTACTGACTTGATCCTGTCTGTCAGTCCATTCACAATTGTTAGCAGGTACTACAAGTTTCGATGAAATTTGGTACAAGGATCTGTATTGATCCTATTGAAAATGGTCCGGATTGGACCACTTTTTGAACTCCTCCCCATATAAGGTCCCGTTATAATGGAAGTCTTTATTCTTAATATTTTTTCACAATATTTGGTGAAGAAAAGTTAATTAGCTTAATAATTGGCTGTGTCCAATTTGGACCCGATCGGACCATTTTTAGAACGCCTCCTTATATAACGTTTAATTATAAAATAAATCGATCTATACCGAGAATGAGAAATTTTTAATATTATTTTTCCAAAATTTAGTAAAGAACAGTTAATAATAAGTATAAAAAATAAAATTTTCAATTTTCAACTTTTATCATTTTCAAACTTTTTTCAAATTTCAAATATAAGTAATTTTTTTTTCTAAACAAACATACGCTCCATAAACATTAGTGTTGACAATAAAAAATATAATTAAACATAAATCCATGGAAACAATAAAATACTTGGTTTTCTTCTTCACGATACTTAAATAATACATCAAGTGGTGTAGGGTATTAGATGGTCGGCCTTGGCCTACTATAAAATTTTCACTTGTTTTTAATTTATTTGAAAACGAGTGTGTTTTGACTCCAAGGCAAGCTCAGTATTTCAAATTGGGCCCTATTTAGTACCTGCCCCCCATATAACGCCTCATTTTGAAATAAGCTTTCATGTAAAAGCATTCACAATCTTAATGTTTTCTAACACAATTCTGGATCAACAGATCACTTGATTAATTATGTAAAATGAAAAATCTTCAAAATGGGTTTTTGTAATACTTGCCCATTGCTGTACACAAGCATACAATATTTATAATATTTTTTTTCTAATTTGTGAAACTTTTTTGTTGTTTGTTTGTAAGGTCATTAGAGGTTATAGCGGCATACCAAACATACGCTTTAACACTTGTACAAGTGACGAATGTGTATTTGTGTAGTAAGTACAGCGAGCTGTTGTGCAAGAGATGCAAACAGCATTATAATCAAAATATTATCACTTTCATTTGCCATTGCTATGCATAGCATGTTGAGCTTCAGGTTGGAGTGGTGCTTACAGTTGAAATGATGAATGAACACTTAAGCGGCCACCCGCAAAGAAAAAATCATTCTAGAAAGCAAAATTTATTGCGCCGTGTACTTTAGAATTCTTGCCACCCCAACTCCACCGCACTTCTTACATCTACAGAGCACCATGTCCGTTTCAGGAGAAACAAATTATAAAACTAACCCTGCATGTATTAGGGTCGTATTTTGCATCACATAAATTTTTGTAAATTGTGGGCGTTCTGTTATCTGAATTTAGTGGATGCCCAACTAAGTTGGCGGGTTACACAAGGTATACATTTTCTTTTTACTTATAGGTTGGATAGCTGTCAACAATAACCAGTCATAATACCAACAGATATCACAACGCAAACATATTTTATCTAAAAAAATTCACTTCGAGTTTTGTGCCAAGCATTTATGGCAAGTTTTGCTTTCCGTCCGAACTTTGGCGTGAATGGAGGAGTGTCCTGCATCGATGGTGATGAGAAGATAAGAATAGTCAGACACACACACAACATGCCATCGCATTTCCAAAGCTGCAAGAGTTCTGCCAGCACCTGCATTTAGCAGATCTGCTCCCTACCGATTAATGTTTGTTCGGTCGATGGCGCTTGGTTTGCCTGTGCTACACTGTCATAGTATTCATGTAATGCCATAGATACGGTAAAAATGTGTATCTAGCAATGGACAATACTTTGAATATTTTTCTTTTGAAATCTTCCATTTTTTCCATTTTTAATGATGAATGGAACGATATGTGTAGTGCGGAGGTAGAAGGTATAAAAACGGGATATTTTCAGATTTAGAAGAAACCCAAATGGAAGTTGTGCCAATATATGCATTCATTCGCTGGAGTTTATTTGCCAAGGCACACTCTAATGTGTTGATAAATACACCAGCCACGCTGTTATTTACCCTGGCGAGTGAGTGATTTGCCAAAGCGTTGTACTACAATGTAATGATTAATTGTATGCGTTAGCAATTTTTCAATATTTCTCTTTCAAGTTTCTTTGAATTTATGGCGCACACATACATTACGTAGTAAGTGGCGGTGCATGATTAGGTGGATTATCACCACTTGAAGGAATTTTGGTTAAGTTAAATGGCTCTTACCGCAAAATATGCAAATGCATTGGCCGTCAGCAATTGTTGCTCCCCACCCATTGTAGTACCACAACAAACACACATGAGTGGCATTTTTTTTGCACTTTATGCAACATTTATCAGTGTTATGATTTGTATAGTTTAAGCCTTGTTCGCTTTATCGTTCCTGTGTCAGTTTTTTAGCAGTCTTTCGCAAATTAATCGTTACTTTGGCTAATATTCTAAACCAGCTTTTTTGTGTTTTGTTTCCTAATTACACGCATAACTGGGAAAGAAAGTTTGGCGGTGAACGAATGAATGAATGAATCTTCATTATTAATTACTGGTTTTGGGTGCGCTTGTGGCTTTTAATTTAGTTTTTGTGTTTGTCCCCTAAAATTGTGTACACGCATCGTGGGCATTGTTTGCCAGGCCGTCAGCCAGCTTATTATTAACCTCATAGTATTTGATTTTTTAATTTATGAGCGTACTTTTTTTTGTGAATAATAACAAAAAACAAAAAATGAAAAATAAAAAAAAGTGAAAACGTCTCCACATGTACACACGTACAAATTGGTCATAACGTTTCTTTAACGATTTTTGCTTTTTTACAATGTAAACAACAAAAACAAAAACGTCGCGGTTCAAGTCACAATCAATAATGATCACACACAGTCTTGCACGTATTTATATTATTATCATTTGTGTCATTATTATTTTATTATTATATATTGTAAATAAGTAATCGCTGGCCATTAATGTTATTAATTATGCGAAATTTGTGATTAAATGATTCAATCCGATAGATTTTGCGGCTGAAAATGTAATCATTTTGTTGTTGCCAGCATGAAAAATTGCTTCTGAAAAAAGCCACCAATCAGTTTTTTTCATTCGATTCCATGGACACACCGCTTACCGGTCGCTTAACCGACCGAGTGGAGGACCGTATGATGCACAAACCGTGAACTGGAGTGGGGTCAATCTAATGCACAATATTATCAACTACACACTTCAACTTCAACAGATCAATGTAAATGACTGGTCATGCAGTACGTAAATGTTTTGTACTTAAGTGCTTTTAATACCGTCACCGTATTGTTTGCACTTCCTGGGCATCATAAGGATTATTATTGCTATAGTTGCAACAAAAACTTACTTACAAAAACTTACAGCGTTTACAGCTCTATCTTTGTACTCCTTAAGGTACGTAGCTCCGTCAACAGAGTTTTATACAAAGGTAATCGAATGATGGAGATGAATTTTTGGGCGTACATGGTGCAGGAGTCGAACCTCCAATCTTCCGCATTAAGTACTCAAATATTACGACTTGGACTTTCGTGTAAACTTTCAGCCAAATATCACAAAATATACTATATAAAAGGTGTTGGAAAAACAGATGGACACACTTATGGATATGTTTATATCGACTCCGATTTTGATGCTGACCAAGAATATATATACTTTGTGGAGTCTCTGACGCCTCCTCCTATGTGTTGCAAGCAATACATGAAACTTAGTATAGCCACCGCGTCCAAGGTTCATGCCTAATTTTACATATTTTAATTATTCATTATTTATCACGATATGAAATATGTAAATATTGATAATTTTTTATGCCCATCATCATAATAATATGTGGATATATTGCCTTTAATCAGCCGTTTGTAAGTATCAGAAGAGGGCGAGCCACACCCCAAGAGTATATATATTCTTGATCAGCATCAATGGAAAAGTCACTTTAGTCCATCGGTGCATCCATGTGCATATTTTTGTTGGTACTCTCACAGTCTCAAATCTTGAAATATCGAGCTGAAAATGGTGCCTTTATTCAAAAATATGTGAGGTGTTATTTCCTTACCATTTGGAAGAGATTAATGATGATGTGTACCTTACATTAGGCATATTCCTTATAAGCTCTCTTTACTTGTTTCTTTTTAAGTTGGTTTTTTTTCAACCATCGAACCAACAATGCCGGAATACAAAAGGTCAATGTCAATGCGCTTCATGGACTTTTATTGCAGGGAGCGTGCCATATAAAATGTCGCCGCTTATACTTTGCTATTACATAAGCCGTCAAAAATGTACGTACATCCTATGTTATATGTATGTATGTATGTATGTATACGCATATAGATGTTGCACATTTTTGTTGATATTCATCCAATAAACTTTAGTAAACGCGCGTGCATTTGCAGTTGCCTTTGGAATTTTTGATTATTGTTATTGTTTTTCTTATAGTTGTTGTTGTTGTTGTGGTTTTATGAATTGGCGCCAAATGTGTAAAACATTAGCACGCATGCTCATCTCTAAACTGTAAGAATTGGTGTTGAGTTGAGTTGAGTGACTTGCATGAGTTATGTCTCCTCTCTGAAACTGTTATACAAATTCAGTATAAAGCCAAGTCTTAAAAGCAAAAAAGAAAATTCAAGTTCAAAATATAAATAATACAAAAGTACCATGTGGCAAAAACTCAGCTTTTGCCAAATGTTGATACCAACACTTTACTCTTTAAGAAGTACAAGTGTTCTTTTGCAAGTTTTTCTATATTTTATTTGTTTTGAATAATGTGGAAAAGGGCTTTAAAAAGTGGCTTGCTCGTTGTTGTTGCACTGTGGGCGTATCGTTTAAACGATTTTGCTCAATTATTGTAATTGTAAGTAAAATAAGTAAAAATGTTATAGTGAGTCGGGCCCGACCATTGAATATTGTATACTTCGAACTATTCTCTGGTTTTGAATCTGAATAGGTTTGTATAATCGAAGGTGGGTGTGACATTTGGCGTTTAGGAATTACAAACATCCGCAAAAACTTAAAATAATCTATTGCCTCGAGTGGTTGCAGGGAGTAAAAAATTAAGTCTTTTTATATCCTCCACATGAGATGGGGAGTATACTAAGTTTGTCATTTCATTTGCAACACCCATAAGAAAGTTTCAGAGACCTTACAGAGAGTATATATTCTTACTCACCATCAAACTGTCTGTTGTTAGCATAGTCACGGGCGCACATTTTGATATATTTAGCTGTAATTTTATACGCAGATCGCTACTTAAAATGGGCAAAATCGGTCAAAAGTCACGCCTACAATGGACAAAAATTTATCTGCCACAAAAATTCAGCTATGAGTTTGAAATTTGGTGTGCATATCTATAGTTATCTTATCCATCAACGTATCAAAAGCGGGCATGGTTGGAAAACAGACTCACATAAAATCGACATAAACCTATATATCTGCCACAAAATATGACCTATGGACTTGAAATTCAGTTTTAGTATCTGAAATTATCCAATAAATCTGTGTGCCAAAAAAGGGCTCGATCAAATTATGGACGTGTCGTCAATTTACAAAAAACCATACTACGATTACAGACATACTAGTTCCAAGCTCGTATGTAATACAAACACAATTAGAGAGCGTAATCGTATACCTGCCATGCCCACTATTGTATATGAGAAGGGTATTTAAGATTTGGCCCAAGCCAAATTTACTTTTCTTACTTATTTCATTATATATTCCATTCTATTACTTTTGAGCAATGTGTCCAAAGGTTTGCCACACTTTAACTTTGTTATTTACAATGCGTCTACGGAGAAGGCAATAAATTAGAAAAATATCTTGACCACTGAGATAAATTGCATGTTTTGAGTTGAATAATAAAAATTCCAATGTTGAATAAACTTTCTAACTGACTTTGAGAACAGATAGAAAAATGTTTTGGTCAACATCGTAAACAAACTACAATTTGATTGAATGAAAAAGTCACGAATTTGAAATGGACTAATTTTTGTATAAATTCACAACATATCATGCTTTGAAACTAAAAAGTTACTCAGAAAATGTTATGAAATATAAAATGGAAGTTAAATGCAAAATCTAACTTGTGACAAAAAAATCAAAATTTGATTAGATATATAAGTACACAGATATTAGATGGGGCATGGAACCTATTTAGGTCTTTCGCCTAATATAAGAGGTAACGCACGGGCATTAAACACTTTGTGTCACTGCTGAAGTTTCGGTCTCTCTCTTGCGCGGCAACCATCTGACACCACTCAAACACCATTTTGGCTGCGGCATTTTCATCCTTACATAACCTAGCCACATCAACCTCAGCGTAAAGCTTAGACATCTATTGTTTTAATAAGAGTTATTTAGACTTCTTAGGTTCACTATACCAAGCTTTGCAACACCCGAAAGAAGGCGTCAGAGACCCCGTAAAATATATATTTTTGATCAGAATGAAAAACCAGCGCGTCCCGGGGTATTTAACATTTGTCCTGAGCTAAATATAGTTTTCTTACTTACTTTATCTTGAAATAGTTATTAAACCAAACTTAACATCTTGCTTATAATGGAAAAGTGTCACAATTCCTTTAAAATTTATGGGACAAAGTGTCTGAATAACCATTGTGGTTGTTATCGTTTGCAAAGGTTACATAAATTACATACACACTAACCGGAATTTGCAAAATTATAAGGCAAAAGCATATTAAAGTGTTGGTTTCAAATTTATATTCCGCTAGATATATTTAACTCAATCCTGTAACTTCATGTTTAACATCAAAGCAACCAATAATTATTTCTGTCCTTATTATACTTTGTACTTTCTTTCAATTGTTTATATGAGTATTAAAGCTTTAAAATGTGGTCGGTTAATTGCCATATAAACTAAGTTCATAAAAAAAGGCAGAGTATGGATTTTACGTTGAAGTTAATATTGTTTTTAAATTGTTTGAAATGTTACGTAATACCAAAGTATGTGTGGGCTCTACCTTACACATATGCTTTACTTTTCATATATAACTCCAGAGCCTTAAGTTAGGCAAGGGGGAAATTACAATACATAAATTTTAATAACTTTCTATAACTTTCTTGCTCACATAGTAACTGATATGTTTTTGGAAAATTGAAATTTAATTGAGAAATGTGAATTTTACAGCGTTTACAAATGCGTTCTATTAATTAAAAGGTAGTGATACCGCACATAAAATCCCACAACATATGACATTATGCCCCGCACTACTTGTGGCAAAGTTTGTTCAGATGTTCGTAACCCCTAAACGACAAATGCCACACCTTCACACACTTTCAGAATCAAGATCTGATCGATTTAACCATGTCCAACTGTCCACCTGCTTGTAAATTTGTGAACAAGTCGAATTTTTTGAGATATTTCGATGAAATTTGAGAATTGACCGAATCGGACCCTTTCTAGGACCTCTTCCCATGCAAAGTCTTATATAAATGGCAAATAATCACAACTCTTAATATTTTTCGAATAGTTAATAGTTTAATAATTGGTTGTGGCAAATTTGGACCCTATCGGATCATTTTCAGAACCTCTTCCAATATATTTATAATTCACGAAATAATTTTTGTACAATACCTCGCGGTTACTGACACAACTGAATTAATTGTAGCATAATTTAAGGCGCTAAGTAGTATTACATAGTCGAGCTTGACCCACTATAACCTTTTTACTTGTTTTATTAAGATTAAAAAAATATTTGAAACGAAATAAAACACAAATACCGAAAGAAGTCGTCAGAGACTCTACAAAATTTATATATTCATGATCTGCATGTCTTTGCGGAGTCAATTTTTGGAACACTTACAGTGTTCGAAAAACGACGCCTATAATAAAAAAAAATCTAACAATCTAAAATTGAGCTTAAAACAAAGGAGAAAAGTAAGTTTTTCTTAAACTAAATCTTACCCCTCATACCCTCTTCAACTACATACAAAAGGTGGACACGTTCGCGGTGGACATCATTACATTGTTATGGTTAATTAATTTTTATTTATTTATTTAGCCTTGTAATGTTTTGTATTTGGCAGGATGGCCATGTTGGCATGTTATGTTTATATTTTATTATTTTTAAATAAAAGTTATTAAATTAATTTAGAATCCCCACATTTGCTTAAAAGTAAATTTCACTAGCAAGGAATGCTATGTGTGGTTGAGTATTCTATGTTACTGTTATATATGAATACTTATATTTGCTCTAAAGCAAATTCTGTTAGCATTGCTGCTACGTCCAGACAAGTATTTATTTATTTGTTGAATAATGAATGACTGATTATAATGTTGATGCACACAATTTACTAAAAACACTACGCCCACTGTTTGTGGAGGATGTTCAAAATTGAGTTCTTATACTTGTCATATTTCTGCAGCGACTATAAGGGAGGCATTCTCTTCTTTTAACCAATATTTTGTCACTTTCACCATCCACTCTTTATACAAAAAATTGTGCAATCAAAAAAGTGTCAGACAAACAGTAAGTCAAGACAAACGTATTGGTTGATGATGGATTTAATAATCGGTTCCTGAGGTTTCTTTCATACACCTACACTTTCAATATGTGTAAAGGACCACTTGTAGCTTCGTCTCACCTGTTAAGTACACATTCAAACAGAAACTTATTACTACATAGACTTATACAGTTATATAATGTAATATTAAATGAGCCTTCCAGGTAAATGCATCCGTTTATTTAATTAATCTTCTTCAATAGTACAAAAGGCCTTTTGTTTTTATTCCATCTTGATCAAAGTTCACCATCAAATAAAACTTTCCATTATTCTTCAACTCAATTCAATTGAAAACGGTCTCGCTTTATTATTGTAAATACATTATTTATGTATTCGCAAAATGTATATAATTCGAAAATAAATTTTCATGTTTTGTGAATTCATGCCACGAACACATTGGTTTCTTTTGTCCCTTTTTTTTAGATTCATTGTTATTGTTTACTCAACTTTGTCATTATTACCAAGAATCCTTAAGAAGGCAATATTTTGAAAAGTTTGTTGTCTCCCACTAAACGCCATATACTTGTAAATATATGTCAGAGTCTGAAATTCTTTTTATTTGTATTGTATGCGTGTAAACGAAAGGATATCTTTTCACTCGCTCCCAATTTCAATCCAATTGTACGTGATTTTCAATTGAAGAATTCCATTTGGGTTTAATCGCTCCATGTTGTGCTTATTATTATTATATTTAACACACATCCTCCACGTACAACATCAAATATGATTTTGGGTTAGCTATAGGCTGGCATACACATGGTGGATAGTATTTGTGGATGAAATTGTAATTTCTCTCAATATACTGTTTTATACTACTCCCTGCAAACTGTTATACTGTAACTACTAGGTAATGGGTGCTGTATTTATGTACGAGTAGCAATAATAATAATGAATGAATATATGATTGTGTGAAAAGGACTTGCTTTCATTCAAAATACTGTGATTTTCACTAACACTAGAGCCTTTAAATATAGCACAGTTGTCTGTGAGGATGCACGGTGTTTGGTTGTAGACGCGCTTTAAAGTACAATAAAAAATGTTCTATATTCTAAAGATTAAAACTAATATATTAAAGGATAAAAAAATAAAAATACCAAAAAATTTTATTAAATGGGCACCCAGGAGATAAGTTGTGTTAAAAAAAAAATTTTTTTTGAAATTAAAAAAATAAATTAAATTCTCTCCAAACTTATGTAAAAATAGTAATCGTGGCAAAGTCTCAGTGCTCCTTTTCCAACTCCGGATGCAAAAACACCTTTTTTGTAAAGTGTGCGCGTGTGTGTAAGCACATCGATGGAAAGATTTAATATATGCACAAAATTTTAGTTCATTATTTCAAAATTCACAATAGGAACCAACAACAGACAGAGACACGCAGACGAATCGATTCCGATTTTGATGCTGATCAAGAAAATACAGAAATACAGACATTGTGGAGTCCCTGTTAATTTTTTCTTTTATTTGTTTACCACTATGTTTAAAATTTTATAAATCTAATCTTGTTAGCAAATAGCTTTCATATCAATGTCATCGCACAACATCTACTGTGACTAAGCGTCTGGTATCAAATGAACTTATCTGTAATGATATGTGGAGACATATAGTATGTACAGTAGATATTATCAAGAGCAGAGACAGTGACATAAAGTGTTTAAACAACTAATGTGGAAAATACTGCAACATTTCTTTTAAGTGGAGAATTGAAGCTGAAAATAATCCATAAAAGTGGTTTATTTTTAATAATGTTAAGACTCAAACTTGTTGATTCTCAAGGGCAATTGTTATTATAAACTAAATGAGAATTATGTGCCAATGCATCGACAAATAACGCAAAATCACAAAAAAAATGCGTTTTTCTTCATTCCTGCTACTTTTTATCACTTGTGCTATATAGTATATTAAATTTTTAACTAACTAGAGGATAGCGAGGAGGAGGAGGATCGAAGAATTTTGTTGCAGAGATCAAGAACAGTTTGAAACTTATTTTTTTTTTACTGCAGGTCATCTATTTAGCTCAGAAGCTTTTTCTATTGAAAAAGTTATGGTAGGTCAAGCCCGACCATTTAATACCCTGCACCACTTATATCTTTAATTTATGCTACAATTAGATTAGTTGTATTTGTATACCCGAGGCACTGCCACATAAGTCTCTTCGTGAAGTATTATGTGGGAAGGGGTTCTAAAAATAGTCCGACAGGGTCCACATTATGAAGCTGACTATTCTCTATAATTTTTTTTCAAAACAAATTAAACATTGAGATTTTTTCCATATAAAGACTTCCATTATGATAAGATCGTATATGGAGAGGGATTCTAAAAATGATCCGATTCGATTCATTTTTAATAGGGTTTCTCTTTGAGCTAATGCATGTCTTTGTGCCAAATTTCATCGAAATATTTAAAAAAATGTCATAAGTAGTTTGCGCATAAATTTACGTGGACAGACAGATGGACATGGTTAAATCGATTCAGATTTTGATTCTGAATCAATCGATATAATTAAAGGTAGGTGTGGCATTTGCCACTTAAGAGTTACAGGCATCCGGACTTGTAATTTGTATACCCTCTACATAAAATGGGGAGTGTACTAAGTTTCCATTTGCAACACCTAGAACTGCCTCTTGCTGGCACTCTCTGCCACAAGATCTTGAAAAAGATTGCACTTTTTTATAATTACCTCAACCGTGGGGTGTTACAATGTTGGAGGATCATGTATCTGCCACTCCCATTACTTGTACGTAGATACGCTGGTTATTTAAGGCCCAACTCAAATTATTATTATTCACGAAATTGAGAAGATTTTGGCAATTTAGGAATTATGTATGTATGAGGTTCCTTTGGAATTTTTTCATTAACATTAATATTGCATCCCTTACTTCTTTATGGTTTTCATGTCCGTAATATGTAATCATCTGCTAAATATGAGAGAATCGTTAACCACCTCATTTGAGTGTTTGCGGATAGTCAATAAAAATATCTTTCATACGCCTGGCAGCACCCCCATAAATCAACAATTTTTATATAAAGAAAAAAAAAACCCATAAATCAAATTAAAATATTCATTATGTGAATAATGATTCATTATAAATAGCAGTCAAATCTTTCGATTCATACAATAAGTTAAACATTTAATTTAATGGAAAATGTTGCTTGTATTATATGTAGATATTTAAGCTGTGTAGGATTTATATTTAAAATATTTTATACGTGGTCAAAATATTGTTCAATCTATTACACCTAAATCTCGTTATTTTATATTTTATGAATTTTACTTGCTTCCCACTGCAGCACAGTTATCCAAAGTGGGATTATTATACATAGTTGATGGACGTGAATGCAAAATTCTTGCTAAAGTGCAAAGTTTTAAAAATTGTTGATAAATTGCATAACCTGCCAGGAGATTTTATAAAGGTTGTGGCTGCACGTTATGCCATAAGACGATGAATAAAACTTTTGATATAACTCTATTAAATTGAATTAAATCATTTTTGAATATTAACTCATCATATGCTTTTATTTTAAGCACATAAGCACAGTTGATATTCGCAAATGACTCCAGGATCAAATACCTAGTCTTTCGAACATGTGTCAGTGCAATCATCACAACCACCTGTTCATTTGGCCTTTAGTTAAAATTTTGTTGTATGGCAAAGTTAGTATGAGGCTGTCATAAAGTAGTGTAATGGCTTTATGAGAAAAATATTTTGTTCTTGACATTGATGACCTTTAACTCATAGGCTTAGAAAAGGATTCATTTGTACAAATATTCAGACTTTGACTCAACATAATCGATATACTCGCTACATTCCGGTATCTGTCTACTTTTGGTGCTAGCAAATATTTTGGAGATTTTGAAAAAAAACATTTTCTTCTTTCTTTTCTTCGTCAAGGTCAAGTGCCACGCTTACAAACGATAAAGTTCTTTCTGTCAATTGTTACTACGTTCACGGTGCAAAATTACTTATCGCATATCATTATCATTATTAGCGGCCCATTGCAAACTATTTGGATCTTTGGACTATCGAGATTCACTTTGTGCCGAAGCCATGCACTTCAGTCTTCTGGAGGTCTTATGCGTTCTTGACTGGAGCATTTTCATACATGCGACCAACATGACTTAGCCATCGCAAACGCGGAATTTTGTTTCAAAATTTCAGCTCAATTTCTCAAAATTTATAGCTATAAACAACAGACGGTCATACCAACGGAAATGGCCAATTGACACAGATTTTCATACCGATGAAGAATACACATATATACTTTTTGGAATGTGATCTTATGTGTAGGATATAAACGCATCGTTCAATGCGAATACCAGAGAGCATTGCAATCTGGTATATATTCTTATACCATGTTATAACCAGGTTATGTTTTAAAGAGAATTTAAAATGATATTATTTTGAAAAAGAAAAACCGCAAGGTCAAATTTAAAACGTTTACCACTTTTATACTTTTCATTTAATTACTTGAGAAAATATGTAGAGGTACTTGTTATAAAGGAATAACATGTAAACACACCTTCTTTCGAGCTTACTCTGATGAGATTGTTAGTGTTTCCTGTCCTTATGAGTACAATCCTTCAACATAAACTCTTACATTTATTGATAGTAACAAGTATGTGTGTATGTGTGTCAGTTACTTGGGTACTTGAACTGAATCACATGTCATGGAATGAAGGATTTTAAACTTTAAATTGCATTCTCTGTCACTCGTTCTATCAGTCCATCAGTCTCACGTGCATGTTGCTTCTACGTGTGCATCTCTATATACCATCAAATATGTTTATATATGCTAATGTTCATAAAGGAGGGATTTTCATGAACAATTTCCTCTGCTGTCATTCCGTGTACTACAAGTACATAATGCAAGCTGCAACAAGTTATGCCTTCAGCTTTATACTTGTATTACAATAGTACTCTTGATAGGTTATATCTTTTATCATATATATCAAAAACAAAAAGATTTAAAATGTTTCTTACATCGTACACACTAATGAAGATAATTTAATATCAAATATCAAAATTCTTACAAAGTTGTCGTTGGGAACAATTTTTATACCCTCCACATAAGGCGCTTGTGCGGAACTTTTTGAAAAGATTTCGCAGATAGGTATGCTAAAGGCTTGTTTGTCTACTGCATGTATTGTTGGAATAGTAAATTTAAATTTCTATTTATACTAAAGCCATGCATCGAAGTACTAAAAATGGTCAGAGTAAGATAACGGGATACGCCCATAAATTTCAAAAAACTTTTTCTTTGCATAGAAACCTACTTGTACATAGATTTATAATACATTCACTACTATAGGTTGTAATCAACGTACTAGACACGCGCCGGGTTCGGCCTAACTCAAATTATTTTCCTTTCTTACTGATTTGTTTTGTTTTGTTTTGTTTTGTTTTGTTTTGTTTTGTTTTGTTTTGTTTTGTTTTGTTTTGTTTTGTTTTGTTTTGTTTTGTTTTGTTTTGTTTTGTTTTGTTTTGTTTTGTTTTGTTTTGTTTTGTTTTGTTTTGTTTTGTTTTGTTTTGTTTTGTTTTGTTTTGTTTTGTTTTGTTTTGTTTTGTTTTGTTTTGTTTTGTTTTGTTTTGTTTTGTTTTGTTTTGTTTTGTTTTGTTTTGTTTTGTTTTGTTTTGTTTTGTTTTGTTTTGTTTTGTTTTGTTTTGTTTTGTTTTGTTTTGTTTTGTTTTGTTTTGTTTTGTTTTGTTTTGTTTTGTTTTGTTTTGTTTTGTTTTGTTTTGTTTTGTTTTGTTTTGTTTTGTTTTGTTTTGTTTTGTTTTGTTTTGTTTTGTTTTGTTTTGTTTTGTTTTGTTTTGTTTTGTTTTGTTTTGTTTTGTTTTGTTTTGTTTTGTTTTGTTTTGTTTTGTTTTGTTTTGTTTTGTTTTGTTTTGTTTTGTTTTGTTTTGTTTTGTTTTGTTTTGTTTTGTTTTGTTTTGTTTTGTTTTGTTTTGTTTTGTTTTGTTTTGTTTTGTTTTGTTTTGTTTTGTTTTGTTTTGTTTTGTTTTGTTTTGTTTTGTTTTGTTTTGTTTTGTTTTGTTTTGTTTTGTTTTGTTTTGTTTTGTTTTGAATCGCTCAAAGTATGCGTAAATATTTATCAAGACAAAACTCTATTTGAATTCGTTTAATTACATGAATAATTGTTCAACGCTCCAACATTTAACAAACTTACACAAATCGCAAACACCAATCACATGCACTTTAAACATTTGTTCATTTCGCCGTTAAATAGATTACAACCCTAACAATTATTGGGTTAATGGCACATAAAATTCAAATATTTATAAATTGATGATTAAATAAGTACTGCTCTTAATTGATTTTGCGTTCAAGCGTAAAACTATTAATCTTGGCGGCAATAATCAACACATTTATTTAAAAGCATTTTCATAGATTGTTATGTAATCCATTCATTTTCGGTAAACACAAACACACATCTACAATCGCAATCGCAATCGCAAATAGAAAACAATGCTAGCGATATCCGCAAACCTCTTTGTGAGTTGATTTAGTACTAATTTGATTTAGTTGATTGGATAGCACACACACATATTAATTCAATATTTTTTCATAAAAATGCAAATGTAATTGTTTATGAATAAACCAGTGTCGCCATTTTCTCCATACAAACAAAACACGCAAATTGTTTCTATCATAAATGGAGATTTTTATCAAGTGTTCGGTAACTAAACTTTTCTATGATATATTTGGCTTGGTTGTATCTGAAAGCATGAGGCATTGTCATATAAATTACTTGGCGATATATATGGAAAGGGATTCTAAAAATATCGCATACAGTCAAATTTTAAGTCAGTCAATTGGTTTGATGGTTGATTGGTTTTTTACCAAGTGTTGTTAAATATCATTCAAAATTGCGAATTTTTTTCACATAGTTTTAGCCGTTTAGTATTTTAGGACACCTTCGTGGCACCCCTTCGTTGTGCCATATAATATAAAATATAATAAAAAGTTAGAGATCTTACTGAAGAGAACATGAAATCTGGACAGGATGTCATCGAATGAAAGATTCAGATAATTGATCCCCTCCCCAAGTGATGTATGTCAGTGGTTCTATTATTTAAAGCTTTCAATAGGAAAGTAATTGCCAACTAACTTTTTGTTATTCATACTAAGACAAAAAAATATAAAAAAATCGACTTAATTATGCATCATGAAGTGCATTATAATTCTTTTCAAAGTTTCTGTTCTTTTTACATGATTTGAAGAAACATTTTTATTCTTTACCGCCACATAAGACTAATTTTTCTTTGAAAGAATAAAATACTAAAATATTCAATTACTTCAGATAAACTATAAAAATAAAAGTGGTTCAAGTCAACTTTATGAAAAACAACGAAAATATAAAAAGTTTATGAAGAAACTGCGGTTTTACACTGCTCGAAAATTTTACTCAGACGACTTCTACAAATTATGGCTTCATAAAATTAATTGGTAAAAAAAATAATTCATTTGTTGTAATCTTCAAGTGGTTTGACAAACTTATGTAGGGGATATAAAAAAGATCATGAAATTAATCAAAAATTGTTTAAAATGTTTTCTCCACTAAACGGCTTCAAAAGGTGGTCTTCGATAAAAATTGACTTTTTAGTGGCTGTAGTGTGTTAGGATAAAAAGCAAAACTAAGGCCATGTCTAAAACCACCACACCACAGGCTAGATTTGAAATCAATTTGCTTTTAGCAAAATTTTTTCTAAAAAAGGTCAAATTTGTAACACAGCGTTATGTCTTCTAATAAAGTCGTCAAAAGTATTAAAATTATTCATATAACTTATATATCGCCATAGGGTGCAATAGTAAAGAAACGTCTTAATTCTGTTACTTTTACTTTCAAGCAAACTCACGACAAGTTTGTCTTACAAAAACGTGATCAAATAAGTTTTTAGCAGCTCTTCTATTCTATCACAGATAAAATTGTACACTTGGAAAAAATAAACCAATATATTGTAGTTTATATATAGATGTTTATGTTTTGTAAAACATTAAACAAATTGTAATCTTAGAGTAGGGAGGGGGAGAGCGATGACATGACAAGACATACAGACATACTTTTACATTTCATTTCGAATGATCTAAGTGACATTTTAATACGTGGGTGATGCAGTAAATGATACTCGTACTAGTCATGAACAGTTGTTGTATGCCCTACAACAGCAGTTGAATTGAACTTTTATTGTACCAATCGTTTTATTTTGAATCTCAGGTCTTTGATCTATTCATGTATTTATGTGTAAGCAAAGTTTGTAGTCCTAATACTCCCTTTAAAAGTGCATGATATATAAGGAGTAAGATAGTTGAACATTTCACTCAAGCAATGTTTGTATATTTATTTATAAACGAATATATCTCGACTTTGCAACTGCCAAGCATCAGATCATAAATTTGACTAAAAAGAAACATTTTATCATTATAACGTTTGCTTTTAGCAGCTCGTCAGCACACGTTCAGTTGTACCGTTAATGTGCATCTAATCGTAACGAATTATTTTATATGTGAGAGAATTATAAGACAAACAAAAAAATTGATCAAGAGAAGCCAAAAAGCATCATGGCAATAAAACGATTATTTATTGTAAACCGCAAATAAATGAGTGAATAAAAAATAAACATAACAAGAGTTAATTAATTGGTTAATTGATTAAACTTGAACACATAGTAATGATGATTAATTGAAAATTATTTATAATAAGCGATAATAAGAAAGTAAGCAGCAGGCGAAATTAATTCGTACATTTTTTACACACAGAGGGTGAAATCGGGTACTTGCCGCGTTTAATCCTTGTGTATGGCGGTGGAGGGTATATAAGATTTGACTTAAGCCAAACATAGTGATTTCACTTACTTTTCTCCACTTATTAAAATAAAAATTAAAGTGCGTATTAAGAGGTGTGCCCAACAATCAATTGATTTAAGTAAATTGTAATTTTGTGGGTGTTTGTGAGTGGGTGCTATAATAACAGCAACACATGAAGATGCGAATTTAATTTACTGTGAAGCGCCAATATTTTATACTACGCCTCAATAATAATGAAATTGTTTAAAAAATGAAACTGTGAGAAATATTCGAATTATTGAAACATTTCTTAAAATGATGACACAATCCAATGTCAGTGGGCATAACATTACCACACAGGCGGATAATATTCTCAACGAACGTTATAATTCAGTACTGCTGACCAGTAACAACTCCAGCAATCTTACAACCAGCAATTATTATACAGATGGCGTTCTTAATGCTGCTCTATTTACTACCGAATCCATCCATATGCACAACAACAACAATAACACCAACAACAGCAACAATGATCTCTATGAGAATTTTCATGATTGTCATCCGGATAATCCGCTTTTCAATTGCACCCGCTTAGATTATGTAAAATTCATATTAGGTCCTCAGACATTACCTTTACATCAGGTATTGTTGGTAAGTGATGTGTGAATGTATTATGTGTATATGTTGGTAAAGGTGAATGTGTATTATTTATCCACACAATTTTTAATTTTTAATTAAGCAATAACGTTGAAAAGTTTTTATATTCCTCAGATAGGAAGTGTGTGTAAAAGTTAATAACAAATGGTGGGCAGTAACAAAGTTATATTATTGGCAGTAAACAATAATGACTTTGCAAAAACCCAACGAACTTTTATAATGTCCCACCTTTTGCCTCTAGCACCGACCACCTTTAGGTTGGTTGTATACTCACTTTGTGAAAAGGTTTGTAACACCTAAAAAGAAGCATCAGCAAAGCATGTATTTAATATTCTTCATCAGCGTCAAAATGTTTTAGCTGAGTCCGTCTGTTGTTGGCACTCTCTCGATTTGAGATGACTTAATGGCCACGCCCATTTTGTATATACTATAGATGTGAAGATGCACGGCTTGCGGCAAACTGTATATTAAGTTTGTGAGGATCCATGTAACTCCTAAACGGCAAATGCCACACCCACCTTCCATTATACCAATCGATTCAGAATCAAAAACCGTCTGTGCATCTGTCTATCCATGTAAATTTGTGTGCAAGCTACAGGCCGCATTTTTTGAGATATTTCGACGAAATTTGATACAAGGACATACATTGGCATACAAAGAGTAACACTATTAAAAATAGGCCAGATCATGCCATCCTATATTGAAAATCTTTATATGGCAAAAAATCGCAATTCTTAATACAAAATTTAGTGAAGAATAGTTAATCAACTTCATACTTGGCTGTATCAAATTTGGACCCGATCAGGCCCTTCTCATATAATTATACTTCACGAAGTAACTTATATGGCAGTGCCTCGTGTATTAAATGGTCGGATTTGGCTGACTCTCACATTTTTACTTGTTTACTTACATCAGTATGTATCGCTATTATTTATCAAATGTTAACAAATCCTACACTATCCTGAGCCACTTACAAAGTAGACACTCTCATGTGATAATTAATGTTATAGCACATAGGTACATGGGGTCAGTAAATATTGGTGCAACTTCTGGTTTAAACATCTTTTGTACAATTCTGCAAAACGGTCTCTTCACCGAGTGGAAGGGATGAAAGTACAGTGGCACTTCGGTGTATAAAGATTACACTCCTTAAGCAAACCACTCCAACCTCCGTTTTTCCATTCATCAATGACATGGTCATGTCCCTTTGCAGCATATTGATTTTATGTTGTATTCATTTCCGAAAAGCAACATAACGACATGTCGTCGACATATGAGGCGAATATATGACCATTTCGTCAAGTTTATTGCCTACAGTACAGACATTTATTATCATTGCACCTGGTTTAATTAATATGAAAGAAACTTCAATCATGCCATTGTCAGGCAACTGGCTTTAACCCTTTTACAACACGTCCTTGATATTACAATTCAATCAATTGTACAACATTACAACATAATGCAAGTGAGAATTATATGACAAGCGATACAATGAAGCGTATCACTTGAACAATCACTGTCACTTAACCTGTCTCACATGTCGAAATGTTTCATTTTAAACAATTAATTTAATTCAATCAATGCAGTGTCATACAACTTGTACGCATTACTTTCATTGGTTCAAAGTATTATATTTGATAGAGTTCTCGCAAAATTACAATGAAGAAGTCGTTCGTTATAGAAATATAATGCGAAATATAATGAGAACGTTTGTATGGTATTAGCTGCACTATAATAGCATGGTGGGCGTTCAAGTTTTATTATTAGACTGTTAAGGATGACATTGTACAATCTTGTATGCAAAATGTTCTACCAACAATTGTTGCAATTCTATTCTTTTCAAACAATATTTCGCAAAGTCGCAGAAGGATAAAAGGCGGAATATGATTATTATGTCATTTGCAAAAGAAATGTGCGATTGGGATGTCATTGTGCTGTGAAAAGAATGCGTGTTTATTTGTGCAATGTGAAAATGTTATAGTCAGTTAAACCCGACCATTTAATACCCTACACCACTTAGTCCAAATTTGATACAGCCAATTATGAAGCTAAATTTTGTCAAAAAATATCAAGAATTGAGACTTTTTGCCATATGAAAACTTCCATTATATAAGGATGATATACGTCGAGGGGTTCTAAAAATGGTCCTATTCGGTCCATTCCCAATAGGGTTTCTTTATGGGGCAAGACATATCCTTGTATCAAATTTCACCAAATTATCTCAAAAATCTTATCTTTGACTCCAAAAACGAGAGAGCCATTCGGACATGGATAAATCGATTCATTTAATACTGAATCGATCGGTATAATTGAATGCGGGTGTAGCATTTGCCATTTAGGAGTTATAAACATCTGCACAACACGTAGTATAGGGTATAACTATGTATTATGTCCTTGATGTGATGTGTAATAAGACGTAGTGCCTATGCCAGCCCTTTTCCAATTATATTTGTCGGTTGTTTATAAAAAACTGAAATCATTCAAACACTCTTACAGTACAATACGTTCAATGATTGAAGAGAAAGGCGTAGCGCCTTATTCCCCAAAAGGAGTAGTACTGTTCCCTTGAGGCGTTTCTGGCCACAGGGTAACTAGGCTCACTTTATATAATATATGTTTTATGTAAAACATTTAAATATTTCTTCTATTCTCCCCATATCTCTCTCTCTCTCTCTCTCTCTCTCTCTCTCTCTTACGTTATTTTCTTCTATATTTTGTAGATTACAATATTATATGGTGGCATCTTTATAACGGGTGTTTTGGGTAATATATTAGTGTGTGTGGTTATCGTACGTCATTCGAATATGCACACAGCCACAAATTATTACCTATTCAGTCTGGCTATGTCAGATCTTTTATATTTATTATTCGGTAAGTGGAAAAAACAAAAACCAAACAAATGAATGAAAAGAATGCAAATAAACTGCTGGCAGGTAAACAATTAATTTGTAAACAACTTGGTAATGTGTAGATATGTGCATATGTACATATCGTCATTACTTTGAAATGTGAAAAAAAAGGTTTAGAAATGGGGTCAAGAAAATATTAACTGTGCAGCCCTTAATATAATGCGGGGGTTATTATTCGAGTAGAAGGATTGCATTAGTAGGTGTGAACTTGACATCTTAGTGGAAACAGAGAGCATGTCCTTGCAGATATACACAAGATCGCAGATATTCTTTTGATGACTGTAAGATGAAAAAACAAGTAAAAATATTATTATCAGTCAAGCTCAACCTCTTAGCTCCTTAAATTATGCTACAATTATTTTAGTTGTACCTGTATAGGCGAGACAATAGATCTAAAAATGGTCCAATTTGGCCTAGCCAAATATGAAGCTAATCTTCTACCCTTCACCAAATTTTGTCAAAAAGGCTTCCATTATAATAGGACTTGATGTGGAAAGGAAAGGCTTCTAAAAATGGTCCGATTCGTTACATTTTCAATAGGGTTTATCTTTTAGCTTAGATACGTTCTTGTACCAAATTTCATCAAAATATCTTTAAAAATGCGATCAATTCAGGTTTTGGTTCTGATTCTATCGGTATAATTGGAAGTGGGCGTGGCATTTGCACAGGCATCTGGAACTTTGATCTTTGACTCAATTCTGTTTCGCTCATGGTTTTACGTTATATTCTTATACCTCCACATAAGATTCGGTTTGTCACTCCATTTACAACACCCAAAAGGAAGGCCTCACAGTGTGCATATGTGTTCTTGAGCAACATCAAAATCTGACTCGATTTTAATATATCCATCCGTGTTGATATCTGTTCTTAAAACGCTCACTACAGACATTGAGGTGAAATTTTGTACAGACACTCTTAGTGTTCGTAGAGAATTTCCTATTTACTATAAAATTGAAATTTGATAAACATCTTTATAAATAGACTATCCATCGATATGCCAAACGTTGAGCGGAATAGAGTAACGCCCACGATTTAGAAAAGAAAACGCATTAGCATACAATCCGACTTTTAAGTTGATACTAAAATACATGAACGGTAAAGGATATAATCCTCCAAGGACATAACCATCCAAGTACCTGCCACGCCTACTGTTTGTATATATTGTTGGTGTAGAGGGTATTTAGGATGAATTTCATATATTTTTCTTGTTCTATTTTCTATTTCATTAAGGCCTGCCCGCCGAAGTGTTTATATATTGGCACCAGTATCCCTACTTATTTGGTCTGCCATTTTGTAAAATACGTGCTTATATATCGGAAGCGTAAGTATTCGCCATTGAAGCCAAAAGCAATGATAATATTATTACATATAAATATATGAAATGACTTGACCAGGTGCACTTACGTTTCCGTCTTTACAATTGTGGCATTTTCGGTGGAACGTTATTTGGCAATTTGCCACCCCTTGCACACATACGCCATGAGTGGCTTTAAAAGAGCTTTACGCATCATATTAGTGCTGTGGTTAGTGAGTTTTTTCAGTGCCATACCATTCGGTCTAATGACAAATATCACTTATAGCAGTTATCCTCTAGGTATGTATGGTGGCATGATTTCTTCGTTAAGAAAACAATGCAAACTAAATTTTATTCATTCAGACAACACCTTAATACCGGAATCGGCATTTTGCAGTATGCAGACGCCAGACGACGTACCATTGTTTGAGGTGTCATTTTTAATCTTCTTCTTCATACCCATGATATTAATAATATATTTTTATGGGCGTATGAGTGCCAAGATACGCTCCAGAACAGTACAAAAGTTGGGTGAGTTGATAAGAATTGAATTGAATTTAATCTTTTTTTACAATTGTTGGATATTGTTGTAATAAAAATACTAATAACAACAACAACAACAATTGTTTTCTTTAGGGGTGCAACATGGTTCAGTTTATGGCGAGTCACGCCATCAACAGTCGCGTAAAGCTGTTATTCGAATGTTAGGTAAGAAAATGCAATAACAATTCACCAGCCATTCCATATTATGTACGAAGTTTATGCACTAGAAGCCAACAGATTATTACATTACAACATTATTTTATATCCTTTTATACTTTCCAATAAACAGCTGCCGTGGTGCTCACTTTCTTTGTGTGCGGTTTACCATTTCACATTCAACGGTTATTTTTTATTTATGGCAAATCCTATAAATATTATGTAGATGTTAACGAGTGGCTATTTTCTTTAACCGGCTTTCCTTACTACATAGCTTGGTAAGTTAGAATTCGTTTTTTTCAGGAAGAACAAGTAAAAAAGCTAAATTTTACTTAAAACAAATCTGTTTTACCTTCCACATCTATGGACATGATAAGATCCCAGTAGAGTAGTAGTAGTTCAACCTGCAGGTGGAATTTCGCATCTGCGGAATTTGGAGTAGGGCTTCTTTAAGTAGTGGTATTAGTCAGTAGCGTATATAAGCGTAAGATGAAAAATGTTTCGGGCACCTAGCTAACATTTTGGGGTCCGTGATTGCTTAGCCCGCGTTAACCTCCCACTGGGTGTATATGTTAAATGATACATTATGGGTCAATTAGAATTATATATTCCAAATTTTGTTATCATTATAGGCGTGGCCCTTTTTTTAAGATTGACAGTAACTTGCAGTCTTACGCTATGTGGGAGTTGGACTTGTAGACTCTAGCCTTATAATGTCGGGTATTATGCCTTCAACTAATCTAAAGGGTAGATTAGGTTGATAGGGTGTACGGCAAAGGGCGATTTGCCTAGGTCAATATGTAGGCCCATTGTATTACCCGTAAAAATCCAAAGGGCAGCAAGTACAAAATTTTAAATCAGCTCGATAACTCAATGTTTGCGAGCTTAAAAGTGCCCACAAAAGACGGACAAAGCAAACTTCTTCATGTACCTATTGGTATTCCCCAAATAATGGTCCCATTCAATTTTAATATAGACTTATTACTAGATGTATTTATCATCTGCGCCAAAATTTCAAGAAGATATTATCCAATTTATATATTAGTTTGCCATGGTATTATATTAGGTACCAAGTGCCATTCTGCAAAATTTCATTGGTTAAGAATTGGAGCATTTACAAAAAAACCTTTAATAACGAACTTTTAAAATATTCCTCAGTTAAATTTTTCTATAATTTTCAGCACTATTAATCCCATTTTATATAATTTAATGTCTCATCGATATCGCGTCGCCTTCAAAGAAATTTTATGCGGCAAACGTAAGAGCAACTTGTATAAAAATGGGTGCGTTCGTGAAAGTTTTCGTGAGACTACAATGGCTTCTAGTTTATATAATGCTACCGCTTACGATCGCAACTGTTCCGTAAGTTTTTCTCTCTTTCCTTCTATTGTCCTTTTGTGTATTGTATTGTACACGTAGGCACGATTTTGATATGTCCATATTTTATTTAGATACGCAGCCGATCTTTACAGCTAATGAACGAACGCAATTCATTGAAATCGGATCATTTAGTGTGGCAAAGACATTTATGTAGAACCTTCGATAAGTTGCAAGTGTGTGTATTTAATACAACGAAGTCATATTTTTTCTTTATTCTTATTATCATTTAAAGGGTGTTAAGGATGTAAATGCGGAACCGATAACATCATTAATTGGTGCAAATGCTGTGGTAGTATGCAATGATAATGGACGCACTAAGATATTTACTGAAAACGAGGCGCAAACAACGTTATTGAATAAAAATAATGAAACTTGCATTTAAACACTACGTTGGCTAGAAATTGTTCAGTAGGAACATGTCGTTGTAGCAACTGTTGCACCGACCAAGTATTATTCTTTTTCAAACATTACCGAATATTACAGTTTTAAAATAAAGACGAATGGGGTTCTAAAAGTTCAGATTCGATACGATTGAAGATTCAGGTACAATAGCCCAAAGTCCTCTCGCTTCAAACGGGCATAGGTTGGTGTTGTCCGTGTTAATTTTTAGCATGATTTTATAAGTTTTATATGTATTCATAAGATGTGTACTTTAAAGCACACATGTAAGAAATCTTAAGAACTAGCTGAACTTAGCTGAAGCCATATTTTAAACACCCATCATCGATGCTTCAAAGCTTCCCGGGGAATGTGTGTTCCTATATCTTCGGTACTTTATAAGAAATACGAAAGATTTACTTTAGAAATTGCACGCGTTTCAGTGTTTGTTACATTGTGGGCGTGTCGCTTAATTGATTTTGTTCAATTTCAATAACGTACTGCGCATGAAAACCAACACTTCAGCGAAGTTTGAAATCTACCTCTAAATTTTTGGAAACCGACATTTACAGGAGGGAATTCACACTCGGCTACACGGAAAGACAGATTTGGTTAGATGGACTCAGTGATCGATGCTTTTTCAAAATGTATACACTTTGTGGAGTCTTTTCCCTTTTGGGCGTTGCAAACGTTTTTACATAGTGATACACACGCTGATATACTTGTAATTGGTGGTTATAAAATCTAAATTGATTTGTTTATATTTATTAACAATTATAAGAAATAAATTTAAAAAAAAAACACAAAAGCAGAGTTTTTAAGTTATTGCCATATAAGCGTTTGAACCACCCCGAACACTTGACAATAATCTTCTACTCTTTTTTTAAATAATAGTACTTATCAGAGTTTGAAAGGCATTCGTTTTTGGGGACACATTCCCAAAAATTTGACTTCATGGAATTCACTTCACTTATCTAACATAACTAAATGTCCAATTTTTTTAGAGGATCCGTTCAAGGATAGCAAAACGATTTAATGTTCATTGAATTAACAAAATATATTCTTAAATTGATTCAAATGAATAATAATTCAATTATTTGAAAAAATAAACTGGGGTTTTTCACTCTTTACTGATTGATTCCCCAAAGCAGACGGCGACGTTTTTAAGAGAGAAACTTTCTTAGTTATATAATATAACAGTTATTAAATAGTTATTTTATCAGATATGATAAAAAAAAAGAATAATAACCGCCTACTGCTGCAAATAAATTGTGATCAACTGCAAAAAGTTTTCATTCATTTATTGTCATGGTCATGTTTACCTTACTCACCATATCTTTTGATGGAAGCTGGCATTATTATATAAACCATACAGAGAAGTGAATGAATGGTTTTGTTTCCTAGATTTTTTTATGAAATAAGATTAAATGAATTTATTGTGATTTAAGAAAAAGTAACAACACGTGCACAGTTGTTCAAGTTTTTCTGCTAAATATAATGCACCATGAAAACGAAACCATACACATTGACTAATCACAGTTATCAAGTAACAATCACGAGAACTTCAATAAGAATTTGTAAATATCTTACCTAATCCCCTAGATCCAACACGTTTTATTAAAATATTGTCGCCTTTATTATGTTATCACTTAGCCATCTTCTTCAGATGTTTTGGCTTTATTATTAGCTTCGTTGCAAGCTGTTCAGCTGTTCACATTTTAACGTAAGAAAAGGGAAATATATGAATTGGCCTTCAGTAGAGAGGGGGCCGCGGTCTCTATTTAAATCTTTAGATACCTTACACGTGGCTCAGATAAGTTTGTCTCATATTACCAAAGAAGAATTCATTAGTTTGTTGGCTGATAAAGGGACTTTTATTATTGAGTTGAAGTCCGAGCCCCAGCCTGAGTCTCTGCGTCTAGTAATAAGACTAAATCACCACAACCCGGAATACCTTTGACTGCATCTTTGCCAGTACTTGTACCCGTACCATTATCGGCTATGAAGGCGGCACCAGCAACCTAAAGCACCTGGCATAGAAGAAATGACTCTAACTTCTGCCCTAAACATCTCCCTACAAAATCACATTACAAAGGCTGGACTGGGTTCGATACTGATTTTTTTGCACAAACACCTCAAAAGCCGGCAATAATAACCAAAAGAATGAACCTTTAGGAGGTACATGTGGAGTTAGGTAAAATATTTTTCCCTTTTTTTCATTTTTCGTGATAATTTCTTAAGTATTTTATTATATTTTTAGTGTATCAGCTTTACCTTCTTCGCCATTTTTAGCTCGAACACCAGCTGCTTTGAAGTTATTTCCCTCAACTCCCTTGCTTAGTGATTGGGATTGAAAATCAGGTTAAATTTAAACTCGTATTCATTTTATTGTATTATAAAGGTTTACGAAATTTACGTTTTTTCGCACCCAATAAAGCATCCTATTTATACACAATAATTTCATATTTTATATGATTTATCATTTGTGGGTAAGTAAAAATATACGCATGTCGCGTATTCGCCACTAAACGTCTTTATAAGTTTGACGGGCGTACTTTTCATACTATTAGACTACTCCAGTCTAACTATACTAAACTCACTAATATATACTATAATTTGTTTAATAGTTTTAGCTTTTCAAATTGTTATAGGGAGAGAACTCTAACTAAATAATAGCTGAAGTACTTAAGCATGGTACTTGTTGCGCCTTCGTGTAGAAGAATTTTGCACACTCTAAACAGCATATTTCCAACACACTTACTTACTCCCCTCTGCTACTCATGTACCCCTCACACTTAGTTGAGTTGGGTGCACAAGTGAATGGAATCAACCATGCCAATATTTTCATATAAATAACTTTGGTTTTTACCTACTTCATATGTACATATACGGTTGACCTCATATTTGTGTTTTTTTTTTGCTTCTTGAAGGGATAACACTATGAATGCATTGCCTTAACATTGGCAAAAGCTGTTGTAGAATTCTTTTTAATTACTCTTCAAGTGGTTTCAAGTGCTGCAAGTATTTCTGCATAGTTAGCTTCTCGAGTTTTACTTACTTATTGTCTTATTATGTACTGAACACACATCAAGTATAAAACAAGTTTAAAAATTTATACTGGATTTAATAAAGTTTCTTAGGAGTAAGTAATGTAAGTAATGCAGGGTATGAAACTCTCTGTACTCTTAAGTATGAAACGACCGCACTCTACGCCATTTATGTGGTAATAGTCTTATGTAAATAACATATAAATCAAATGAATCGTTGAGCAGATAAATATGTACTTACAAGTTAACACACATTTACATACTTGTTCTGTTTGATGAAATCCTTGCGTTCATCTGTCTTGTGTTGTGCCGCCTTAAGTGAAGAAGCAGAAACAAGCATTCCATGTACTCACCATATATACAATTTAATACAAAATAACATAACAACAATGGGCTTTATGCAATATATACTATAGTACAACTCCTTAAAGCATCTTCAGTATCAAACATTTATCTTCATATTGTTCATTAAGTGTATTTAGCTAAGGCTATATGTATATATATATATAGCTGTATAAGATAGTCTTGAGCTTTAATTCCCGGTACTAAATTGTATCAAAATATTTTCAAAAACGCATGGATTCACATTTTCATTCTGAATTGAACGATGTAATTGATGGTGGGCTAAATCTGGTATGAGACTTCGCCCTTTCCTAAAAACCACTTATATTTCTTTAATCTAGAAGATTGAATTCTGCATCAAAGTAAGTACTTTGGAAATTGTGGGTGTGTCTGTTATTTGATAACGCACATCGGTGAATGGTCTATTATTGTGACTTTTAATTTAATAACCTGCAATACATTGAAAATATATATGAACCGGTTTCGACCAATTCTAGAACCCCTTTCCATATACACACACAACTAAACTAATTGTAGCATAATTTAAGGAGCTAAGTGGTGTGAGGTGTGGAGTATTAAATGGTCGGGCGTGGCCGGCAATAACATTTTCACTTGTTCTTTTTTTTAAATTTTATTTCCTAGGGGCACTACAAATAATGGCCAATGCGATAATGTAAACATCATTCAAGTAATGACGGATGCTATGGAAAAGTTAATGTAAACGCATTACGGCAAGACGAAACCAGGAGAGTTTAACATTTTCACTTGTTTTAATTTACAATGATTTTCTTTACACAGTAAAAAATCATTATAAAATCCCGTTTTATAAAATCCATCATATTGAGGTGAGTGGATAAACTTCTGCAAGAGTTTTCAGAAACCCTAACAAGTAAGTACATTCTTGCTAAGGTTCTAAAATTCTGAATTTAGCCATGTCCATACATCCGTCTTCGTGTCAGTCTATGGTCAACATTCTTGTTGTCGCAAAAATTGAGATATCGCTTCTAAACTCGGCGGACGCATCCGTAGTTATTGCCCCCATACAATCATTTGAAAGAGTTATGAACGATTAAACAATATAAAAACTGAAGAAGGTTTATGCTTTTTTGGAACAGTTTTTCCTTTTAGTCAAAGTCTGCATCAGATAAAAAACCGAAAAATGGCACGCACCTTTCTTAGAGAATTATGTTAAATACAAATTTCAGAAAATGAGGCCGGTTGGACTCGCTTAACAGAAAATGTGAAATACCTTGTTTCATCTTTTGAACGATTTTTCACTTTCACGATTTCACAATTTAATTGAAATGTTGATATTTTTATACCCCACCCCATGAATTATACGTTGATGCGACTCGAAAGCTTCAAATCTGAATGATTTACTTTTAACAAGCTTTCACAAAGTGAACGAAATTTCTTTACAACACATGTTACAAAGCATAACTTTTTAGGCGACAAACACAAAATCGCGGTATATTTCCAAGACGCCCTTTGTTCATAGTTGAACATACCACTCATATAAAGCAATTGCAAGTAGGTTTACAAAATGTGAGATTCTTCTGGCATACATGAAAAAAGTTTTCCTCCAAGTGAATTTTTTCTGAAACTATACTAAACGCACCTTGCTTTTCTTCAAGTGTAGACAATACATTTTACCGCATACATATGCATGATGATGATTTATATGAAAATCAACGCCAATTGTTAAAGGAAGATACAACCACATTATTGCGTTTGGATTAATGAATTTTTAAGGAAAAGTTTTTTAATGAACACGTTTTTACAGGAAAATGCCAGCTGAGCTATATGAGGATGTATAGTAAGGTAGCTATACCCCAGCTATGGTGGTATTTTGCACTGATTTGTTTAAAACTTCTAATTGATGTTGGCTTTTTTATGTGTAGCGCAATATATTAAAAGCGAAATGTTTGTAGTTTACAAATAGTTTAAGCTTGTTAAATTATAATCCTGCGAAACCCATAACCACACGCGCACAACATAAACTTGTGATAAACGAATTATGTACACACACACAAACATACATATTTTTTTGCAGGCATTACTTTAGATTCATGAAATGTCTGAGGTTTCGCTTCAGCTCGACTCCTCTCATTAATGTTTTATTGTTTTTTAATTGTTTGCCCCCGTCCGTCTACATGACCTTTAATGCAACTATGTACCCATAATATTTAATATTTAATACTGACATCATTTACATTTCCGATATAAAGCACGTTTGCTTTATAGGGTTATATTAATAAGTGTGTGTATGGGTCATGTCATTATGTAAGACGTTACAATAAACAATGAGAGGATGTTATGAGTTATATTATAGATAAAGGACATTTATGAATTTTTAATAAAGTTGTGCAAACTTGTGCATGTGGGCGGCTGAGTGGTTTGTTGATTGTATTTTGATGTTGACTTTTTATACCCTGCACCACTTGTAGCAAAGTGCATATTAAGTTTGTGCGGATGTTTGTAACTCCTAAACGGCAAATACCACACCCATCTTCAGTTATACCGATCGATTCAGAATCAAAATCTGAATCGATTTAATCATGTCCGTTTGCCCGTCTTTTTGTAAATTTGTGCACAAGCTACTGGTCCCATTTTTGGCGATATTTTGATGAAATTTGGTGCAAGGACATGCCTTGGCTTAGAAAGAAACCCTATTGAAAATGGACCGAATCGGCATATTTTTAGAACCCTCCCCCATATAAGAACTTTTTATATTGGAAGTCTTTATATGGCGAACATTCGTAATTCTTAATATTTTTTGACACAATTTGTTGAAAAATAGTTAATTGCCTTAATAAGTGACTGTGCCAAATTTGGACTCGATTGGACCCTTTTTAGGTGTCTCTTCCACATAACAATATTTTTCGAGTGACTTCTACGACAAAGTCCTCCGTTTACTGATACCTCTTAACGATTTTTAGAACTGAATGAAAATAAGTCAAAAAATTACATTTGAATTAACGTAATTCCTATATATGCGCCACTGATGCACCAAAGCGCCCCAAGCAATAAATATTTCAATCTAACGTCTAAACATTTTGCGTTTTGTCGCTCCGGGGTTGTATAGTTTGCCTCATTTTGTTCGATTTCAATACCAACCAGTGCACAGAGACCAATTATGGAATCGCTATCTCTAAAATAACACAAACAGACACAGACTCACATGGTTAGATCGACTCATTAATCGATGCTGATTCAATATATATTATGTATACATTCTTGAAAGTCCAAAGCCTGTACTGCTATAAAGTAAATAACTTGTGCAAATTTTCAGAAAGTGATTTGAAACCGATCATTGTAATAATAGGAAGGTTCTTTTAGGAATACAAACACCCACCCATCCATTCGTAGATTATTCATTTAATTAGTTTTCAAATGATCGTCCTTTAATATTCTCCGATGAATTACCCATGCTACCCACCTTAGTGTGAACACCCTTACAATACCATTAAACCAATGTGCGCATAAAATTTCATTCATCCACCGGAAAAGTTCTAAAGCAAACGGTTGTCTCGGCAACCAACTTTTGCAGTTGTCCCTAGTGTAAAAAAATTAAAAAGTCAACTTTGTACAATATAAAAAGAGTTACAAAATTTGTTTACATTTAGATTGACACTTCAGTACGGCAAATGGCAAAAATTAAAATTAAAATTGACAACTTTATAATCGAAGGAATATTCTGAGAAAAATATCCACCTTTCATAATTCGGTATAATGGATTTACCCGCAGTGGTAAGCGTGAAAGGTTTTCGAGAATTTAATAATGCACAAAAAGAACAACTGTATGAGACACTATTAGAGTTAAGGGTGGCAGTAGAAGATATTCCAAAAAAATCATTACGAAAAACTTTGGAACTAACTCTGGCCGTATTAGCCCATAAAGGCAAACAGGTGCAAGATTTAAGTGAACAATTGGAGACCAGAACACAAATCAGTAGTTTGGGTAGGTAATTACCCAACCAAGAAGTGAGAGTATTAATATTAAAGCAAACATAAAGCTTACGCAACTTCTTTTCAGAATCGCTTAACGAACGCTTAATACAAGAAAATGAACAATTTAAGCAAACGCTCAGTGGCTTACAGGACGAGAAAGTAAAATTAAACGACAAAATCAAAGACGTAAGCTGGATAAATTAACGTTTACGATTTCATTATGATTTAAATGAAAAACAATTTCAGTTAGCTGATGAAATCCTTATGCTAAATGAGAGACTGCAAGAGATTGCAGCCAAAGCGGAGTTAAGTGACAAGGATTCTTCCGATCCGCTTTCCGAACTCGATAAAAGAGAAGCGCTTCTTCTTAATATCAATGCCAAGAACAAGCACATCAAACGTTTACTAAGAGACATTGAGGTAGGTCAATAGAATATTTCATAAAGTCTTTTCGTTCTTATATGAAGTCTCCTTCTTTTTTCCAGTCTTTGCAAACGCAGAATATTGAACAGGCGAAAACGATTATTGTGCTAGAGAAAAAGTTACAGCATGAAGAAGACTGCCATCAATTTTTAAAAACCACTTTCACCCAACTAGAGCAGGAAAAGAATACTCTTAAAATCGCCTTTGATGATTTGTCCATCGAAGTTAAACGATTAAAAGGCAAAGTTGCATTTTTGCAGAAAGAACGTGAACGCAATGAAAAAGAGTTGAAAGGATTTGTTGAAAAGTTAGAGGAAAAAGCGCAGTATTGGAAGAAACTTCTGGAGGAGAAAGAAAAAGAGTTGATTAACTTGAAAAAGCGTAAAATAGCGAAATGTTCAGGTAGGGAAGTTGGAGAACAAGGATCCTCTTCGGATGGCATGGATTCTGAAAAAAAAACGCAATTACTAAAAGTAAGTGTGATTTATAATTCCGATATTAATGGCATTCCATCATTTTTAAAACATTTAATAGTGTTTGAAAGCTCGTGATAAAATAATAGAAGAAATGGAAAGAAAAATCAAAACCATGGCAGAAGAAATGCTAATAACCACTGAACTTATGAATAAAGTCTATGAAGAACGCACCGCACAAATGGATCCTCAAAAACCGCGCCCATGCTGCAAAACAATAGAGGTTGCTTTAAAGGCTGCTAATAAAAAATGTCAAGAACTAGCAGAGTTGCTCGAACAAGCGGAAGAAGATAGTTGCTTAAAAGCCAAACAAGCCGAAGAAGCCATTAAGACTTTAAATGCCTATCAAGGAGGAGAGGACGGCCTCTTACCGGCTCTACAGAAATGCTCTTCCTTAGAAAGTAAATTGCAATCACGCGAAAAACAAATCCAAGCTTTAATCACCGAACTGAATTCCTTACACGAAGTGGCTCAAGAAAATACTATTTTAAGAAAACGCTTAAACATACCCGATGATGCCATAATATTCACTAAACATCTAGCAGCCAAAGAGAGAAATAAGGACAAGATAATAGATCGTTTAAATCTCAAGTTGAGAGCTTCTGAAGAAATGCGCCTACAATTGAAAATGGACAAATGTGACTTAAGGCAAGTGATACTTAAAAAATAGTACTAAAACTTTGTAAAATATTTGATTTCACCTTGAATAGGAACCGACTATTAGAAATGCAGCAGGCGCTGCAAAACCAACAACAACGAAGCGGAATATCCAATGATAATGAAGATTCGAAAGCAACTGAAGAATCGGGTAATAAATCTCTCGAACTTGATTCTACTATACTATCTTCGGAAACGAATCATGCCAATGACACATCCTCAAGTCCTGTAATACAGTCACCTTCTAAAGAAATTGGAGAAGTTGATGATAGTAATAATCCAGAAACCCTTTGCAAACATTGTCAAGGCGAAATTGAAATGCCAATTCCAGAAACCCAAAATGAGAATGTTGCCAAACATGAAGATATGATCCAAGAAAATGAACTTTTAAGACAGGGAATGTTGGATATTTTAGAAAAGCTTAGAGAATATAATGGTAAGCCCTAAGGAATTTGTGTTCTTGTGTATGCTTGCAGACTAACATCTAAAAATTTTAGATTCCTCTGAACAAATTGTTATAGACAGCACGCTTTTGCAAAGTTTATTGAATGTACTCAAATCTCAAACATTGGGGCCTAAGAGTCCAACGCGCCTAAGAGAGCAACTGCAAACAAGTAAGGAGAGAGAACGAGCTTTAGAAGAGTTGCTGCGTCAGCACCTGGACAAAGAGATGCAAAACGTTGACAAAGATTTAGATGAAATTCCAGACATACGTGAAGACGGTGAAATTAGAAATGTAGAAGAATCTGTTATAGAAATACCCATTTTTGTGGATTCATCCACTCGTCCCACTACACCCAACCGCCAAAGTTTTCCACCTTTAAAAATACCTGAGATCCTAAGTGACGATTCGGCCCAACCATTACAATCAACACAACTCAATCTCAATACAAGACGTCAAATGGAGCAAGAACTGGAAGAACTAAGAATTTATCGCAAACACTATGAAGAATTACATCTACATATGAGAGCAAGTGAAGTAGAGGCCGTGAAAACTTGCGCTGACTTAACGGAAAAGCTGAAAAACGTAGAAATTGAAACTGCCAGAGCACGCAAAAAAGCCATGTATCTGGAAGAAGATTTAAACAAGAATATCAGTGAAATGAAAGAACAACAGATCACTTATTTAGAAAGAGAGATGGCTTGGAAAATTGAAACAGAAAACCTTAAGATAGAAACTGAGTTTGTGAAGAAGGATTTTAATCATTACGCGTCCATTTATTGCTACAACAAAGAAGAATTTGCAATTTTGCAGAATGCATATACAGAGAGTCTTAGCAAATTGGCCTTTCTCACTGACACGGTGTTAAAAGAAAAGCTTGAGATCGCTATACCCAATTTAAGTAAAGACTATGGCATCATTCAAGATGATTATCAATTGGATCTCATAACTCGAGAAGAATATGAAGAGAAGGAAAAATTAATTAAAGATTATAGTGTACAAAAGTTAAAGATGTCGCGAAAAATCTCCCAGTTGGAGAGATTATTGGAATTGGGTCAAGAACAAATACAGTCACAACAGAAATTACTTAATGACATAACAGATAATCATATAAATCTCAGGCATTTTGTAGCCGATTTGCAAAGCACCAGTGAGGAGAAATTTCTGATAGCAAAGTTACAAAGGGACCTGGCTAGCGGTATACGTATTCAAATTAGAAATTGTGTACAAATATACTCAATTAATGGACTTTTTTAATACCGCTTACAGCTAAACTGGAGATTAAACGTCTGGAGAGTGAATGTGCAAGCGCTAAGCAGAATATCAACTCTCTGCAAAATAGCTTATCAAGCAACGAACAATTATCCAAAAAAAAGGAGCAAGACTACCACAACGAAATGCGGCAAAGTACTACAAAATTAAGGTTAGTGTTATATCTAAAGAATTGATGTTTAGCAAGCCGTAATCTGGAAATTCTTAGACACCATATTCTATATTATATGTATTCTCAATTCCGCTTCTATAATTCTTTTCCTTTAACTTAGATTTCTGCAAAAGTCTTTGTTAATATTAAACGAAAAATATGCCAAGTTTACGCCTTTAATTTCACTCACCAACTATATATGTGCCTATCAAAAATTTCAAAGCAGTTTCGAAACAAATGCCAAAAATATAATTTCCCAAAATGTATCCCAACTAATTGAACAATTGATCAAAACAAAATTGAACAATCATAACAATTTACAAATGGAAGAGCAGCAGCAGCAGCACTTGATTAAGGTAGGAGGGGAATATATTGACAGGAAACACAAATTGATGATTTATTAAAATTTTACAGCTAATTAAAACTGAGACTCAATGTAAACTGTTTGAAGATCAAATGAATGTGTACGAGAAAAAGTGCTATGAGCTGGAGAAGCAACTCAACAGCTTTAGATTGAGTCAAGCTTTAGAAACTGAACACTGGCAGACCATACAAGCGCTCTTTGGTTCTGAGGAATATTTGAAAGATTTAACAATAAAAACACAAGAAAATCTAAAAAATATAGAAGAGATTCTTACCAAAGATATGGCTTGTAATACCGATCAGTTGGAAGCTCACATGTCCACTGAGAACAATGCTTCTTCAAGACATACACAACAGAGCGCGTTGACGCAATCCAGTCCCCAAAGAACACAGGATGAACTTTCACATTCTAGGCAAACTGATACCAATTACTTCCAAGAACAAAAATCAAATACTGAAGTTAAACAAGCTCCAGCGCAGCTTCAGCGGCAAACTAAAGAAGCTGAAATACAAACCTACCAAGAAACAACTGCTCAAGAAAGCAAGGCCATACAAACATTACTGGATCAAAATGGCCATTCCCCAAAAACAAAAGATATCGTCAAGCAGTCGGAATTAAATGATGCTTTGCAAAAGTTGCAGGAAGTTCGTGAAAAGCAAGTAGAGGATGTAATATTTTTTATATTATATTAACCTTGAAAGTCTTATAGATTCTTTCAAGCTCAACTGACGATTCAAGAATTACAAGATAAATTAAAGTCTTCCGAAGCGAAAGGTGAAGGTCACAAATCCTCTAACGAATCAACGACAGCACCTTTCTGCCCACAATCGGACGTAATCGAGGTATTTTTTACTCTACAATTAATGCAAAACTAATGTTCTTTATGAATCTTTTAGAAAACCATCCTCTCCTTCCATACCTTGCTTAGTGAAAAGGATAAATCGATTAGTAAATATCAGGATATTGTACAAACTGAACGAGAACAAAATAATTTGTGTTTGGCCAAATTGAATGCCGAAATCGAAAGACTGAATAACACCACAACCACCATGAATGTTTCCATAAAAGGGAAGGATTTGGAAATATTGGACTTGAAGTCACAATTGGAAGCGCTAAGCAAAAGACGCAATGGCCACGAAAAGTTACAATTAGCCACACAATTGGTGGTGGGGACCGATGATAACGTTGACAATAGTTTACATGAAATGAGCGATGAGAAAATCGAAGAACTATTCCAACAAGAGAAAACGACTGCAGCATCCGTTACAAGTGCAGAGAATCTTGCGACAATATCTCCTGTACATATACCCGCCAGTGTATCGAAAGAGATAAAAGAACTGAAAGAGAAAGCGACTTTTTGGGAAAGCAACCTCAAAATTAAAGAAGATGAGGTTCAAATACTAAAAGAGAAGTACCAGAACAGAATAGAAATCGCTTCTTAGAAAGGCGTTACAATTTTGGTTTCTTTTAGGATTAAATTGTTGCAAGAGCGTGAAAAACCGTTAGAAACTCACGACAAAGAAATTGAACAACTGAGACAGTTATTGGAGGAAAAGGACAAACATATCAATGATCTGTTGGATACACTGAATAATTTTCACGTATTTTGATGCACATAACCTTACATATATTCTCCAATGTTTCTAACGCTTCTTTTTCTTCTGCAGGATGATCAACAACGCTTTATAAATGATGCCTCCAATCATTCGGCTGATCAAATAGCACAATTGGCAAATGACGTTTCACGTACTGCGGCCACTAACAAAATCTATCACACTCAAGTGGAAGCTCTGAAGAAACAATTGGCTGCTGTAACACAACGGGAAAAGCAAGCTCGCGACCTCAATATTTCGTTACGCAATCAATTAATTAAACGTCCGGTAGTGTCCATAAAAAGTGAATTGAATGCTCGGGTAAAAAGTGAAAATCTGCAGAAACGTATACAGCAACTGGAATTGGATTTGGAAGATGCGCGGGTGGAAATACAGCGTCAGAAAGCCATTCTGGAAGCGAAACGTAATCGTAGCAATTTGGAGGTGGCCCTCTGGGAGAAGCAGAAACGTTGGCAGCAAACTGCTGAGAAATCGAAAACGAAACTAGAAGAAACGGAGGCTGCTCTAGCAAAATGCAGACATCTATTGCAGTCTGCTCGCAACAGTATAAATCGTTTGGAAAAGGACAAACAAGTATTAATAGCAAGATTGGGAAGAGGTTGGAAACAAAATGCAATTTATTAAAAAGTAATCTTTTATAATATACACTTTTAACATGTAGCCCATCAGCACAGTCCGAAGCATACAATAAAGTGTTGTCGGGCACCTTCATGCCCTAATTTACATCAGGCAAGCAACAGTATTAATGCTGCTTTAGTCAAGTACATATCTTCGGAGAGTCCCGAACAAATGTTAACTGGTGCCAGCAGTACTTGCAGTTCTCCAGCTCGTAGTGCTATAATAAGCACTAAAAACAGTTGCTCCGTTACTCTACAGCATCACACAGAAATTATGGAGACTTTGAAAGCACGCCTGGAAATGCAACAACGCAAAATTTTAGCATTAGAACTAAGAGGCAAAGGCGGCAACACATTAACAGTGGAAATGGAAAGGTTGCAAGAGAAACTATCAGCTGTGGAAGCGCAGAATGTACGCTTAGAAGCGAAAAATTTACAATTACAGTTGGACAATGATATGTTAAGGCAGGGGAATGGCAGCGAACGCTTACAAAAGCGCACCAAACATTTGGAAGAGTAATTGGCAACATTGCATTATTCAACAATTACTCGTTAAGATCAACTAATCGTTTCTTCTTTCTCCTTAGTTACATAATAGCTTTAAAAGAAGAAATGGCTGGACTGGAGGCACGCCGCCAATTGTGTAAATGTACCGGCATGAAGATTCAAACTCAAACTGGTCAATCGGCTGAGTGTACAATATTGTCGCTACGAAATCTGGTGGAGAAATTAATGGCTGAAAATAAATTCTTAAAGGATGGTCGACATTCAAGTGAATCACGGGTACTATAAAACTGAAGCATACATCTCGAAAAATCTCAATAAAATGAAACTTTTAAATATCCGAAAAGGCTTCCTCAGAGTCCTGCGCAAACGATGTCATAAAATTCCAGCAAATGTATCGCGAGGCATTGCACAAAATTGAGGCCTTGCAATTGGAATTGAAATTGAAATCCCAGTGTCCACATTGTGAATCATATAAGCAAGCGGTTTGTAAATGCAGAGCAAAAAACAAAAAAACTGAAATTTGAAAAAACCAAATTTTATTTCATTACATCATTTTAGAAAGAAGCATCCGGATTGAACGAGGAGCTGGCATATATAAAGGAATTGTTATACAAAAAATCACAATTACTGCAGAAGGCAAAAATTTTGTTAACACGTGCCGCGGCCAAAGAAAAAGTTCTCAAAGAACAGTTAATGATGTGGAAGCGTAAATGTTTCGAATTGCAAAATGTTCCCGTTATTGAGGAAATTAGTGAATAGTTGACAATTTATAGCTTTTATTTATCTACTTCTCCTTCTTCTTCTTCCTTTATTTTATTTAACTCAAATGTGTGTTTTTATTTCATTTCCACCTCATTGGTATTGTATTTTAACTGTAAAGTTATTGTATTTGGTGTAGTGGCGTCAGCCACCATTATTTCCTGTTCGTCCCTGAGATGTAACTCTCCCAGTGATAGAGTAAGATTACAGCGTGTACGTTCTTCAATGCTTTTCACGGTGGACATGTAGAGGGTCTTATTTTTGCCATCAATAATTGTAGTAACGCCTAAAAATAAACATATTTTCAACGGAGTGTAAATTGAATTGAAAACTTGAAAATAAATCGACAACCAATATAGCTTACTAGGCTCTTTCATTTGATATTTAGGGCTTTTGCGCAACATTTCTAATAAATCATCAAGAGTGGTGGTATTGGGATTCTCCACATTCAACTGTTGCGGTTTATTGCTGCAGGCCAAGCATTGTTCATTCTTCTCAGCACCATATGTGTAGGTGTAAATGCCATCTACATCATTGAAATTCATATAATTGTACATATTATCATAACAACTAGTCGCCATTTTGAATACTTCATTGGCACAAGCGGCCGCTATAACGGCATTTGTACTAGCAACGGCCGGTATAATATTCTTTACAACGCCCTGTACCAAACGATAAGTGATGCCAGTGATATTATATTTATTTGCCCTCTCCAACGCTCGTTCATACACCCAGCCCAGATGTTGAGGATCATCACCATCCAAAGCTACTTTGAAAGGATTTTCTTTGTCCCATTGTATAATCTTAACATATTCCACGCAATGCTCAGGTAAACGCGGTGTATTTGCTATCGTACACAACGGATAAGTTACTTGTGGTGGAAATAAATCTAATGTGCAATCAATACAAGCTGTCACACCCGGAAATACAATCCGAGCATTGCCCTTGAAACCTTCGGTGCCGCCATCTACCATTGGTATCATACTGGAGTGATCCACATTACCGTCATCTTGATAGCTTACGAGCGACAAAATCATGCCATTAATCCAACGCCGTGCCACAATCGAATCCAGGCCACACACAATAATGTGAAATTGTTGATAGAATGTTTCATCGAAATCCTGAATTTTGGCGAAATGAGGTGTTACGCGACAAGTGGTAATACGTTCGTTAATGAATCTAGCAGCACATTCGGCTTTAGATGAACCAATATCCTCACGACGGAACAGAAACTGACGGTTGAGATTAGACAAATCAATTGTGTCCATATCAATGACGTGCAAATCTCCAAAGCCCATTAGAGCTAAATCTTTGAGCAGCTCACAACCCAAACCACCAGCACCTGAAAATCAAACGTTTTTTTATACAACTGAATATCTTTAAACACTATTTTCTTATTCATACCGATTACCAATATTTTGCAAACATTTTGTAGAAAATCTAAATTATCTGGTGAAGGAGTAAAATTATCCTTACAAAAAGGTCCCGCTCTTTCCAAAATCTTGCGCAAATTATTCCATCTCTTATTATTTAGAGTAGGTGTCGGAGCCTTAGTTGTAGACATATTTCTAGTATCGTTTAGGCTATTTCCATTTAATTTAACTAAAGGACACAATTAAATAAAATTAATGTGTGAAACTGGTAAAACTTCAGAATAGAATATTTATTTCATTTGTTTATACTGTTGGATTCGGCGATGAATATAAAAAGTTTTTGTAACGGCTGAGATAGATAGCGCGCACACGCATTATGCAGTGCTGCAATGTACTACATAACGAAAACACATACCTTCCATTCCATTGGCACAACAAATTAATATCCAAAAATTTATCATATATTTATTTTAAACATTTACAGCTAAAGAGCATTGAAGGAAATTCAATAGAACGAAGCCACTGCACTGTAGCAATCGACGATACTGCTCAACTATGCACGAGCAGCGGTAGCAGTTTTCTGCAAATAATACTCTTAACAGTATTGCCATTTCAAGATTTTTTTATGCATTAGGTCTGTGAAGTTAAGAGTTTCATTTAAGCAAAACGAAATGAATTGATACAAAACCGTAACAGAGTTTATAGGAAAAATTTGAAAGTGAACAAGTATATAATGGGGACCCAAAATTGGAGATACAAAGTTGAAATAGTCAGTACATCATATAACGTGTTATAAATTCAAGAAATCGAAACGATTGTTACAACTAGATAAATTTAAGCACGTGCCACTCCTACACTCATGCAATCACATACTTCCAAATGTGAACTTGATTTCTCAATTTACTCAGGAGGGAATCATGAAAATTCGAGAGTTGAATACAATTGCCAATTATACCAGAGCACAAAATGCATGGGCATACATCTAATGAAAGCCATTAAAGTAAAAGTAATTGTATACAATTAATGCAACGAAATGTAAATAAGATATACATGTGAAAATTTTACAGTAGCACAATTATTATTTTAAGATTTTATCATTAAGAACCGTAAAACAGGAAATTAACATAAACGTATGTACGAAAGTGTTTCTTATTCGAATGCATTATATTTTGTGTTTGCCTTTGCACTCTTGAAGGTTATTTAGCTGTTAAGGAGACCCATTAAACTAAAAATAATTTGTTGTGTGTAGTGTGTACCCGTTCGTAAGGTAGTTTGCTTGTTGCGGGAAAACATTTCGAGTTCTTGCATCTATTACAAGGTGAAACTGGAAGTATTTGTACACAACGTGTGAGAAGTATTATTTTATAAATTCTTAGGCTTATCAAGCGGTACACAAACGCGTTTAACCAGTTAAACCGTTGCATCCATATAAACAAATGTGTGTTATGCTTAACTCAAGTGAAGTGAAATCAAGTAGAAGAGGTTAAAGTGCATTCAATTGTATCTTCATCGGTAATGTTGGTAGTGGTGTGATGCACGAAATGCACCCACCCACGCATGGTGAATATATTTTGCTTCCACTAAACCAGCAAAACGCCACACCTACGGCATCCTCGGATGAAGGTAACGACGACACCGACTACGAATATGTAAAGAGAACGGACAAGTTTCGCAATAAAGTTGGTGCAGCTTTGCGTCACAGTTACAAATCACGTCGTTGCGCTTCCTGCTATATACCATGTCGTATGGGCAAGCGTTTGATTTGTTTATTTCTGTGTGCCATTGTGATACCTTTGCTGCTCTTTATTGTGTTAAATGACCTTTCGGGGAGACAGTGTAAGTTGTTGCATGATTTTTATAAATGTGTATGTGTGTGTGTTTTATAAGTTTTTTCCTTAGATGCTTTGACCGACTGGGGTTTTGCAGTGTCTCGAAACGTAAGTGAATATGTTTCGCCTCGCAGTTCTAATACGACTCTATTGGAGCCGCGCAATAGCTGTCAGGATAAAATGTTCCTTTTAATTATAGTCTGTTCGGGTATGGAAAATTTCGTAGCAAGGTACAGGCGATGTGGAAAAAATGCAATTTTGTTGGAACATCTCATCTCATCTCATAATAATTCCTGATTTTTTTAGACAAATCATACGGGAGACTTGGGGAAATTTGAGTGAATTTAATTACGGTACATTCGCTCGATTGCATGCCGGTTTCAAGGGCTCATACGCGCCTGTACTAGAACAACGCGTAAACTTTTACAAAGAGTTTCTAAAATTCAATGACAGTGTTGGTATCGTATGTTTATTTAATCCCACACGTATATTTTATATATATTTTGTTGTTGTTGTTTAGGTCGCATCTGCTTTGCCCTACAATCTACCTGTGCGTGTTCTATTTTTGGTGGGGCGCAGTCGTCCTGAACATTTCATTGGTAACGAGACCTTAATGAGGATACGTCAAGAGGCTGAGCAACACGATGATATAATTCAGGAGAACTTCATAGACACCTACAACAACTTAACAATAAAATCAGTGATGGCCTTAAAGTGGCTGCTGAAAAATCATTGCCATGAACAAGTGGCATTCTTTATGAAATGTGATGATGACACATTCATAAACATACCGAATTTATTGCATTTCCTGCTGGGCGGCACGATACCATTATATAATGATACGCTAGAGTTTTACGATAAACAAACACTACAACAGCATTCCGCGCAAAAGGATCGCTTAAATGCCACTGTTGATTATCTCGTGGGACATCGGTTTTGTTCGGTGCGTCCGGTGGAGAATGTGGCCAGTAAATGGTACATGCCAGCCTATATGTATGGCGGTGATAGATATCCCACCTATTTATCGGGGGCTGGTTACTTGATGTCGTTGGATGTTGTGCCAAAGTTATATGAAGCTGCCCTAAATACAACTCTGATTTATTTAGAAGATGTCTATGTGACGGGTATGTGTGCTAAACGGGCGCATATTACGCGACATCACCATCCTCTGTTTAGTTTTAAAACCTCCAAACGTCTTTGCTCGTACAAAGGAACAATTATCAGTCATGGCCTGAAGGATGACAGCATGTATGCTGCGTATAATTTTGTGGCCAATTTCAGTCACCACTGTCCATCGCCTGATAGATATTTTAAAGTTATGCATTTGCAGAAAGCAACAGGTTGTTAAACAGTTGGGGGTGCGAGTGACACACACGTTATCAGTTTTGTTCCAAACTTTTTTTCATGTAAACTAAAAGACTTTAATTTTTGTACACTTGTAATAATTTTTAAATAATTTAGTGTTTTTTTCTTTTTTTGTTTTTATTTAAGATAGGAAACACGTTTGTTTGTAAAACAACGAAATAGCACTTGTCAGGTTGTTAACAATTGATTTATATAGTATTGATGTGAAAAGTAAGAGATTTGGTTAATTTTAATGAGATCGAGCTGCGACTGCACCAATTGGAAAAGCATTTAATGCACATCTGTATCCGTCAGTCCATCCTTAGCTAATTAAGACTTTTATATTTTGTATTCCTTTGTTCCTTCCATTTGGAGAATCTCAATAATGTATAAAGCAAAAGGTGAACTCTTTATAATAAAAAGAAACTTTTATTAGAAAGCTTATCTTTTAAAATTACTAATAACAACAGGTTTTGATGCGACTCAAATTACAAGCTTAAAATATTACCATATACTTGAGAGGTTCTCTGCAAAGCAAACTTATATTACAATATTAATTTCGAGGGTCTCCCAACGATTGCTCTTTAGGATGTTTTTAGGGAGGTGGGCACTTTTGGTAAACCAAATTCATCGGTTTCAATCGAGTTCTACAATAAGAATATGACAAGAAAGTAGTTTTTTGAAATTAATTTGAAAAATATTTCCACTCACTTTATTGGCTGGCACTAAACTATCTGCCCCGGGTTCTCTGTCTGGGGCTGCTGGCGCTTTAACGACATCATCCAAATAGCTGGTATCATCATCTAAAGCAATCTCATCACCTAAAGCTTCCAATTCTGCTTCCAGTTCATCGTCATCGACCTCGGGCATGCCATACGTGCGACCCAAAGCTTCCTGAACATCGTCAGCTTGTTCCAACATATCAGCCATATCATCTTGTAAATCCTCAATTTGTTCTATGTCAATTTTTTTATATTCCTTTTGCATTTGCTTAACACCATCTTTCATGGCGGCCACTGTAGCTTGTGTATCTTTTAATGTTTGTGCAGCGTAATTAGCCTGTTCCATGTTAAACGATTGATTACGCAAAGATTCAGCCTGTTGTTCGTAACTAATGCAAATGTTTCAATAAGATGTTTGAAAAGCTATTTAAAATATTTTCATAACATATTTAACATACGCTTTCTTTTGCTTTAGAACACGTAAAGCCTTTTGTTTAATCGAGTTTTTGCCTGGCCCCTCACGCATTTTAGACATTTGTTCACGATATTTACGTAATTCATTTTCCAATTTTGCAATTTTTTCCTCAATGCTACTAGCTCGCTGATCCACCTTTTGTAATTATTAATTAATGACACATAGAGATCAATATATTTTAATGCAGGAATATATGTAATATAAACAAAAACACATCAATTCAATTTTACCCCTTTGATGCAGTCGTTAATATTAGGACCAGGTTCTTTAGGCTTTCCACGGCCAAATAAACGATTCATTCTGTTTAATTTTTAAAAATAACAATAGATTTTCCACAAATTTATGAAATTATGTGATTTTGTAAATTGATATTAACAGAGACGATGACTAATATTTGTAACTACTTTGACAGTTATTAGGGTGTGAAAATATCATTAAAATGTTTTTTAGCAAAGAGAGAAAGGTGAGAGAGAGTATAGTTGAAAAATTAAATATTCAACTATATTCTTATATATATATGTAGAAATGTCCCGTTAAAATAGTTTATAATTTTCTCTTTATAACATTTACTTCTGAGAAGTGGTCATTGTTAAATATATTTACCTAAAAGACTCATTTCTTGAAATCAATACACAACAGCTTCAACTAGTGTCAATTGTTCAATTGACTGATTGTTTCATTGGAACTAATTTACGAACTACACATGTTTCATTATAGGATTTGTTTTAACTAAACAGTATGTGGAAAAATGTCAACGTGCAATAATTGTGGTGATTAAAAAGCGGAGGAAAAGTAAAATTTTTATCATATTAAACAATAAATTACTTTTACTCTCAATTTTTAAAGCAACTAAATAAGTAAATGATTTTAGTATGTGATACTTGGCAAATAAACACAAATAGTAAGTTATAGATAAAAAAAAATGAGAAAAGAAAAGACACAGTGAGACGTGAAAAACCAACCATATGTAATGGTTATGCCAATTGATTCATTGACCTTTTAACGGAAAAAAATTAATGATTAATTATAAAATAACTACGACGTAAACATCTATAATTTACATTCAGTACGTCACAACACAACTAAATAATGAAGAGATATTTATACAAAATATGGTGTAATTATGAATAATAATCTAAGCGATAGCTACATTAGTGGTTGGGGAGAAAAACGTTACGTTTCTATCCAATATTGTACTTTGTGCGACACTTATAGGATTTAAGCTTCGTCATGGATAGTACAATGTTTTTGGCAGCTCTGCACGGCGATACAGCCTTGTATGCAAATATGCCGCAAGCGGAAGATATAGGAAATTTAATTACGTCTTCTTCAATACCGTCTAATATGACTGTATCAACGGTGGCCACAACTACGACAATGATGACACCAACAACAGTTACTCCATCAGATCATGATAGTACAATTTCTATGGATAACTTTTATCCAGCTTTAGTACAATGTTTCGGCATAATTATATGTGGGTAAGTTAAATAAATATGTACACACACATTATCACGTATTTGACATTCAACTTTTTATGATTGTCGGTGCAATAAATAAGAACAAAAGAAAAAGAAACAACAACAGCTTTATAGACACCGGTATTAATGTACATGCCTGTAATGTGCCAGTTTGCGAACACAACGGAATAAACAAATTAACATATTGCTTAAATTTCCGTTTATATATGTGTGTGTATGTGTGTTATAAATTCATTGTTAGTACATTTGTACTCCATATACGTTCTGTAAACAAGCACATTGTTTGACCTTCAATTATATTTATAACGATAATGTATTTATTACATGTGTTTTGTTTAGTGTTATCTTATGTTGTCACAAAACAAACAAAAAGCGATAAAACTTTATTTTCCTACATTTTATAAATGGTTCCCATCGGTTGTTTAGCTGGATTTCTGTAAAGGGATGGTATTTTTTTGTTGAACTGTGATAATCGTATGATAATCGTAGAACAAATCGTTTTTAAAATTACATCTTCTCTACAAGTTTATTACAAACTCCACATAAAAGCATTTATTGCTATTTTTTCAAGTTTAATTTTGTTTGTTTTAATAGGCAAACTGTAATTCTTAGGTACCGTTATCATATATTCATTACGGCAATATCGTTTTGCGTGCTCATCCCCCATTTCATGATAAGTTTTTGTACATGAATGTGTAAATGCTACCTTTCACCATTTCTTTTTGTTGTTGTTGATGTTGTCATAAATGTTTTTATGAGTTTGTTGTTATTTATTTGTTTATTGTTGTATATGTGTATGTATATTTAAATAAGCAAAACTTGTACACAATACAATCAATAATAAAGTAGCTACCGGCAAACTTCATAGAATTTTATTGCCTTGTTTTCTTTATTAAGGTGGATGCATTTCTGTGCGACTTTAGATAAATATCCGGACTAAGTTTATACAATTTTTTTACGTATGTTTTACAGCAAGTGTTTTAATTGAACAGAACAAAAAAAAGAAAACAAGTTGTGGTCTGTCTCTGCCAATGAGAGAATGAAAAAACACCTGTTTTACTGAATAATATACTCGTATATAAAAAATTAAAGTTATATATCTTGTCAAGCATAAAACTAATCATTAATACAAAAATGGCATTAATCTGGACAGTGATGGACACTAAATATATGATTTAATCTCTATATGAAAAAAAATTTAATTTAATAGCTTCATTTATCACTTCCAAGTATTAAGTATTGAATCGTTGAAAAATTTGTTTTTATTGCTGTCGATGAATAATTTTGCACAAATTCTGAATCGACCAGCGAATGAGAATGATTTCCACACCTAGACTGATTCGAAATATATGTCCTTTGCAAAGTGATGTATCCGTCCAAACTTGGGATAGTGAGTATAATAATTACGATATATATTAAGAGGTAGTTTAGGCAAATATAGATAAAGCTCCGCGATAATGGACAATGGGTTGTCAAATTAAAACTGATTCATAGACAAGCGCAGCTACTTATCTCTTACTAACAGTTGTTTATAAACAAACTATCGAGACGTTCAAATGTTATAATAATATAATTCCAATAATTGTTTATCTTTAGCTTTAATTGCTATTTTACTTACGTAGCGATAAGTGGCGTCATACTGGCATAGTTGCGAAACACAATAATTGTTATGCAATAAATAATTGCCAATTGTGCGATGTTAGAAAAACATCAAATAAGATTCAATCGATTTTTATCTAATTGGGAAAATGAACTAAAAACTTATACGTGTCTGTAGCGTTGCATTCGGCCTAAGCGAAGTGAGAACATTGTTGATCAGCTTCTCGTTTTTCGACATGTACTTTCAATAGGCGTCGTCATGTCTGGTTGTGCGTGATGTTATTAAATCATATTATTAAATAGACTCTGAGAGAGTTTTTTAATGAGCAAAAAAGCAAATTTTTTTCGGGCTGAACTTTATTTTTATAAACACTGGGCGCATCGTAAGCTATTACATTATGGAATGAATTGACAATAATACATATGTACTCTATATGTACATTTGTTGACAATGTGTTATATTCGTCCTCCGCAGATATTGCTTAAAAGCTAACCGAACCTTACCACGCGATAGAGTCAGTCCATCGCTGAAGATGAAGGTAAATGTTTGGTGACAAGCTTACAGGTTCTTTGATGAAAGAAATATCAAACATTGATGATTATGTAACGTTTTTTTTTTGTTTTTAAATTCATTGCGGAAATTATCCTCATTCACGACTGAACTGTGTTTTTATTGTGTGTTGTGTGATTTATTTAATCGTTCATTTATAATTCACTCGCCAGACACATTAGCACTTAATCTGCATACAAAGTATAGACAAACATGAAATGACGCGAAATGAATCAAACTAAAGTAAACGAAATTACCACGTGACTAATTTACAATTATAATACACGCCGTCGGAATTGTCTCTTCAAGCATATGAACGTCAGGTACGTTCGAGTTAATAAATTTGTTTTCATGCGAGAGCCTTTAAATTTGAGTTTTACTACCATTTTAGTACTTACCATCATATGCATATATGAGGGGGTATACCAGAGACCAGACAAAGAATACATATTCTGATTCAGCATCGAATGCAGAGTTGATCTAGCCGTGCCTGTCTGTATCCCATTCACCGATGGCCCATAAATGAGCGCAGCCGTACAACAGATTTTAGTTTGTTTTATTTATTGTTAATGATTTCGAATTTTTATGAATTTTTTTCGATGAAATGTTGGTTCAAAATTAGAATGGTTTTCTCTCATGCACGATTTTTTTTTTAAATTATTAATCTACTTAATTATAGGCATTTATTGTTTTGTTGAATGGATGGAAACTAGTTTATTGATCTGGTAGTTGACCTTTATGTATGTGTCTATATTAAAAATACTGTAAACATTTTTTATTCATATTGAATGTAATTGTTTCTCCTCTAATTCGAAAATCTTAGATTAAAGACAGAAGGAGGACATTTCATTTGTTCCACAGCTCTTTTACCGTTAATATTTAATTTAAAAAAATTAACCCTATAGATGCTATAGTTGTCCTTTTATATTATGCATAACGGACGGACTGACATGTCATTACAACGGGCTGATAACAACAAGGGAACACTACGCAGTATATGAAATACATGCAGTTCAATAACAGCTAATAACCTTCGGCAAAGTTTCAATTTCTAGTTTCGGAATTATATTTTATTAATGACAAGAAGCACAACTCCGGACCCTTTGTGTGGCCTCGTTTACCCTTAGACATAATTTTTGCCGTTTGTCACTCGATGCTTATCAGTGACAGACATGTTGAAGTTGTAAAATATGACGCTAATGTAAAATATTTATGTCACGGCAGCCAAGCTTTATCATCTTTATCATCACATCGTCTGCTTTACCGTACCTACCGCCTTCCATTTCATTTAAGATAGACTCGTTTTCTAACAACGTTCTTCTGTGTGTCCCTTGCTGGGTTGAAGCAACAATAACCTTAATCACATATCCTAGATCCTTGTTCATAGTTTCACAATTATATTTAACATGGTTACCATCGCTTTGTTCAAGTATTTGCTGGAAATAGAGAGAACTTGGTACTTGAACCATAATTTGTTATCGTCATTTCGACTTGACGACAAACGTTTTGATAAAGTTAATATACACCCATCTTCGTGGTGGTGATTATATAGAACGTGTTCAATTGTACACTTTTAAGGTTCGTAATGAACGAGTATGCATGAGTGGCACATAGTGTTATTGCTGATATGACACGTTAACAATAACAACTGCATGTAAGATACACCAACTTACACGTGAAGTTTTGAAGGCATTCAACACCGGCCGCGTTTACTGTCTGTTGACACTCTCACGGCCATAAATTTTGAAATATATATTGAGCTGAAATATTCTTTCAAGTGCACGTGCACTTTCAAAGTTGAAAAATGGGCATGGTCGAATAACGAATGTGCCTCCAATTTATACAAACCATAATTGGCGAGGAATTCGAATTGTAAATAACATCATGCAATGGCTACACATTAAATCAGGTATCTGCTACGTCCACCGTTTGTATGCAGATGTGGAGGGTGTTCAAGATTTGGTCCAAGTCAAATTTAGTTTTCTTATTTGTTTTTTTATACGCTCTCTGTGTTTGTCATTCCGTTTGCAACACCTAGAAGGAGGCCTCAGAGACCCTAAAAAGTATATATATTCTTGATCAGCGTCGAATACTGAGATATATGTTAGACATGTATATTCGTGTGTCTGCCTTGCATTCCCACGGGCGTAAATGTTGAGATATTGAGCTGAAATTTTGTTAGATCAGTTTTGCATGCAGATCGCGTACAAAATCGGCCGAGAGCCACACCCACAATCGACAAAAATTTATTTATCTGCCACAAAAACTTGGCTATTAAATTGAAATTTAGTTTGTACATCTATAATTACCCCAGCATTCAAATTACCTAAAATAGGCATGGTTGAATTACAGACACGCCCATAATCAATAAAAATCTATACATCTGCTACAAAAGTTGACCTATGAACTTCAAATTTGGTATGCGTATCCATAGTCATCCCGTCCACCGATATGCAAAAAATGGGCGTGGTCGATTAACAGACGCGTCCACAATCGACAAAAATCTTTATATCTGCCACAAAAATTGACCTATGAACTTGAAATGTGATGCACATATTTATGGTAATCCCAAAAAATGGGCATGGTCGGATAATAAACACGCCTACAATATACAAAAAAACATATTCACTATAAAAATCGACTTGCAAGCTGATACGTAATTATTAGAGGGCGCAATGTATATATATATGTGGATGTGGAGGGTATTTAAGATTTGGCCTAAGCCAAATTTAGTTTTCTTGTTTGTTTTTTATATTCTTAAGAACGCAGACAATCGAGCTATCATCACATTCTAATAATGATTGGTGGCGTTGTGGTTTTCATTACATAATGATTTTTAAATGGTTTTTTTATACAGAAATTTCCAATTATTCATACATTTGTTAAAAGCACGACTCTTGGAATATATGCTGCTTGGCACTATGTTCTAAGATCTTGATAAAGACAAATTGAAAACCTTTTTTAATAAAAACCTAAAATGATTATTTTGTATATACCGCACCGCGTAGGATCCTTAAGTTAATTATTCATTTATTATTTTTAGTTATGTAGCAGGACGATTTAAGATCATTTCAAATGCAGAGACTAAAGGATTAAGCACTTTCGTGAGCACCTTTGCCTTGCCTTCACTCATATTTCTGTCACTGGTCGAATTAAACTGGAGCACGGTCAATTGGAAATTCTTGTTAGCGATGCTGGTCTCGAAAGCCGTTGTATTCTTTGCCGTTTTGTTTACGACACTGTGTGTAACAAGGCCCTTAAATTATGCTCGTGCTGGACTCTTGGGTATATTCTGCACCCAAAGCAATGATTTTGCTATTGGTTATCCCATAGGTAACGCAGTTTATATGATTGAATATATTTTGCAATAATTTTTGGAATAATCACTTTCAGTACTGGCTTTGTACAAGGATATACATCCAGAGTATGCCTCCTATTTATATTTGATGGCACCCATCTCATTGGCCATCTTAAATCCGATTGGCTTAATATTATTGGAAATAGCCAAGATAGCCAGCAATCGTAACGAAGTGGTAACAAAATATTCAAGTATCTTCTAATGTAAAGATTTCTTTAAATTCAAATTAATTTATTTTAGATACGAAATCCTCCCCAGTGTCCGGAAAGTTGTGCAACAGAGCAAATGGCTAAACGAACGCGGTGTTTTAACGAACGTTTTATACTTATCTTTACCACCATAAAGTCATTATTCTTCAATCCTTTACTTATGATGACTATGCTGGGTACAGCAGGAGCTTTTATTTTCCCCAACGGATTACCGGAAGTAATTGCCACCGTTTTAAGGGTTTTCGGTCAATCGTTTGCGGCAACCTCATCATTTCTATTGGGCCTTAAGATGGTGGGTCAAGGCAGTACTTTACGTGGCTCTGGATTTCTACTACCTAGTATTTTGATTTTAGTTAAAATGTAAGGCATTGCTTCTAAGGCGTTTGGAGTTTATTTGTTAAATGATTTTTGATTTGATGTTGACAGTTTGGTGTTGCCGCTGGTGTGCAGACAAACTGTTAACATTATGCAAGCAGGTGCAGATTTTAATGACACCACCGAATTGAGTACATTTGGGTTTTTGTATGGAACATTTCCCGCGGCACCGGGAGCCTTTGTTATTGCCACTCAATACAATATCGATGTGGAATTGGTAAGATTATGAATTATTGTATATATAAGGAATTTGTCTCTGTAAGTTAATTAAGTTTTCAAAACTCCGGATCAAATGACAACGGAGGTGGGCTAAAACGGAATCATTTTCTGAATGGATTTAAGCATGGGTATCCCTCCCTCGTGTGCCCATGTCCATGCGCAAGGTGTGGCCCCTGAAATGAAATTTGGCAAAATTTGGTGTCTTGACCCAAAAAGGTGCACGATTGAAAATTGTGTTAAATTGAACTGTTTTTAGGTCTGCTACCTATATAGCGCCCTTATTTGTTCTCATTTTGTTAATATATTTTGGCGAAAGTGCCATGCCTTCTATCAGCCACAAAAATCTACTTGTGAAGTTGAAACTTGGATTAAGCTTAAACATTGCGGACTTTTTACTTACATTTACCGATTTGCCAAAAATAGGCAAAATTCGATGCATAAGTTGATACGCATAACACAAACTGCTAAGGGGTGTCATCAGGTATCTATTACGCCCCCACTTTGTTTATTTATTGGATTTAGTTTTCAAGAGTCATGATCCATTACCTTCTTGTTCGTTTACACATTTAGTTTTTCAACTTGTTTCTTTTATTTGTAATTATTGTTACTGGTACGCTTGTCTCTTTACAGTTTGCTAAAAGTATGGTTTTATGTACATTTATATCGGCTCCTATAATGTTTATATCAGCCAAAATGGTTTCATTGACCAACCTGAATCCGGTCGATTATTTGCATGAACTGGACGCCTTTGCCTTTGATATTAGTGTGGCTGGTGTGATTGGTTGTATTTGGGTGATATTGATGTTTATCATAACGAAGCGTTGGAATCGCTTGCCGCATCGCATTACGTTCTGTTTGGTTTTATCCCAAGTGAGTATTCGCAGGTAAAGAATTTTATGTTAATATAAAAAATTTTGTTGTCTTTTTTTAATAAATAGTTGATGTGTTGTGTGGGCGTTGTGCTGTGGTCGAAGTTACAGCATGTGGATAAATGGCTGATTTCTATACAATTCTTTTTGTTTAATGTCGGCACATACGGCAGCCGGCTATGGACGGCTATGTTGGCCATGTCACTTCTTTTCTTACAGTGTCGCAGTCTATGCTTTGTGCTGAAATTGTGGCCTTACATGGTTGGTGATACTTTTTTAAATTGTCTTTGATTGCTTCTGTTTAGCCAATGTATACTTTGAATAGGTTGCATTTGCTTGGGGTATGCCTTCCGTGATATCGGCTCTTTTGTTAGCCTTTGACAGTAAGGTGATGTCGGAGGAGAAGCATGATCCCAGCTTTCAGTATGGCACCGCTCAAGCAGCTATATCTGTATTTATGTTGGTCATGTGTTTCATGGGTGAGCATAAATTGAAGTATAACTAAAATGTAAACATTTTCGTAATGATGAAAGAAGCTTCTCATTGACAAGTTATCGCAAACTTTTCAATACTTCTTCTTGCATTTTCTTCACAAACTTGCAATGGTTTCTTCCTCTTAACACAGTTATATGTTAAATGGGAGGGAAGCAAGTCTCTTTGTTAAGAAAATTACTCGAACAAGTTCTTTAAAGTTTTCTAATGATTTTTAATAAAGTTTTCAATCTGAATTTGAAATAATTTAAGATTTTGTTTTCGTGCTCATTACTCTACTTTTTCTAATTGAATGCTTTATATTAATGGGACAATTTCAGTTACCGTGGGCTGTTTGGTAATGCAACAACGTTACAAGAAACGTTACGAAAAGTATTTAATCTACTCCCGAGAACTATCCAACCCCGAATCAGGTTGGTTTCTTTAATTATAAAAAAAAAATTAAAAAAAATGTTTGCTTTATTTTCATATATAGAAGAAACGTCGGAATCAACTGTATCGACCGCAAATCTATTGAAAAATTCCCCGGATTCTATAATGCAGCAAAGGCATCGTCTTGCGTCTTGTTCCTCTTCGTCTGGCGATGATGACATGATACATCACCAACAGCCGAGCAATAATGTTAATGGTTGCACGAACAATATGGGAAATTGTTGTTCCTCAGGTTCCAGTAACACAACACCGACCAGCACAACAGTTGTAGTGGACATAGAAGATCTGCTAAATAAACGAAACTTGGATAATAATAAAAATACTTCCTCCACAAGCACTAATATGGACCATTATGAGGAAAGGTTAGTTCTGTAGTCACTTTATATTTGATGGGAAATAGAAGATAATTTTATAATTTCCAGAAATACAGGTGTACGCTCAAATGTGTGCAGTTCGGCATTCAATTGTGATGCCTCCACATCACGAAATTGTCGTTCCATAGTTGAACGTTACGAGGAACAAGCACAGCTTTGCTTAGAACCGTTAGAGCATCCAAATGACGGCGATGAATATCAAACCTTAAAACATACTGTATTGTTAATCATATTACTCTGCTCCATGTTTGTGGTATGTATGGTTGGTTGTTATAAGAAATTTATTTATATACCCCACCTTAGTGATGAGGGTAAATTAAGTTTGTCATTCCGTTTGCATCACACGGAAGGAGGCGTCAGAGACTCTACAAAGTATGTCAAAGTATTCTTGATCGGCATCAAAAACTGAGCGTGTGTCCGTCTGTTGTTGGCATTCTCACAGGTTTAAATTTTGAGCTGAAATGTTGTTCAGACATTTCTAGTCTTAGCGCACAGGACGCCATTTAAATTGGGCAAAAGCGCCTACAATAGACAAAAAACGATTCTGAAGTTGAAATTTGTTACTTATATGTACAATTACATCATCCATCGATTTGTGAAATGTGGGCGTGGTTGAATAAGAGATATTTTGCACAATTTAGAAAAAACTTTTTTGTGATGAATAAACTAAAGAAGTGTACTTGCCACGTCCACTATTTGCGTGTGGAGATGGAGAGTATTTAAGATTTGGCCCAAATCAAGTTTAATTTTGTTTGTTTAATTTATTTTAATGATCTTCACACAGAGCTTAGCTGTGTCCATATGGACTTTAGTAATGGAGGGTATGTCTGGTATTTACTTGGAGTTGAGCTTTTTGGATACATTTTTAAATTTTGGTCAAAGTTTAATTGTTATGGCCGTGTTCATAAATGACACTGGAGAGCTGTTTATGCCCTTTATTCAAATCTGGCGCAAATTATGGTAAAATATTTCAATTTCAATTGAAAAGTATTTCCTTCTTATTATGAATCAATGGCTTTGCGTAGGTATGGTTCTAATATCGTAACTCTACCGCATTGGTCACAATTGAGTGCCGAAACTAGACACATATGTGAACAGTTTTGTAATCATCATTTGGAACATTGTAAACGAGACATTGCCAAAGACAGAAGGTATATATTTTGTCACAGAGTTTACTGGTTACTAGTTACTGGTCTAAATTGGATTTTATTCTTTATCACAACAGGTGGCGCATTAAAACCTATCGTAAAGTTTTCTATGGATGCGATTTCGTAGATTGGCTAATTGAGATGGGTCTTTCCAAAGATCGCCTAGAGGCTGTACATTATGCCAAGCATTTGGTGGATGGGCGTATTTTAAGGCACATTAATAACGTGTATCATTTCGAGGATAAACAGTTGCTCTATAATTTTTGCAATCGCATCTAATTTCCTATTTTCGTTAGTTGATATGTTTTTAAAAGTCTGTGATTTTGTTTAGAAAATGTTATTTAATCGGAATGATGTTGTTATTTAAGAGGCTAAGTTACTAATTATTCATAAGCACTCGAGCGCTCAATTTTATGCCACAAACGTAGATTACTTGTAACTGTAGTTTTATTTATTTTCATGTTTTTTGCTTTATTCATCAATAATATGTATATATATAAATAATTTTTTCCTAAATGACTACAAAAGTATAATTTTTATAAAATTCGAATTGTCACAAATGCTGTAATTGAAACAATTTGTAAACTATAAATAATACACATACATCTCTACACATAGGTGACCATTTGTGCTTTCCATATTCGAGAGTATGAGATGTTTGTAGTTGCCCTCAGGGGGTGTTATGAGGCACAGTAAATACAAACATATTGCACTGTCAATAACGGTATATTCGTCGCATAAGATATTGTTAATTTGTGAACAATTTCTTATATGCGAGATGTGTTATATCCGTTATTCATTCCACAGAGGAATCCCCTAATAATCCCTTATACATAAATATTTTAATATTTTTTAAATATATATCTATCGCTGCTATGATATGAAATTAAATAAATTAAACGTAGTGTGGTCACAAAGACGCTTCAAAAACAAATTAATGTATTTTCTATGTGGATAATAATGATTTTCGATGAGGCGCATAGTTGTTGTGTTTAAAATGGACATTTCGGATGAAAAGGTTGAGAATGATTTTAAGAAAGGTCACAACAGGCCAACTTATTTAATGTGTTGGAATCACTTTATGTCCATTTTATGGGTATCCCTTGTTCAGATAAGTATAAAACATCGTTCCCACTGAAGGAAAGAAACTGCACACCCGCCTTCGTTGTTTGAAAAGATTACCTATTCCAGATCCAATTCGATCAAGATCAGAGACAAACTTTATGCTTAAATAATTTTATTGTATTTTATTTTGAGTTAAAAAATGGACCAATTTTCTGGTTCAGTCAACCTACCTGCCTCCCACTTCATTTCTATAGTTATAAAATTTGTCTTACGCGAAAGTGGAGGTGGAAAGTGTTATAAGAGCTATTATTATTTAACATCAACTATTTGCATTTTGTTCCAACACCGTCCATCAATTGATCGCATGCCGAATACATATTAATGGGGTTGTATGTATGGAATGGAGAATTGCAATTAAGTATGTCGTTCCGTCATTCTTTGCAATAATGACACACAATGAATGAATACCTAAATTGGCATTTGGGAAATTGAATGGACCTTCCATTGTAATTAGTAAGATATTAAAAATTTCAAGTTATTTGTAAATTACAACAACAAAGGCTGCGGATATAGACTTTGGGTTATGTGTTTGCAAGCAAATGCTAGGAATTTATTGCATGGTATGCATTAATTACGGTACACTGATGAACAAAAATTCGCCAAACATTTAATCAAAATGTGGATACTTTCTACATATATAACCAGTGGGCGTGGCATGTACACAATTACGCTTTCTCTTAACGATCGTTTAGCTAAAACGATAAAATTTACAATAAAGAAAGATTTTTATAAATTGTGGGCGTGTTTTGATGCAGTCAATATACACATACCAAATTGCAACTTTGAACTTGCTCTAGTAAGCGGTTTTTATTAATTGTGGGCATGACTCTTAACTACAATTACGCTCACTTTTAGGAAGAACGTTAATTGAATGTCACACTTCGTATACCCCCTACTATGGTGGAGGGTGTAAGATTCCCAATTGCAGAATGCCGCGTTTACTCATTTTCACGGTGTAGTGATACACTACGCATACAGTAAACTAAAATATGCAAAAATTGTATTATTTGTATTAATCATGAGCATCAACAACGAAATTATGCAAAAATTATTATTGTTGGTATTGTTTGTTTTTTTTATTTAAGAGTCATTAACTTTTATTATACGTATGCAAATGCGTGTGTGTGTGTGTGAGTGTTTGCTTACTTTAGAGGCTGCTGGAGCCGAAACACGTGCACTGACTGAATATTAAGCACAAAAGTTACCCACCTACATACCAACGCATATTAAGAAGCGACCGACTTTAACAAATAATAACAATAACAATAAAAGCACACATACACGTACTGGCGCGTGTCTATGCGTTGTTTAACAATTCTACTATTCTGTTGTCCGTAGGGCTCTGTAGCAAAATTTATCTATTGTATAACAAGTATAAAAGTGTAAAATTGGTTTAGACCAAATCTTAAATACCCTCCACATCTACCTCCAAAGTAAAGGCGTGGCAAGTACATCCAATGGTATACGTATTATGTAACAGCATACAAGTCGAGTTTTATGCTGAGTATGGTTTTTTACAAATTGTGGGCGTGTCTGCTATCCGTTAATTTTTGGCATATAATTGGATGCGATAATTATAAATATTAAAACTTCATACGTCAATTGTTGAGGCAGATAAATAAGTTTTTGTCGGTTATGGGCGTGGTTAATGGCTGCTTTTACCCAAATTAAATATCGATCTAGAAGTGTTTGTACAAAATTTCAGCTCAATGTCTCAAAATTTACGATCGCGAGAGTGTCATTGACAGACGGACATACGGACATACATGTCTCAGCTTTTAATGCTCCGTCTGGGTGTTGCAATGGAATGAAAAACACATCATTACCAACAGATAACAAAAGCACAACACACACAAGCACAAAACTTTGTGCATAAGTGTGTAATATAATAGATATGTGATGAATGCCGGCATGTCACTCATACGCCGGGAGAGCTATTAGGTGATAAATTTCAATTAAAAATCCATGTATTGTTAAAGCGTATATTTAGAAAATCTCATATTCAAAAGTTTGTCTTCCACATAAAGGCACTTATTTTAAATCAGTGATGTCCAAATTGTGTTGTGCTGGTCTATGTGTATGTTGGCCGCCTATAATCGTATTTCATATTTCAATTTCTCCACTCCAGTTAAGTGATTAGGAAAACACATAAACACCTAAAGTTGTAATTTTTCTAGTTTTGGAAGTTTTGGGAAAAGCCACACCTTTAATTTTACCGTTTATCTCAGAAACAAAATCGTTCGAATTGATTTAACCATGATGAGTGATGTCAGAGGCGGTGAGAAGAATGCCCTGAAAAACGACAAAAATCAATTATTTTTTTTATCAATAGATCATAATTCGTTTGTTCTCTGCCGATTCTGTTTCAGTTTTAGAATCTGCTACAGCTGCATGGCGACGACCAATCACTGTTGATCGGCCACATATTTTTTAAAAAAGCAGGTCGATAGATAGATAGATATGGACAAGGACAATTACAAGCAGATAAAAATGAAATAAATAACTTTGCACAAGTTTCCATTAATAAGGCATTGCAAGGCTGAATGCAATCGCTGCGTACATGGAATACTAAAGTTGATGAAACCTTACACACGATACGCGTTCAATACTATTATAAGTACGCGTATGATGGAGCAGCAGGGGAGGAGAAGCTTCCTAATTGCTAATAATGGATTATTATGAATAATGGCACAACTTCTGTTTATGCATCAGAGAATATGATGGTTTTGTTTCCTTTTGTGTGCTTCATTGAAAACGCACACGCATTTCTGCTTACAGTCTTTTATACAATCTGCTGGACTACATACAATACAATATATGCAAACAGAACATGGTGCAAGTATATTACGCACGCACTGGGTGGTTATGTTGATGTGTGCGGTATACGAGCAAACGGAGAGACGATTGAATGCGAATGCGAGTGGTGCGGCAGTGCACACAGATCGGCCGGCTTAATACGAAATACCAACACATGAAAATCATCGCATTGGCTTGACTTGAACGTCTATCGTTGGCAACCGGCACACCGGCACCTTACAGTAGCACCCGAGCTGTACCTATGTTCAGACGTAAAACTGTTTTCCCATCGCTTATTAATCTTGCAAAATTGCTTTTCACACGACATGTATGTGAACAGAAATTAAAGCCTACGATAAAACGATTTTGATGTTTGAAATATTTTCAAGAAACGAGTTTCAATTAAAGTTTTTCAAGTTATTGATGTAAAATAAAAACAATTAAATCAACAATCAAGTGACAGACACAGATTGCGGCAGTTGGTATATGTGCTGGCGATTAAAATAACTGAAATTCTTGAAATCATTAAAGAACACAAAAGAAAAAAAAGATTCGAACAATGGCTAGCTTCACCTGCATTTGTTTGCATTTAATGCTGATATTGAGTTTGTGTTATGGTTTGGAGACAATTGTCAACTCGTTGGATCACAACAACAACAACAATACACCGCAAATGATGGCTGGCACAGAAGAGACTTCAACGCAACACATTGATGGGGAAACGACCACACCACGTTCACTATATCAGAATCGCAGGCGCTTCCTATTGAGTGGCATTGTTATAGTTTTGGGTGTTGTTGGTAATTTTTTAGCTTTGGTGATTTTGGCGCGTAAAAGAGCCACCAAGCACAACAAATACAATTTCATGTTACGGTAAGTATTTCACACACTCGTAATAATTTTGCATTTGTGTAGAGAGAGAGAGCATGTGTAGACACCTGTGTGTATTATCTGAAATGAACATTTGAATTATTTTAATGTAAAGTTTTTTTATGAAAAACAAAAATATTTTTACCTTAATAAATATTTTTTCATTATATGTTGTTGTTGTTGTTGTTGTTGTACAAATACAACAATAATACAAATTGTTCTTTTCGTCCGGTTCAAGGGAAATTGTATGACAAGGTTTAACGAACTTTATCTAATGGAAAAGCTCGTTTGTTTGTTTGTTTGTTTGTATGTTTGTGTTGGTGTGTATGTATGTACTTGGCTCTATTTGATTAAATAATTTCGCCAATTGATTTGAGTTCCTTAATAATATAATTGTTTTTGGTTTGTTGTTGTTGTTGTTGTTCCTATTGTTGTTAACTCGCAGTGTTTTTTTTATTTGTATGTTTGCGTTTGTGTTTATGTGTGATGGCAAATTTATTATTTATTTTCATGAAATTAATTCTTTAAATATTTTGCGGTTGGAAAATGTAATGAAAAACCTTGCATGATGTGTTAAAACGTTTCATCTTAAGTTTATGCAAAAAATTTTTAAATAAAAACTTTGTTTACGGAAACGAACCAACGAACACAGTGCAATTGTGTATACTCAAAATTGCAAAATTCCGCAACATTTCATCTTTCACAGTCTAGGTTATATGGGTGTCAAATGAAAGGGCTTACCGAGTAGAATGTCTTGAGATAAAAGACAATTAATTAAGAAACAAGTGAATGTATTATAGACGGCCAAGCCCGACCATCAAATACCCTACACCACTTGATTTATTATTCAATTTAATTTATATTTTTTTTTTTTTAAATTAAAATTTTATTTCTACCATAAAAAATTTGAAAATGATTAAAATGTCACAATAATTATACGCTCCACCTCATTTCTTTACCAAATATTGTGAAAAAATTTTAAGAATTGTGACTTTTTGCCATATAAAGACGTCCATTATAACAGGAACCTGTATAGGGAAGGGTTCTAAAAATGGTCCGACCCAATCCATTTTCAATAGGGTTCCTATTTGGACCTTGTATCGAATTTAATCGAAATATCTGATAAAATAAAAGGGGAGGGGGTTCTAAATATGGTCCAATCCGGTCCATTTTCAATAGGCTTCCTCTTTCGGCCAATTTATGACATAATTAAATAGATTCAGATTTTGATTCTGAATCAATCGGTATAACTGAAGGTGGGTGTGGCAGTTACAAACATCCGCACAAACTTAATATATCCTTTGTCACAAATGGTGCAGGATATAAAAATGATAGGCGTCGATTATTACCTATTTCGATAATCATCGATAATTATCTATTTCTTTTGAATCTTTTTCATGTGGATACCAAATGAAAGGGCTGGACGGGATAAATTTTATTTCATTGTCAAAATATTCCGCATATTATAGAATTGTACGAAATTGTGAACTTTTGCAATATATTATGAAACACTTTTAGCATAATTGGGTGACTGGTACATTTGACCGATAAGAAGATGGAGACTTCTACTTACAGGGTGCGTACGGTATTTGAGAATATATGTGAATCTATCGTCGCTAAAAGCACGAAACACGCCCATTTAGAAATCTGCAATTTTCTCAATTGCGTCCGATCATTCCTACATAAGGTTCATTGTGAATTGGAAGCATCAGTTGGCGGTGCACAAACTGTTGCAAAACGCAAAAAACATGAAGAACGTTCGGACACTACTAGAAATACACAACTTGTCCAACAAGTGCAAGAGATCGTTGGCGAAAGTCTTTCAAAGTCCATGAGGGCAATTGCGAGGGACCTAAATGTCTCTCAGAGTCTACCTCGTCGCAGAGAACAGTTCATGTCGGGACAAATTCGGCAATAGACACTTATTTGAAGTTCCTAACATGTTGTGGAGCGTAGTTCAGAAGGTGACCAATAAACATCCTCATAATACTATTTCATCACTGAAGAATGCTACAACAACAATGATCAAAGTGAAGTGATCAATTAACGTCGTATGAAAATTTTAGGGAATTACGCACCGTGTACTGTGATTTGCGTCGTTTATTTCTGAAAATTTTATGTTCTGCACTATGCGACGCTCCGCAACGAAAGGTTTAACTTAAAAGTTTAAAGACATTCTTAAACGATTTGCGATATAAATGGTTTACGTTATGGTAAATTATTCATTTAAAGACTAGGATTGATTAGCAACAGAATCTATTTTTCTCAAATTAATTAATTAAATTTTACGAGAGATTTGCTTAAACAGCATACAAATGTTCTTCCTACTCATTATACAACATTTCTTTATAGCTGGGCGCGTTGTGTATTTGCATTGAATCTTAAGTACTCGCGTTTTAATTGTTAACTGCAATATTTTTAATGGTTGTGTGACGTGTATAAATGTGTTAAATAAAAAAAATGGCGGAGGCGTTTATTGGACTGCATATAAATTGCATAATTGCATAAGGAAACCGTGTAAAATTTTTTTATAAAATCGGAATTATTGTAAGCGCGAGATTTCGTGAAATGCTTATAATTTCGTACGTCAACCAAAGTGGACGAGTGCGTGAATTTCAATTCAAAGCTATTTTATTTAAATATGTTGGTTAAAACAACCCCATGAAATGGATAAATGGGTGATTTCCTTTAAAGTCCTTATTCTTCGCATATTTATGACAAATTTGGCTTAGGCGAAGTCTTAAATATCCTCTCCACAACCCCAACGATGGGTGTGGAAAATTTATATATATTGTACGGCTTTTTATTAAATGTGGGCGTTTATGTTATTCGACCACGCCCACATCAATATGTAGGATTACCAAACCAATTCAACTTATTAGCTCAATTTTTGTGCCAGATGAATAGATTTTTGTTGATTGTGGGCGAGCCTCTTGACTGATTTTGCCCATTTTAAATTAAATACCGATCTGCGTGCAAAAACTAAAAGTGTCTGCACAAAACTTCAGCTTAATATCTTAAAATATGCGCCTGTGAGAATGCCAACAACAGACGGACACAAGCTCAGTTTTTGATGCCGATCAAGAATACTTTGACATACTTTGTAGCGTCTCTAACTTCTCCTTCTGGGTGTTGCAAATGGAATGACAAACTTTGTACACCCCCATCTTGAACATTTTGGCTGTTGAGAGATTCTGCCCATATATAATATTAACTACGTACAATAAATGCGTTTGTAATAAGAAATTGGTTCGTAACAACTTTTATATGACATTTCGAAATGCGCAAAATAATGAATGAAAGCTACAAACAATGAATACATGATTACAAATCTTTATCAATCAGTCCGTATATTCCCCTACGCGGTACTTAAATAAACGTGTTTGGTTGTATACAAAACGGCAAATGAGCTTTTTATATGCTATGATAATAAATAAAATTTTAAATATTTTGTTTTATAGCTTAATTAAAATTATAAGAATTTTCTCGCACAAATAAATGCTGTTCCGAGGAACACGTTTTGATCAACAACACAACTTTAATTTGCAATTATTTATGTTTAGGTGTTTATCGACCAATAACTTTATCGGTTTATTGGGTATGCTGACCACGTTACTGCTGAAAGTTTATATGCCACAAGAAACCTTTCAGCAATACATCAAATTTGATTGCGTGGGTAAAGTAATTTGGCGCTTTTTTGGCTTATGTTCTGGCTGCATAGCAGCAGTTATGGCCATTGAACGTTGGATGGCCTTAGCCAGACCATTTATATATCATAAGGTACGAATTATGCGAAATTTCCATTTCTTACACTTTTTGATTTCTTTCAAATTTGATTCCCTCCAGCATATAACCTATGAGTTGGTGCGAAAGACTGTTAAGTTGTTGATACTATTGGCTGTTACAATAACATTTTTGCCTTTCTTTGGCTTTGGTGCTTATGTGGATGACAGGGATCCGGCCAAAATGAAATGTTTGCGTTATCGAGATGCTGAGGGTTTCTGGAACAAAACCTATTCAGTGCTGTTTATGCTATTTGGTAGTTAAACGTGCTTTATTACATTTTATTTGTACACTAAACTAGACGGTGCATTGGTATCTTTAGGTACAATGTTATGCGTGGTAATAGTCGCTTGTAATTTATTTGTTACACGCGTTCTATGCTTTATTGGGCGTAGTCGCACCACTAAACGGTACATGACTTATGATTTGGTGAATCGTTGCGAAAAGACTTCTACCGCTGCCACTGAGGGTGACAGTTCCAGTGGCACTACTTTATATCAGCATCAAGTGAGCAACAACAGTAATGGCACAGCAACGTACAATGGCAACAATTCATCTAATCATTATCGCAGCAACAGTGGACCGCCGCCCGCATCCCCCGATGAAATTAAATTTGCCAAATTGATGCTATTTTTAAGCATTTCATTTGTTATCTGCTGGATGCCACAAATGGTGAGTGAATGGTGGGTGGAGGGGGAGTTTCAGCGTTAAAATTTAATTAACCACGTTACCAATTGATCTAGATTGCAATACCAATGGCGATTAAACCGAATCGTGTACCACCAGCACATCCCTTCTTCTTGATAGCCGATATGCTAATGGCTTTACATTTCACATCGGATCCCTACGTGTATGTGCTGAGTCGTACTAAACATTCTTACGTGATGGGTTGTCTGAAACGTTGGCGTAGCGGCTTAACACGCACTCAGAGTGATCAGAGCCGTTTGCGTGCCACCATCGAACAGCACACCTTGGAATTTGGTCTCAATTAATGCATATATGTTAACTTTTAAGAACTTTAGAAAACGTCAACATTGCACTTAACTAACCTAACACTTATGGTTACGTTTTTACACTAAAGGTCGATGTTTTTATCTACAAGTTACGAGTATTTGGACGAGTATTTTTTAAGAAAACTAAATTTGGCTTAGACCAAATCTTAAATACCCTCCACATCTACATACACGGTGGGCGTGGCAAGTATATGATTACGCCCTCTCATGGTGTACGCATTACATTTCAGCTTGTAAGTCGAGTTTTAGGTAGAGTATGATGGTTTTTTGTACATTGTGGGCGTGTTTGTTTTCCGACCATGCCCATTTTTGGCGTATCGATGAAAAGCATAATTATAAATATGTGTACCAAATTTCTATAGTTCAATTCTTATGGCTGAAATAGATTTTTGTCGATTGTGAGCGTGGCTCATTTTAAATAGCCATTTACTTGCAGAAAGTAACAGTATCTGTACCAAATACATGTCTAGATCGGTTCAGTTTTTGATGCTGAATACAAATACTAACGCCTCCTTTTGGGTGTTGCAAACGGAGTGACAAATTTAGTAAACCCCCGCCTTATGCGGAGGGTATACAAATATATGCAATTCTTTATATCTCCCATTTATTATTATTATTCTTTAGTATGTTTTTTTAAGTTTTTTTACTTTTTTAAAAAGTTGATACTAAATAATAATACTACACAAACACTAAAAATTAAATATTGCGTTATAAACGTAACAAATAGTTTTTACATATTCGATTGCAGTGATAAACTCCAATAATTTGCTATAGATTACACGTAACGTTACGTAAATAATATTCAAATATTACGTAAATAATATTGAAATATTAAATGTTGTCGTTAAAGACTAAAAAATCTGAGAACCTAGAATACAATCCATTGGTGTACAGTGCCATATACCTGAGATTTGATTGAATCCATCAATTAAATTTACTTTTATATATATGTAAGTGTTATATGTTGACAACCAAGTTTATGGTAGTCGAGGGGAAGAATAATGAAGGAATGCGAAATTGATCTCTACAATCATGTAATGAAGCGGTCAACTAAAAAACGTTCCATGCTGTAAGCAGGAAATGGTGTTTGACATAGACACCCTATAACACGAATTCGTATAACACAGCAGAAAAATTGTATAATACGATTAATTACTATACCCACCACCACAGGTGTATGGGGGTACATTTCAGTTGATCGAAACGTTTGCAACGCCGAAAAGTAGGCATCACAGAAGTGTTGTTAGTTTTCATATACAGGTTAGTATTGGAATCGGTCAAGCGACACTCTCACAATGCACTAAAACGTGGAAAAAGGGAAAATATTTTTTTCTCGATTTAAATTTAACCGCATAAAGTTAATCGCTTTGGCGGTGAGCGGTTCATGCATTTGACTCGTACAACAGGGATCGTGTTATAGAAAGGTTTACTGTACTTTTAATACAATTGATAAATAGAAGCACTAAGCAGACGTTTTTACCATGCCCTCAATTAATACTCAGATAAACTTACAAATGAAATAAAAAAAACTCGGTTTTTTTTAATCATATATTTTATATACGAGTATGTTTTGACAATACAGCAGTTATTTATGGGAATTTTTATTTATCATTAATGTTTCACTACTACGAGCATTGCTACACAAGTAAACGAATCGTTAGCTCAACACTTTTTACTTATGGTTTACGTTCTATTGTATATTCAGCTCATCATTGTGTCTCTCTCTCTCACAAATTCACATTAGTAGATATTTACTTTCATGGGAAGAATTGTGATGTTTTTCTTCAATACAGTTTTTAGATTCTAACAGTCGGTCTAGAATTTAATTCATATTATACGTGTAGTAAAATGTAAGCCTTTTAATGTGTTTGTGGAGAAAGTGTTTTTATTTTTGCGCTATTATCGCTGACAAAGAATAGAATAGATGGAAGAGGAAGTTGTCGTAAATGCGCTAATGCTGATCAATCAAGATTGGAGAAAACAACTATAAATGTATGTGTGAAAGTAGAGGTTTTATTATATATTTATAATGTAATGTACGCCTATTACATTATAATTGTAGACATGCATCTCTATATATGTATGAATGAACTAATATTAATTATATAAAAGAGAAAAAAATGACATTTTGTGTCTTCAAATAATGTCGTGTAACGTAATGGAGGCATTTGTTTAGTCGAACAGTTGCTGCTTTTATAAAGGGAGGAGAGGAGAGCGCATTGATTACCCCCTCTGAATTTAATAACGGCTGTAACGGCCGCGAGCTCGACCACGGGGGGAACTTTTAGCGCCGCCACGAGCCGAAGCTGGTCCTGGTTTTTTAGCTGGTGCGGGTTCAGGAGCAGGTGTTGCTGGTGTCGGAGTAGCAGCTGGGGCTGGAGTCGATTTGACAGGTGTTTTAACTGGTTCCGGTTTGGGTTGTACTTTAACCGGTTCGGGTTGTGGCTCAGGTTGAGGTTCTTGTTTTATTTCAGGTTCAGGTTCAGGTTCCGGTTCCGGTTCCGCTTCGGGTTCTATCTCTTCCTCCTCTTGAGCTTCCATTTCTTCGTGATCCTCCTCGCCATCTGGCACTTCGACGACAGCATCACCATTTTCAACCATTTCAACATCGTCATCATCACCGGTAGCCTCAGAAGGATCATACAAATCACCCTCACGATCTCCCTTACCTTCACCCTCGTCTCTACCTTCAGCATTTTCTTCATCATCCTTATCACCGTTGACAGAGGAGCCTCCTCCCTCAGTTTCTTCCAATTTACGCTTCTTCCGTTCATTCTCTTCGATCGCAGCGGCAGCTCGCTTTTGAGCAATCTTAGTGTCACTGGCCTTGTCATTAATAAACTTCAGGAAGTTGCGATGATGAGTAACTGTACGTGAGTGCACCTCTACTGTCTTTTCAGTGTCAAAGAATTTACCGCACAAGGAACACTCGAAGCATTCAAGCTTTGTAATAAGATTAATGCCAACCGGACGGCTCCAGTTGTATTTCGGCAAACGATTATCCACCTCAGTGGGTATTTCATCGCCATCCTTGTAATCTAAAATGCAGTCGTCCGGATCCACGGGCAAAGCGACTTCCTCCTCCTCCTCCATAGTCTCATTCATTTCGTCACCTTCTTTAGTGTCATCAATCTCCTCATCACCTTCCTTCTTCTCCGCCTCTTCAGCGTCCCCTTCCTCACCTTCAGCGCCATCTTCTTTCTTACCATCAGCATTGTCTTCCTTTTTAATAGACACCTATATGCATAAAAAAAACGGGAACAAGACATATTTCATATTTGAGGTAAAAGAACCAAATAATTGTTACACACAAAACAAACCTTCTTCTTCCTCTTTTGGGGCAGACGGATGTCCTTCAACTCCTCCTCTTCGGTTATGATGGGCAACGTTTGACGTTTGCGTTCGCCAACTTTAGTATTCTTCTCAGCAGCCTTCCGCAAATGATCGGCCGACAACAAGTGCGAATCGTAATCGATACGTGTGGCAAACTCCTTGTTACACTCCACACACTTGGGATGCAGGAATTTCTTCAACTGCAGGTGACCCTCCGATTTGCGATGTGCCGAGATGTGTCCATGGAAATTCAAATCGCACATGGTACAATAATCCAATTGGCGCTGCTTACTCTTACCCATACGCTTTAAACGATCCAGCTCGATTGATTTCAATTGTTCAGCAATCTTTGCCTCTTGACGTATCATGTTCGCCTTAAGGCGATAACTCTCTTCAATGCCCTCGCGCATCATCAAATGGGTGCGCCCCTTGATGTGGTTCTCGAAGGAGTTCGCATCCCACATGTGCTTCTTACACAAATGACAATAAAACATATCGTTGGGCACGTTGGCATAGGGAGACTCCTTACTGTACTTGTTGAAGTAACATTTTTATTCATCAGCAATTGTATGGGAGTGCGTACGGCACACGTACGTGCGCGTGTGTGTGTGTGGGGGTGGATTGACGATTTAAATAAGAAAGCAGAAAATATGAATTTAGCATTTTTTGTAAGATCTCTAAAAATTCTTTCTTTTCATACGAAGACTGGTTTTCTTTCTTTCTTTCTTTCTTTGTTATACGCTGAGAAACCCTTGATATGTTTGAAATACAAAATTTTTTATTATGTAACCTACCATCCTTTAAAAGCATTTTCACTCCTAACCCCCGAAAAAATACAAAAATTTCATTAACATTGATTTCTGGATTACTCAAGTCTGCAGACATGTATTTCATTTTAGTACATATATAATAATTCCAGGTATACAAGTCTAGAGCATTCCCTTAACAGTACGTTCCCTTGGAAGGTTAACGAAAATGAAAAGGTAAAAATCTACTAAATAACCAAAACTCTCCTTCTTTTGTATTTCAAACATATCGAACCAAGATGTGCATTTAACCAATTCCTACACCCTACACCATTTTCTGTTTTGTTGCGATTGAGAATTTTTCAGTAAAACAGTTAATTTGATCGTGAAATCTTCTATTGAAAAATGTCAAAATTAATTGACATATACGCCAACATTTGAGGAAAAATCTCTCAAGGTTTCAGTGATAAAGCGGGAATTTAGAAATTTGTGTAAGCAATGCGCAGACTCGGATAAAAAACGGGGCCACGATTTACAAAAATTATACAAAATATGCAAAGTTGTTATTAATTAATAAACCAACCTTACTGAAAGCAAGGAGAAGGCTGCGCCAATCCCTTACTTGGTTTAGGTCGATTACAACTTTATACTCCTTCTCCTTTTGTTTTTTAAAAGTCCATAGGAATGGTGTAGGGCACTATTAAATGGGCTTGGCCCACACATTTACTCGTTTAATTCACAAAAGGAGTAAATTATGTACAATATAAGAAAACCCTTAGAAAATATCAATATTTTTTGCACAGAATTAAAAAAAAACACAAAAAACCAAAAAAAAAGTTATAAAGTATTTATTAATAAAGCCTTGCAAGGGAAAAATCAGCCCAAACCCCATGATTAAATGTACTTCATACAAAATTCTTATGTCCCCCCACCCCATCAAAAATTTGGCATTATTTTTTGCATTGTATAAAAATCACGTATTCCTCTTGCTGGTAGGTATCGGGATGTTTGGTTATATGTATTATAAAAAAAGATTATTGAATAAAACTCTTTATGAAAGTTGGTTTGAAGATTGTTTTAAAAATTTGTTTGTTTGGCTTACCTCTCAGGTTTCTTATCGCCTGTAGGAGAATCCTTTTTATTTTTATTGGTGGCATTTTTAGCCAAAAGCTTTTTAGCACGATCAAAGGCATTTTGTTTACGAATGCCGCCACCAGCACCCGATTTTTGGGCTGCTTTGGGCCCAGCACGATTTTGAAAACCTCCTTGTGGACGGCGATTATTAAGGCGATTGCCTGGACCACCACGATTGACCATCTTGGAAATTTATTTTTAAGTTTTTCGTTTTGTTTGTAATTGCATTCATAATTAAATAATATCATTATTTGTCATGTTCAATGGGATTTTCACAAATTAGTGAACGTTTTGTTATTGAAATTTTGAATGTTTTCATCACAGAGGCATTCATCATATCATTTACATGGCATTTTATTGAAAGGAGCGCAATAGATTTTCGTTACACATATTTGAGGCGCACCAATTCATGGCACATAGGTTCGGTTTTGTTAGGTTTTTTTATTTAAACAATTATATAAAATTTATTTTTAAAAAGATCAATCGTGTATTGGTGGTTCGATTTTAAAACATATCATCACATCAGAAGATTAATCAATCGCCAAATTGTTTTATTAATGGAAGGAGTATTTTCGTTTTAAGTAGTAAGTAGGTGTGATGTGATGTGTGGCAGAAGATATTGGTTTACATAATTTAACATATTTACAGTTCAATAACAGAGGTGGTTGTTTGTTATTTCATATTGAAATTTTAAAAGGCAGTTTTAAAGTTGTAGGTGTGGCAAATCGCAGACAATAAACCAAATAATACAAATTGTATTTTGACACAAGTGGGCAAAGCAAGCAATAACGGTTGTCAAGTATGAAGAATCAATCACAGGGTGTTATCAAGCATAATTTATTGTGCATTGACCAGTGGTGTCGTATGATAGCAGTTGACCAGTTGAAGAAGCACCATTTATTGGGCGAAAGCCCAGAACATTTTCGTACATTTATACATCATCAATCACGATTGTCCGTCCATATATGATTATATGCATATTTACCGGATGGCATTCATTGTGTTGTTTTTCCCCAACAATAAAATTGTTAGTTGACGTATACCGCACATGTATGGATTATCGTTATACAAATTAACGCCAATTTGGACGCCCCCCGAGACATTCATATCGTTCACAATAGAATTTTGTTTGTTTCACATAGAGGAACGCGGGCGTTTATGGTGAATTTTATAATAATAACGGTAACAATGACACATTGGCATTATGTTTCAATCAGAAGGAATATTAATTTTATGCACATTATGGACGAGACATTTGCGGTATTGCACACAGGTTCGTTTTATTTAATACAATTTATCACAAATTTTGATAGCATGGCGAAGATTTGCGAAGTATGAAAAGTGCATATAAGCATAATCCAAATGAAACCACACAGTTGTAAAATGGTTTGTGGGCATATGTTGAAATGGAAGGGCCAGAAGAACACATTTATATGGATTAAAAAAGAGAGAAAGAACAAAAAATAAAAATATATATTCTTTTTGATATAATTTTTTCTTTTTTTTACAGAACAGAATTAAACACCACTGCATGTGTTGTTATTTTGTACTATTACGAATAAAATGTTAATGTGAGATTTAAATGACTAGATAAGTTAAGTTTTAGATATATGATAAGAATAACGGCGGAATCACACGAGAAAGGGCTAAAATTTTCTATGGAAATTACAGTTAGTATATTGTTTTCTTAATCCGATAAAAATATTTTTTTTTACTTTATATAATTGCATACGTAGAAGTAGACCTTATTATTTTGGGGATAAACGATAAACGAATTTTACTACAAGAGTAGTTTTGTTCAAAATAAATTAGAAAATTGAACTAAAACAAACAAAAAATGCAAGGTATTAAAGTCGATACATCTACGTCACAAATTATGCCAAGGACAATTCCACTTCATTTTTGAGATACATGGACATGTAGAACATAACAAAAGCGTCTTATTACGTAGAAAAGTAAGTGTCGTCTAATTGGCACTAACAAAGAGTTCATCCTCATTGACCTAATTATTTCCTAATATCTTGTTATATATTCAGCTTAACTTTAAATTTCACTTATCATATACATATAAAAAAAAAATTTTTTTTTTGAGTAAACCTTTGAAATGGAAATATAAATATATATATATACATACCGGTCCGCCGCGTTGACCGCGATTTCCCATATTACCGCCACGTGGCAAATCTAACAACGAAGGAGGATTTTGATTACGGAATAAATTACTCAACAGATTATTGGCCAAATTAATGGCCTGGGCATTCATGCCTTGGCCACCGCCTTGACGCATATTACCACCACCTCCAAAGCCGCCAGGACCACCGCCAACATTTGGATTTTCCCAAGGCGACATATTCATATTGCCGCCCATGCCACTGCGATTTACATTACCCATGGGACCGCCGCCATAATTACCATAATTCCGATTACGATTCTGATTGCGATAAGACATTTCTTCTTTCAAACACGAATACAAGGCTGAAAGTTGGATTGAGTATACTTTAGATAATCAGCACATTCAATGTATAAAAATAATACTAAACTAACATTTATTTTAGATAAATTAAAATATATTTAATTATTCGCACAATATTGGAAGCAAAACTTTATTGTTAGCACAAATTTTCACTCGGCACAATTTATTCTGTATGTATACCGAAGAATATGCAATACAACTCTGGGCTTGTTCTATATATAAATTTAACGAATATTTATAGATAAAACAGAGTTATTAAGTGGGGGAACACATTTGCGTCATTTAACATGTGAGCCGTTGTGAGTTAAAGTGGTGTACATTCACTTTCCCAAAAAAAAATCATGAAGAAATATGATTGTGCTACAACTTGGACCACTTTAGAATACAACGGCTCATATTATGAAATGCATGCGTTTATTTTGATTGATTTTTCACACGTAGGGAACATTTATAAATCCATATAAATTGATAATACTTGAAACAAAATGGCGCGGGTGATTGAAGAAACAAGAAATAAAACCGGCTAACGAAGCATTATAAATTAGAATGCTACAGAGACGAGGCATCTGCTTTGTCTCATCTTTACTAATTTATTTGACACAGTGTATCCAAATTAATATAATTATACTCGTGCGAACAAAGTGCGCTGGTTGCAAGGTCTGTGAAAATTTGTGTAACACGTTTTGTATATATTTCCAAAAAATTTTTCAGAGCATACGTACCTATTAAAAAACTTACAAATACTTAGGATATTAAGCAATTTTTTCACTATTCTATATTTTTTTTTTTCTTTTTGCCCACAAACACTATAGATATATACAAGTAATACTTTTTCTGTTACACAAGAAACACCCGTCCAACACTTTATGCAACTTTTGTAAGAAGAAATATGTATTCCTAGTTATTTTAGTGAAGAGACATTTCCATTCTTTCGATAGCATGTGCATCTCTACTCGTTATTAAAATGTTTTTTATGAATATGGCAACTGCTGCTACCAAAGCGGTAGATACTAAAAATATTCGCGCTCTTTTACATTATCAAAAGTTTATATGCACAGTAAAATTAAATAAAAGTGTAATAAATAATAAGTAAAAGGGCTGAATAATAATATATGTTAGATCTCGAATCTTTCCTTTACTGCTATTACAACTTGTTTAATATCTAAGAAACAATCGAATAAAATATGGCTGCATCACATTCTTACCCAATACCTCTCACCCAAGAGCTAATTGACAGATTGGATTTTGATAATTTTTTTACCCTCGATGAAATAATGCGCGGTTTGCCACGACCAAAAACATACTCTATCTGGCAAGGAAGTAAAATCCATCATATATATCTTGTTGAGGTTAGAGTAGATGATAGAATACAACTTAGAGGCAATGAAGACAATCGAAACAAATTAAGAGTGTTGTTTAACAGAGGTATACCATCTATTATCGACTATTCACTTGGGGATCTAAAACTAAAGAAGATTGAAGTCGTCTTGCCAGATTCAATTGCATACCAATCATCTGTAAAGGCCAAGTTGCATCAAGACAGGATACGCTTCTTTGTGGATAATGAAATTCAACTCGGAGAATTTATGTCTATTATGTCTTACATACCAGGAATGCAGCCATTATATGAAAAATATATTGATTCCAAAGACAATGAAGTAATGCCATGCAAGGGATCTGACGACTACTTCACAATTAATCGTGACGCCAACTATGCTCTGTATCAGAATGAAGAGGAAAAATATTCTATTGTTGAAAATATTTTAGCTGGATACATAGTTATGTTGATGATGATAAAAAATATTCCATCTACAAACTTGAACCATCTACATGAATTTGTGAAAAAGCGCTTGGGAGCATTGAGTTTTCATATTGGACCATCTGCTAGTGGCATCGGATATGAGACTGTGTTGAACAGGTTTAACGAAGAAGAATTATTTATTTTGAATGAGAAAATTACCTTCTTCCCTCAATTTAAAAAGGCGGTGTTTGAGTTGGTTTGTAATGCATCAACTAAGGAGCTAGCACATATGAAAGCAATCTTTGAAAATTCATCTATGACTATTTTCACCCTGATATCGGAGTTTTGTTTTACTCCTGAGCCAACCCTTCTACACATACAACCCTCTGTTGTTCGAGATTATTTGAAGTGGCGAACAGCATATAAGAAAGTAAAAGATGAATATGGCGATAAATGGAAGTTTTATAAATTATTGAATCCAACTGGAGTTGACACCTGTTGTAAACAGTACGATTCCTTGGCATGTGCAGCTGTATCATGGGCTCTCAATCAAGAGAAGTATGCTAACTTAAAGAAAATGAAAGGGATAAGGTCAAGTGAACGATTTAGGAGACTTGCAGCACAAAAGTTACCTCCTCATCTTGTTATGCAAAATCATGGCACACTTGAAGCAGGATGCCAAAATAATCCAAACACTGCACCTCATGATGAAAATGCCTCCGGATCAAACTGATCATGATCTTATATTTTGACTCTACATATATATACACATATACACATATAATTACATTGCAAAACAACCTAACCATCAACAACATTAAAATGCTTCACTTGGTATGATTTATTTTTTATATATATATTTGGCAACACCAGTATTCACTGTAACGGTATAATTTAAAAATAAAAATTTAAAAATTCAAGTTCTAATAAAATATTTATTGTTTGGTACTTAAAGGTTGAAACAAAGTGTGCGTCATTGGCATGTATTAAGCTCCCAAAACACACACCTTGCATTGCATAATTGGAATAAAATGTGTTACTTTGGAAAGGGGGAAAGGGTTGGTAAGTTTTTTTGCTCCCTTTTAATATGAAATAAAACAATCGCTTAACATACACGTACAATATTTATTTGTTCAAAGCTATTTTTTTTAACATTTAACAAGCAACACTTAATGTATATTCAACATAATATTGAACACAAGTATTTAATAAGTTTCATAATAAACATTTTGTTATACAATTGTTTATATACTATACTATGTTCCTAGTATGGTATGAAACAAATCATATGTATTTGTGTACATTTTAACCCACATGCAAACAATTTATTAACGGCCTATGAATGTTTGTATATAGATGGCTTAGTTCCGTGTTACATAAGTTTGTGCCATCAAATTTGTTTGTTGCCTTTATAATAAAAAATCAGTAAAAAATGTTATATTCGGCTTATGCCAAATCTGGGAGACTCATCTTCATTACTCCATATCGTACGCATACGTTTGTTATGAATATAGAAATCATAAATAAGTATGTATTCAAATTTTTGCGAAAGCAATCAAAAGGTGATGGGGGGTGCATGTGAAAGTGTGCTTGGCTCACATTAATTATACATTTTAAAATCAAAGGATACGTATCTTCTTTTTAATATAACACCCGTCCTACTTCCTTTATTCAGGCACTGTTAGAATGTCCAACAGGAGGACTAATTTTGATTTTTTTTGAATCAAACATTTTCGGATTTGATTCGTAATACATAGCCCAGCACAGCTTCTTAAACTTTCTCAATGTAACACCAAATGGCAGACAAGCTCGATAATTATGCATGTCAAACTAATTTTAAATATCTGATTTTTTTGACCGTGCGACGTTCAAGGTTTAGGATGTCAGGGTGGCCGGAGGACGCCTATAATCCTTGCGGTGGTGGGTAAACAAAAGCTGTGTTTACCTTGATTGAACAAACACAAAATTATATTAACTGGAAAGAAAATGTGTATGAAGACTTTTGTGAAGTCTCTGGATAATACAAGTGTTTGTTAAATTGACTAAAGCCATTATTATGGTTACACAATACATTAAACATTATTTAAGGAACACTTTACATTTGAGTATAACGATACGTCACGACATATAAAGAGAGTTTTCCCTGGTTATGCTGCTGTACAACATTTTAAGCGGAAGCTTCATCTATGTAGTAAATGATCATCCTCATTTTCTCTGAAAATGGACTGTTAGAAACGCAGCAACATTTGCATGCTCTTATGCGAAATTCCTACGTTTACGCTTAAGGTAGTTGTTACTAAGTTCGCACCTTTAATGTTACTTGTACTATAATTGGATGTAGATTTTGTTCTAAATTAGTTTTTACTTGATAATCGAAAGAAATCGTGTGTTGTTGGTCCTTTTGCAGAGTTTGTCTTTTTTTAAGGCTAACGTTAAACTTGAAAGGTTTCAAGTTTACGCTTCCTTAACTCCTATATGCCCCGATTAAAACTTAGGGCAGCTCTCAGCTTATTACGTATGCGGGGAGATCTCCACCGCGAAGTTGACGACAGACTGCCGTTGGCGTTGCCATGTACTTTTATGTCATTGGGTGAAATGCCTTCATCCACATCATCGGCCTCGCTTTTGATCTCCATCTTTTGTACAATCAAGCGCAACAATTGATGTTGCTGCTCTAGGACGCGACTGATGTCACGCAATTTACGTTTTTGTTTTTCCATTTCGTTATTTATGTAGTCGTCGTTATTTTCAAATGACATGACGTCCAATGAGGCTGCGGAAGATAAGGAAAAATCACACAAACTTTGGTGAGAAAATGAAATCTTACTATCTTCGGTGAAGGGATTGGAAAACCATTTTCTTAATATGAAATCGAAAAAACCCATTTTTATTTTCGTTTCATTGGGATATTCAATCAATTCCATTTTGTCGATTTTCTGCAACCACATGTGCGGCAATTTACGTTCCAATTCGGTATGCAAGACTACCTAGGGAATGAAAAGAAAAAAAGAAAAAGGTTCGATGGCATTTTGGGAAGACTTGTAAACGCACCTGCATGGCTAATCGTTTTAGTTGCGCATTACGTCTTACCGACTCGATGTCTCCGACGGCCAAACCAATCAATAGATTCATTAATAAGATGGGCATCAAAATCATAAACACACCTGGGGCAAGAGATTTCAATGGACAATAATGATAAAAACCAATTAAAAATTGAACCCGGTTCAGTTTTGAAACTTTCATTGCTGCAGCGGGGCTAGAGCAATGAAAATTCGACTCACTTAATATTAAAAATGAGGTAACAGGAACTTTCAGTTGGTTGCGATAGTAGGTGTTCACATAGGTGCCCACAAAATCCAGTTCGCCCAACATCATTGAGAAGGTGCGCAGCAATGACATTGGTATGTTGGAGAAGCTCAAATGATTTGGCTGCGGATCTATAATCTAAACCAAAAGAGCATCATTCAATCATCAATATTACAGATGTCCCGTAAGAGTGAAATAGAATATATGTTAGTTGTACCTTGGAGAGTAATATGTAGAACGCCAAACCAAAGGCTATGATTAATATGGAAAAGACCAGCAACACCTTGATGAGAGTCTGTAGGATTTCTAAAAACATAACCACATAAATGCCAACCTGTAAAATAGTATCAACGCAATGCATGCCAGTAAAGGATGAAATGGAAAATGGGAGGAATTATAAGAGGAACCTGATCAAAGCGCTGCAAAAACAACAAGAGACGAAACCATGATAGAAAAACCGCTATGGAGGCGGCCGAATAGTGTATATTTGTTATGGCACCATCCGCCTTGAATATTGGCACTACCATTATCAAAGTCGATATGTATAAAATCCATGATATAACATTGACGATTTCAAAAATATAATGCAACCGCTGCTGATACACTTGTATCAGTTCCCGCATGGTAGTCAGGGTGATGTAAACAACTATAATGCTGGCGCACACCACAGTTGCCGTCGTTTGATGTATGCTTTCATAGCATTCCTCGTACAGCGTAGTTGAATTCAAAAGTAAAGAGTTATCAACAAGGTTGGAGCAGTCTAAGGAATCGGAGCTGGGAAGAAAATCACATGGAATATTGGTATTGGTTATTTGTCGGAGAAGAGTGTATTATTTTGTGTAAATGTTTACTTGTTAGGCAACCGTTTTATGTTGGTGATGAAAATGCGATTCTGTATTCTGATGCCATTCATCATAAGTGACGAGTAGATGGTGACAAATAGCAGAAATATCGAATAGACCAATAGGTTGGCCAAGTGAAAGTACTTGCCATAGGCATTCCATTTCATTTGTAAGTACTTCTGGCTTAACGGATGAGCCAGCAATTCCACGCGGCCGTGATTAACCATTGTCTGATGGTATGAGTTCAAGAATGGATTGCAGGTTATATTATTTTAGAATTTATACTCGAAACTTACATTTAAGGCTGGCAATGGTATGGGATTGGATTGGACCACATGCTCACCGGTTTTCTCATCCAATTTGGCAAACATGAACGGACATTGTAAGAATGAAAACGAATACTTGATCTAAAGAAAAAAGAAGTACGGTTTGGGAGGAATAGTAAAAACAAGTGACAATATTATGATCGATGCCACGATTTCAACTTACATAAAAACTTTTGGAATCCTTCTTGCAGTTGGCCTTTGTTATGCATTTGTTTTGAACGGCTTCAAAAACGCTCGGCATGGATGCGATCAAAGCTAAGGTAACGCAAGGATGTTTGTCTGATTTTAAAGCCATAACTTCATTGGCGCGCTCTTCATGCGTTACCATTGCCAAAGCAGCCTCCGGATATTTATAATATATGGCATAGTCAATGGCACTCATGTCCATGTTATTGTACAATAACTTACAGTCCATCGATAATAACACTGAAATAGAATTTGGCTTATTCTCCATGGTGGCCAAATGTAAGGCAGTATTCTGTAAGAAAATATTTGGAATTATACATATATCGAAAGTATGCATTTGTTCACCCCATACCCCATCCTTATCGATTTGATCCAACAAGTGAGAGTGCACCGAGTGAAGCAACTCTATAGTTTCCGTATAGCCAGACATGGCGGCCAATTGTAAAGGATTGCGACCATTATGATCGCGATGAAGTAAGGCGCCCCGGTTCAACAGCAATTGTACCACCCGAGTATGGCCCTGCTGTGAGGCTATATGTAGTGGCGTTAAACCCTCGCCGTCGCTTTCATTAATAATAAATGAACCCTTCTCTGAATCCAACAACTGTTTGACAGTATTATAGCGACCGAAACGGGCCGCAAAATGCAAAGGACTTTCATTATTGTTATTTTTCAAATTAATACATGCCCCCAACTGTATAAGATTTTCCAAAGATCTTATGTGACCATCCCGGCTGGCATAGTGTAAGGGCGAACAGCCCGTGTTATCTTTCTCATTAAGCAACTGCTGCAACTCAGCTTCCGTTTGAGTTTTACACACCTCTTCAGCAAATTCTTGTAAACGTCCTCCGGTCATTATTACCAAATGTAAAACATTACGGCTGCTGGCATCTTTGATGGTAATGTTAGCACCCAGCCGTATGAGCAAGTACACTGTCTTCCAACAGGCTCGTAAAGCGGCCAACAATAATGGGGATCTGTGCTCTTTATCCAAGGCATTAATGTCAGCACCCTCTTTTACCAAATATTCCACAATATCTGGATGATCAAACATTGAGGCGCAATGCAACGGCGTCATTTGTTGTGCGTCCGTGCAACTTAGACAGAGCTTCTTCTCGGCAGGTTGCATAGTGAACATCAGTTTAACAATATCAATAGCTCCCTAAGGGATGATATATATATAATATGCAAGGCCCAAGGGCTGCGAAATATATTCTAAAATATATAATTATGCATACCCACCATTATAGTGATATGGGGGCTTCTGGTTTTTGTGCAAACAGGAGAAGGCTTGCTGCACAAAGTATATACACATATTTTCTTAATCAGGCGCGTTCACGGTTGCATTTTAGATATTGAACCGAAATTTGGTGCAGATAATTTTTATACGAGTGGGCATTTTGACACGCTGAATGAGCAAAATCGTTCCAAAGACAACAAAGTTGAGCTTTTGTTCCGATATTTTATAGAAATTAATTTTTATATAAATAGGTACTTTGGTATTGAAAACAGGTTAAATCGGACTAAGGATCGGATCCGCCCATAATGCTGCAAACAATACAATATAGGAGATACTGAAATAAAATGTTGCCACATTATTAAGGAAGATTTTTTACATATTTGAAAAAATAATGTTAACCACGCCCACTTTTAATGATCGTATTATAAACGTTAATATGTTTTACAGGTTTATTTAGAATATTTGACATTAGTGACCCTATATCGATTTGAAATTCCGGAAGAGTATTCCTCCTTGTCTGGAACAAACAGAGCACGGGTACGGGTTCACTTGCGTTGTTTTGAGATTGTTCATAAACCTGTGAAAAACTGTTTCTAAAAGTTTTGTACTTTGAATGTAATTTTGGGGAAGCGCCCACTGAAATGGGCCTGCCTCAATAACAAATTTGATTTTCAGATTTTCATAAAGATTAAATGTACATGTGAAAATCTCTAACAACAGTTCACGTGGGCGTGAACTTATTGCGTTTAACGTGAGTGAAAAACTGAAGCTTTCTCAAAGTTATTAAGTTATATTGAAATTGCATTTGGGAAAAAATATTTATATTGCCACGCCCAACAAGGCTTATTCATTCAAATATATTTGAAGCATATTTTGTATTGCTGTATTTTGGAAGAGTGCAGTATTGAAAGTGATGGATCTTTCGTTTCTGCTAGGTGCACATAGCTACATATTTTGTAGAGTATTTTGCTTATGTGTAAATATGTAGAAACTGCATGAGAAGAATGCTTGTACAATAAGTCTTTGTTTCATATGTCTTAGAGTGCCAAAAATGCGGGCATTCTCGTAACAAGTCGGTTAGTTTTAAATTCGAAGCGTTTCTTAAAACTATGTTTATAGCCATTCACAAATAACACACAATATATACACATATGCACTCTTGGGCTTTAGAAAATTTATTTACGCTTAAGTTAAGCAAATTTTCTATTCAACACTTTCAGATAACAAGCACAGCCACACTACGGGCAACACAAGGATGAGCTTTCATACCATGTATGAATTAAATAAACCCTTATATTTGAAAGCGGTACAATTTCAGTTTTGGAAAAGAAAATACGTTTGTGTACCATAGTCAACCAAATAGAATTGTGTAGGTATTGGGCGTGGCACATGTCCGATTTGGACCATTTTAAAGAGCAATCTTCACCCAGCAACTCATTAGCTCAATTAACTTATGATTTACAACCGTGAGAGGGCAAAGATGTCTATCCAGCCCGAGGCTGATCAAGAATATATATACTGACGCCTCCTTCTGGCCTTCGCCAAAGGAATAACCAACTTAGTATGCCACCAATTTATGTGGATACAAATATAAGTAAATGTTGACATAAAGCTTATACATAAATATACGTGTAAATATGTGTATACTGCTGTACATATATTTATATATGTAGTACAATATATCGTGTTGTACTTGCTGGACTTGTGCAGCTCTTCATTAATTTATGTTTTGTTCTGTGATATGATGAGCGTGGCATACCTGAGCACATGCCAAATGAACGGGTGTAGAAAGATCGTGTTGTTGTGTTGAGATTTTTGCGCCCGATTTAAGACATAACTCCACAGCTTTAATATCACCGCCATGTACCGCTGAATGTAACGGCACATTACCTTCGGAATCATAAAATGATATCATCTTCTCACGACTACAATTCCTCTGTTCGCCCCACTACAATTGCAAAGGAAATGCAACAAAAGGAAAGCAGTCGCATATAAAATAGGAGAATTTATTGTCTAATATTGTTGCAGTTTGTAAAACTCGTGTGTGGTAAATTTAGAGGTTCACATATTATATATAAAACAATAATAAATGAATGAATGAATGAATTTGTGATACACACACACAATGCACGTGTGTTAATACGTACATAGGTAAACACTTGTTTATGATAGATGCCAAAAATAATACTCAAGCTGAATATTTGCCAAAAAAGAAAAATTAATCGATATTTTTAAGTACATACTATACAAAGATATGAGCCTACTCGTATGACATGATTGGTATGAAACACGTATGTTTCGGTTAAGGTTTAGTATTTATAAGGAAAGAGGAATTTTAGAATTTTCAAAATCTTGAATCTCTTGTAATTTTTAAACCAAATGTATTGTTCAGAGAGGGAAAACGTACATGTCGATTACAATTTAACTTTAAAACGTTCAAGTAGACATTTCTCAAATAATTTTATTAAATTCCAGTTGACTAGAGAGACAAGGAATAGTGAAGCGAAAGCAGTTAAAACATAAATTATGCTTCTGGTCCATAATGTTCCCATAATCCTATAATGTCATAGCTAACATTTACTTATGTAACCGATTTATTTGTTCTCTAAGAGTAAAAATGCGGAATATTAAAATAAAAATGTTAAAGCCAGTCAAGCCTGACCATTTAATACTCCACACCACTTAGCTTTTTAAATTATCCTACAATTATTTTCGTTGTATCTGTATACAATTTCATATAAGTTATTTCGTTAAATATAATTATGAGAAGGGGTTCTATGGGATTCAAATTTGGCCCAGTCAAATATGAAGCTCCTTAACTATTCTTCATAAAATTTTGTCAAATAATATTAAGAATTGCGATTTTTGGCCATATAAAGGCTTTCATGATAAAATGGCCTTATATGGGGAGGGGTTCTAAAAATGGTCCAATCCAGTCCATTTTCAATAGGGTTTCTGTCTGAACCAAGACATGTTCTTGTACCAAGTTTCATTAAAATATATCCAAAGATGCCATGTGTAGCTTGCGCACAAAGGACAGACAGACCGTCAGACGAAGATTTTGATTCTGAATCGAAGGTGGGTGTGGCATTTGCCGTTTAGGAATTACAAACATTCGCACAAACTTAATATAGCCTTTGCCACAATTGGTGCAGGGTATAACAAACTGAATTCAACACCAAACACAACCATACACAGATATATTGTTGTATAATGTATAATGGAATAGGTGCAACTACCTGTCTGCTACAATTTCCACGTGGAGAAATAATTACAACATTACTTAAAAGTGGGAAATTTCAAATATGCAAAACAAGTACAAATGGTGACACCGTAAAAAGTTTACAATTTAAAAGTGATGTGCAAATAAAAACAGTAGTTCAGTGTATTAGTTTTTCTCATTAATGAGACTGAAATAAAAGGAAACAATAAACATTTTCATTATATATATAAACACAGAAAGATGTAAGAAAATTAATTTTCCCCCCGAAGACTACCTCTGGGTATGAAAAATAAGCAAAAAAAAAAAAGAAGCAATTATGCAGACGCCTTTGTCGTGTGGCATACCATACTTGCTGCATAACTAGACGAACTGTGATTTTTGTTCAGAGTGGAGGAGAATACTTGCCTGTAAAAATACTTCCATAGTTTTGGAGCTGGCATTTTTAGCCGCTTCATGGATCGGATAATAACCATTGTTGCAAGGTTTGGGTGGAGACACATCAAATTCTGTTATCTGCAAGTATATACATATACTTCTTTGTATGCATATGCGAATGTACAATACGTATATATATGTGTGAGGTGTAATTATGTTATGGTTTATATAATGTTTGTAAATGCTCTTCTCTCTATCCCAAGCTTAACTAACTTTTCAATACTGCAGAATAAATGGAAAAGTTTAGTACAAAAAATCTTGATCTTTTTACATCCTTGAACGTAGAATTGGAATTTAAAATTTGGAAATAATGTTTACAGATTGCATGGGCATGGTCATTATGTTAATTTTCAATGGATAATTATACGAAATTTGTACTTGACTTTGTATTCGTGTAACGGACGCGCATAATTTGTGCAGTAAATAGATTTTTAAGTAGCAGCGGATACCGATGCTTAAGGCTCACTAGCTTAACGGAACATTTTGTGCAATGTTGAAGCCCCTACGCATCCTATTGAGATGAAGTGTGATTTACACCTTGATGGTCATTAAAATCGCTGCAATTGTATACAGGCCACGCTCACAGCGAACATATAAAAAAAGTAGTTGGTATATAGGAAAGTAAACTAATTTTGTCACTGAAGTTAGTTGCAAATGGACGGCCGCCCACATAACTGAAAAATCTGTGCTGCAGAGTTCAATCGTTACATTCTTTTCTTGATTTGATCATTGGGACAAAACGAAAAGGAATGCATTTGCATTTGAGATGATTGGCAGAAAATTTAGCTTCCTTTCGCTTGTTTGTTTCTTTGACTGTCTATTTTTTATATATCCATTCAACGTTTTGTGTAGTGTATTATGGTTTTTACTGTCCCAACTATTATATGCCCTGACACATTTTTTTATTACACAAGACATACGTATATATAAATGAAACATGTTTAACGTAAAGTATATCCTACATGCAACATACTCTATACACCTTTACATATAGAGGGGACACCATCGATTATTTATTACCCGTGCTTGGAGGTGCGAAACATAAACATTCTCCACAATTGCATATTTGTATATCTTACCAAAATTCTGGCACACTCCTCGTGATCGTAAATGGCAGCCAAATGTAAAGAGGTGCGTCCATGTTCACCGCCCTGCTGTATATCAATGATGTTTCGATACTTGCCCATTATCCGTAAAGCCTTCACCTTGTTCAATTCGGTGGCTAAATGTACGGGCGCTTGTTTTTTATTATTCAATATACTGGTATTCACCGGTCTGTGAGGCGTGTTAAGATAATGTGCAAAATCATATAATTTGATAATAAGATTATCCTGTTGTGGTACACTAAATAATAAACGCTTTAAACTCATTTCAGGCTTTTGCATTCTTTCTTTGTTTATGTCTTTCAGTCTGTCAGCTCTACCATAATTCTAACGACACCAGCAAAAAGTGGGAACAAGCGGTGCATTAGCAAACAATTAAATTGAGAAAAAAACGGAACTATTATAAATTATAATTCTTCCCTCCTTTGACATGCCGGTGTAAACAGCGCAAAAATTGTCATTGTATTCTATAGTATGTGGTCTTGTAAAGGTTTTCATTTCATTTTCCTTTACGGCGCGTCAGACAAGTGTGTTTAATTTCTATGATTGTTTGTTTTATTCAGTTATTAAACCTTATTTTCTTCTGTACACTTACATTGATAGTAAATAATCCAAGGCCTCGTACGAGTCGCACTCAATCGCCATATGTATGGGAGTATTTCCCAAATTATCTTGAATATCAAAATCTGAACAAACAGAAGCGATTTCAGAATACAGTAAATGATGCATCATTGCTAACAAATTACCTCCATTCTGATCGTTTATATAGCGTAAAATGTTCACTTTATTATGAGTGGATGCTTGATGAGCAGCGGTCCTACCTTTGCCATCTTGCAGTGATAAACGTGTTGTGTCGGCTTGATACTGACGTCTAAATTCATCTAAATCTCCCGCCTCAGCCGCCTAAGAAAAAAAAATAAGTAAAAATGTTATAGTTGGTCAAGCCCGAATATTTAATACCCTACACCACTTGACTCCACAAATTATGCTACCATTAGTTTAGTTGTGTAAGTAAAGACGAGGTATTGCCATGTAAATCTCTTTGTAAAATATCATTATATGGGAAGGGGTTCTAAAAGTGGTCCGATCGTATCCAAATTTGTCATAGACAATTAAGGAGCTAATTAACTATTCTTCACCAAATTTTGTGCACAAATTAGACGGATGAACAGACGGACATGGTTAAATTGATTCAGATTTTGATTCTGAGTCGATCAGTATAATTGAAGATCGGTGTAGCATTAACCGTTTAGGAGTTACAAACATCCGCTCTAACTTAATATACTCTTTGCCACAAGTGGTGCAATCATTATTATAAATTTCTCTTCTTCATAAGTTTTGAATAAAAAATGCTTCAATTCCAAAGATTACATATTACTTAATATCGAAAGAAAAAAGAAGATGAATTTAATTTTAAAATAAATATTTGTGTTTTTGGTATTGCACAATGAAGTATTCAAATGAGTTCTTTGGAATAGCATTACACGCATCAACACACTGATTTATTTCGATAAACAATAAAACTTTATCCTTGGCTAGTAATTTTATTAGAAATTTATTAATCAAATATTAACAAGCAAGACAAGTAAAAAATACATTACAGTCGGTTCTACCTGATTATTTAATACGGTTTACCACTTCATTCCATAATTTATGCTATAATCATAATAAGTTGTGCCGGTACATGTGGGTCATTGTCACACAAAAGGATTCTAAAAATGTCCGCATCAGGTCCAAATTTGGCACAATCAATTATTAAGTTAATTAACTATTCTTTACCAAATTTTATCAGAGAGTATTAAGAAGAAATGGGGGATATATTAAGTTTGTCATTCCTTTTGCAACACCCAAACGGAGGCACCAGAGACTCTATAAAGTATATATATTCTTGATTAGCATCAAAAACTGAATCGACCTAGACATGTATGTTGGTGGGTCTGTCTGTTGTTGGCATTCTCAATTTTGAGATTTTGAGCTGAAATTTTGTATAGACACTTTTAGTTATTGCTCGCAGATAACTATTTACAGTGGGCGAAATCGGTTAAGAACCACTCACACAATCAACAAAAGTATATTTATCTACCACAAAACTTGAGTTACGATGAGTTATCGATGTGCCAAAAATGGGCATCGTCAGATAATAACACGCCTAAAATTTGCGGAAAACCATATTCAACGTAAAAGTAGACTTGCAAGCTGATACGTAATACGTCCACTATTAGAGGGCGCAATATATATATATATATATATATATATATATACATTATACACCGTTGTAGATGTGGAGGGTATTTAATATTTGGTCTAAGCCCAACTTTCTTACTAGTTATAATATTAAATTAAGGAGAGTACGTTGATAAATTCGTTTACTTTCCACTGTGCCTCTTAATCTGTTTCTCTGTAAGTCTGCTTCTGTTCTTTTCTATATACAAAAAAAATAATATTGATAAACTTCAGTTCTTATGAAAGGATTTTCTTCCGTGATGTTCGTGGAATATTGTACTTTTTCTTACAACTTTGACAACTTATGGTTCAATAAGTTTTTGTGTAATGTGCTCTTCTGCTGTAGCTGGTGATCCAAATTCAACGACCTTTGCACATCAGTGAATGTATTTATTTATTTGTTTACTGCATAAATTTTAAATAAGTTTGAAACTAATGAAAAATGCTAAAGTAAAAAATTGATGAGTATAAAGCTTAATGCGGCAATCGTTTCTAATAAATTAGATGACCAGCTGTGATATATTTATACAACTTTGCAGAGAAATCCTTTGAAATGCAATATCAATATTAAAGGAAGACGACACTAATAAGAAAGTGCTTTTCTTATTAGATGAAAGCTTCATTGAATTGAAGGGTTTTTGTATTGTACCTTGTTCTTGAAATTTAGCTCAAGTTAAATCCTAAATGTAAACAACTAATATATATTTGATGCTTTGATGAAATGTGTTATTCAAACCCACATATTCGATAAAAATACATTTACTACATAACAGAGTATTTACAACGGCCGTTCGTATACCTGCATCAGGTCATCGATAATTATTTGTGGCATTGGTGACATGCGTAATATTCGGGTCCAGTGTGCTTGCAGTTTAAGTGGCGCTGTCACTGTTAGTTCAGCTCCTTTGGCGCAACCATTGATTAAATAATGTAAAGGACGTATGATGACATCTCGTTTTGACGAATTTTTCATATTAGCATTGATACCACATACGTTGCGCTTTTGCCACATATAGGATGTGTTACAACTTAGTAGCCAGTGTTCTTCTTTCTTTTTGTAAAATTCTCAAAATAAAGTTTTTTCTTAGTATTAATTTTTTTTTTTAATTTAAAATTTATTCAAATCAACGTTATACACGCATTAAGTGCCTGTGGATAGTTTTAGCACGACTCGGAATTATTTTCTGATTTCAGATGCTTTTGTGCTCAAAACCTTAAAGTTATTTGAGTAAATATTTTATGTGTACCAAGTGATCAATGAAACATTCTGCGGAAGAAAGAAGTGACAAATCTTATGGCTTTCACCTCTTGCTAAATACTTATGTAATTAACTTTCATGGTGATTGCTTAACTGTCCGTATACTAAGTTTTTCATTCCATGTGCAACACCCAAAAGAAGCGTCAGAGACCGTACAAAGTATATATATTCTTGACCAGCATCAAAAACTGAGTTGATCCATCTATGACAGTGTCTCCGTGTGACTATCTGTTGTGGCATTCTCGCGGTTGTAAATTTTGCGACTTTATACAGACACTTCTAGTTTCTGTATGCAGATTGTAATTTAATTTGGGCAAATCGGTTAAGAGCCACGCCCACAATTGTTAAAAATCTATTCAAAAATTGAGCTACGTGGTTGAAATTTGGTACATATAACATTTATAATTTTAACAACCATCGATGTAATGGGCGTGGTCGGATATAAAACACGCCCATAATTTACAAAAAATCGCAAAACTCGACTTGGAAGCTGATACGGCATATGTACTCTATTAGAGGGCTTAGTCATGTAAATACCTGCCCACTGTTTGTATGTAGATGTTTTTCACTTGTTGTTCTTTTAATATCACATATTTTGCTTTCAATTGATTTGCATCGAAAGATATTTTCAATTGAACGGTTTTATTAAGAGGAGCGATTAATAGACTGCAAATTACATGCATAAATTATTAGCAATTATGTAAGTATTTATCCCGTTATAATTGAGATGTACGAAAAATATTACTACTGCACGGTAATTTAAATTACAATAAATGCAAGCATTCTCTTCAAAAAGCACTATAATGAAAAGCGTTAAAAAATTGTTCACTGCGTTAATTAAAAGATTTCTTTCACATTCAATTTAAAATTTTTATATCCTCCCCATACGATTATATTAATTATATTAAGATATATTAAGTTTGTCATTCCTTTTGCATCACCCAAGCGGAGGCGTTAGAGACCCTACAAAGTTTATATATTCTTGATAAGCATCAAAAACTGAATCTATTTAGACATGTATGTCCGTGTGTCCGTGTGTCCGTCTGTTGGCATTCTTACGGTCGTAAATTTTGAGATATTGAGCTGAAATTTTGTATAGACACCTTTAGTTATTGCTCGCAGATATCTATTTAAAATGGGCAAACTCGGTCAAGAGCCACGCCCACAATCGACAGAAAATACATATCTGTCACAAAAACTGAGCTACGAAGTTGAAATTTCGTATGCATATTTGTAATTATCCCATACATTGATGTGTCAAAAATGGGTGTGATAGGATAACAGACACATCCACAATCGACAAAAATCTATATATGTGTCACAAAAATGAACCCATAAACTTGAAATTCGGCATGTACATTTATAGTTATTCCATCCATCGATGTGTCAAAAATGGACATGATCAGAGACACGCCCACAATTTACGAAAAACCATACTCAGCGTAAAACTCGACCCGCAATACACACACTATTAGAGGACGTAATCATACCTGCGACGACCACTATTGACATGTGGAGGGTATTTTAGATTTGACCTGAGCTAAATTTAATTTTTCTACTTATTTATATTATTTTTATTTTATTCTGTTTAAAAACACTCCGAGGATTTCAAAGTACTCTTAACTAACTTAACTAATTCATATTAAACTAAAAAATTATTTTTCTTTACGTTAATACTTTGAGAAATTGTAATGTTTATTAAAGGCGATCCGAAACCGTCCAAACGTTGGGAATGTCGTAAAAGATTTGTGCTTTAATTTAAATTTTTTTATATATAACTAAAAAATTTATATATATTTTTATTTTTACATTTTTTAACATTAACAAATTTTTATTTATCAATAAACTTCTAACTTGTACAACTGTGACAATTTGTTTGAAAATTTTTTGCGATTGGAGTTTTTGTTTCCATTGATTTAAATAAACCGGATCCGAAGTCCTGCAAGACTAAACTTTAACGTAATATATTCCAGCCTTTTATAGTCGACGGCTGGCACACGTGCCAACAACATCGGTTGTAATAATTTCAACTCAATTCGTTCCTTCGTCGCTTTGGAGTGGTGAATTTTTTATTCGTATTTTCAATTTAAACACGAAGCTTATACTACAAGAGTAAAATGTGCTTGGTTTTTGTTTTGATTCCAATTCTTTTTGATAGTTGCCGCTATGATAATAAGAGCGGCCACACACACATTATAACGTTGATGAGTTTTTATTGCTATGCTTATGAATTGTGAAAACAGCTGATTTCATACACCAGCACTTATATCATGATGTATACACAAACATTCAAGTATTAAACTGGAATGGAATTGCGGTTGCAATGAAACGGACACTGCGTTCATGTTTATTAGATTATGTCATATTATGAAAGCGGGCTAAGTCAATTTTTCAAAAACATCGATTTAACTGTATTTTTAGTTGCATTTCTTCATATACATATATTCAAATTTTAATGTGTTTAGAAAAGTTGACTTGACCAAGTTTCATAATTAATGCACTCTATGCATCCATGAATTTTATCATATTATTGGATGAATTGTAAATATATCACCATGTGTAATTTTGTAGCTTTTTGGAATTTGCATGAAATGATATGAAAAGAAAAAGAGTAGGACCGTGTGGCGTATGAATGTCATTTAATAAAAACAAGGAACTAACATAAGTAAATTGTATACCAGTGGTTCTCAAACTGTTTGAGATGCAAAGCCATCCAAAGGCATACTAATTTATATGGAACCCCAGTGGTTCACTATTGACTAATTATCTGTATGTGTCAATTAATGATGCCCTTCAAGTTGGTCACGTAGCTCCAGAGCTCCGCGGAGCACATTTTAAGAAACGCTGGTGTATACCATTAACTTGCCTAGATATATTCTATACATACATCAGTACTGAGTTGGTTAAGGCATCGTTTTAGTAAACTCTGCACGCAGTGTTCAAAATTGGGTTCAAATCCAGCTGAGGAAAAAAATGAAAGAGCTTTTTCAGCTGGACTTTGAACTCGTCTGTCGTGTAAGACTGACAAACAATTTGTAGCACAGATTATTGAATTAAATATTTATAATAATACCTAATATGTAAACGAATTTTCCATTTCATTGTCTTAAAAAGACGATCACAGAATACAACTCTTGCACTTACCCGCAGTATACGAAATGGGCTGTCACGCAATAGACAAATTTGATCATTAATTGTATTTGTATGTTGTTGTTGTTGTTGTTGTTGTTGCAGCTGCTGCTGAAGTTGTTGTTTGTCAATTTGCAAAGGCGCAGTGAAGGGCGTTTCAATATCTTCAATCTCTACCACTTTAGGATACGTACCATGCAGGCGTCCAAGAAATGTAGACAATTTGTACAACTGTAGTAAATAGAATAGAAATAATAATAAAAAGTGCAATACTTTAGAGAAATCATACAAATATAAGCAAATTAATTCCTTGGAGGAATTCCTTTTTATTACCTTTCGATTAGAGCGGCTGCACTTTAAAGCAGTTTTAATAGTTGCTGTTGGCTTGTTGATGGTCTCTTTTATGTCTGCTATTGATGTTGTTGTTGTTGTTGCTGCTGCTGTTGTTTTGACCGCCCAACCATTTATTAATTTCGGCATTTTCTTATTAATATTCGTCCAAACATGAAATGCAAAAAAAAAAAAATATTTTATTCCATTTTATTGAATGGAAAAATTTAATTCAACCAAAAGTAAATTATTGTACCCTGCACCACTTGTGGCAAAGGGTATGTTAAGTTTGTTAGGATGCTTGAAAGTCCTAAACGGCAAGTGTACCTCCCCCATCGATTATACAGATCGATTTAGAATCACTTTCTAAATCAACTTTATGTCCGTCTGTCCGTCCATATAAGTTCGTACGCAAGCATTTTTTGAGATATTTTAATGAAATTTGGTACAAGGACTTATCTGAGCTCAGAAAATGAACCAGATCGGACCATTTTTTCCTCCCCTTATAAGGAATATGACAAAAGTTTTTATAGGGTGAAAAATCGCAAGTCCTAATATTTTTTGACAAAAGCGTTAATTGGCTTAATAATTAACTGTTGTAAACTTAGACCCGGATCGGATCATTTTTAGAACCCCTTCCCATTTAATTATGTTTTACGAAGTAATTTATACGACCTCATATATTGTATCATAATTGTAGGAGCTAAGTGGTGTAGGATATTAAATGGTTGGGCTTGACTGACTATAAAAATTTTACTTGTTTAATTTAAATTAATAAAAAAATTTTACGGACAAACTTAATAAAAAATTTATTTCAATAAGTATTTTTCGATGAGACCATGCCCACATAAAGGGGCATACTTAACGAAATCTTAAAAGTTGTTTGGTTTTTTGTATAAAGTGTTTCATGGGTATGCCCATAATGTTAGGGGCGCACGTTGGAGGTGCACTAAGCCACCTAATTGCCCACGTGTTTTATAGTAAAAGTTATTCCTGTTGTCACGCCCATTGATTATATTTCTTTCTTAACTTTGGAGAAGTGACATAATGATGGTTGAGTTTTCTAAACGGACTGTGATGGTGAGTATTCCTAATTAACTTAATATAGGCTTTGTTTATGCTTAATACTTAAAAATACATTATTTACGATTGCTGTTTTGATTGCTGCATAATTAAAGTGGTGGCAATACGGTATGGCAACATTATTATTCTATGTAGTATTCTTCCCTTGTCCCAAAAAAATCGCATTCGACTAGTACGGCTTCGCACTCTTTCATTAGGACAATTAATACTCAATGACTTCTTATACTTAATACATTGATAGAAGGGGGAAGTTTTCAAAACAACATTCAGTAAAAGTTATTAGAGACCCCACAAAGTATATATATTCATGATCAACAACAAAATCTGAGTCGATTTGCATGCGTCCGCACGTCTGTTACTTTGTGTTGAAACGATCAAAATTGATATAGCAGAATTTAAGAATTTTAAAATGAAATTTTTCTATGTTTGGCAATTGGCACCACGCCCATAATTGATATCATGTTTTCACAACCAATAGATCTGAAATTTTATAAAATATAGGGCGAATCGGTCACGTGCCACATCCATAGTAGACAAATATTAATTGGTTATTATTGAAAGATGGAAGTTAGTGTATATAGTTACGATAAGGGCATCAATGGATGTGTGAAGAATGGGCGTATCCGGCACGTCTCACTTGTAAGTTGAAAGGCAAGAAATACCCAATTAGAAGGCGTAATTAAGAAGTAAATTGCACACCCACAAGTAGTACATAAAAATGGAGGATGTTTTAGATTTGATTTTCGTCAAACTTGGTTTTTTGCTTTTTTTGTTGCACTCAATTTATAGAACTTTTAAGAGTTGTAAGCGTTTTTCAACTTTTTTATTGAATTAAAATTTCATAATTTTCTCGTTTACGTTATATATGTATAGTAACGAAGTGTATGTAGTTCATACGTTACACATTTCTTAAATCGCTGAAAATGTCTAAACAATTTTCCTTTAACGTTTCCATTCATTTGTCACTTGTCTTGTCTTGACATTAACATATTAATACTTCATCATATATGTGCTTGCTGCCTGATATAGAAAAGTGTGTACGTATTGTATATATGTGCATACTCATGTAATAGTAATAAGAAACAAATAGGAAAACTAAATTTTGCTTAAATAACCTCCATCGCCTTTTCTTTAGAGTGCGTGGCCTGCACTTGATTACGCCCTCTAATAGTGTACATTTATACAATAATAATCGTTAATAAAGAAGTCGCGTTTTAGGCTGAGTACGGTTTTTTTTAAATTGTGGACGCGCCACGCCCGTTTTTGGCACATCGAGGAATGATATAATAAATATGTCCTCAACGTTTAAATTTCATAGATGAATTTTTATGGTTAATAGATATATTTTCACCGATTGTGGGCGTGGCTCTTCTTTTTTGCTCAATTTAAATAACAGAAAGTAGAACAAAAATACAAAATGCAGCTCAATATCTCAAAATTTACCACCAAGAGAGTGCCAATAACAGACTGAGACACGGAAGGACATCAACTCAGATTTTGATGGTAATCAAGAATATATATACTTTGTAGGGTATCTAACGAAACGGAATAGCAAATTTAATATACCCTCATCACTAAAGATGGAGGGCATAATAAAATGCACGTAAACGTTAATTAGAAATCAAGTCCTCTGGGAGGAATTTTCTTCAAATGAAAAACATTTAATTCGTTTAAGAATACAAAAAAATATTTCATAATCGACTCACGACTGGTTTTAAGTGTTGCGTCTCGCATTTATTATTTAGCGATTCGATTTTTAATTTCGTTCCCTCTAAATGTATACGCGTTTTATGTGTATTTGCTGCAACCAAAGACTAGTTTACGCTTTTACGGCTTGTTAGGTACTAATTTATCGGCTGCCACGGATAAGAGCAACATGTTGTGTAAATTGCCATCCAATTATACTAAATATGTTACAACAACTTTTCACACATATGTATATATACATTACGCACTTGGTTTGTATTGCTTACGGGAATTTATTATACACACAAATATGTATCAGTCTGCACGTCCTCTTATAATTAATGTTTTTTGTTGCGTTTCCTTTAACGTATATATTCATATACTGTCATACCCCTTATATATGTAAGTATTGTAAGTAAAAAAAGTGTCTACAAGAAAGAGGCTTCAAAAGACTATACAATTAACAAAGTCCTTTGGTTACTTCGGTCATGTCGCATCTAGCTTAAAACCACGCTCCCAATTAAGAAACATTGGTCATGAAGTTTAAAGGAAGCTCATACACACAATATGTATAGTGATGTTAATCTGTAAAGGAAGCGGTCTTTGAGGTAACATTTGACTTTTACATTGGACAAAAGGATTACCCTTCATTGACACGAACTATATTCAGAATATGTTCAATTATGCTAAAGTAAATGTTATTCAAAATTTGGTCCACACCAAATATTGTTGTTTTCCTTATAACATATAGATATACTTCTATATCTTGTAATAATACTATAGGAATAATGCAAAGAAAGCAACGAGTGCCAAAGTTCTGACAAAATCTAAAACTCTTTGCCGTATTATTGATCTTCATTCTGAGAGTGTCTTAAGATGTGGCCTTACGCTACATATTTTCACATAAACGATATAGAACTTCTAACACGTCCTTGTACTAATTCACCTGTGGTATAGGGTATAATAAAAAGAGTATTGCATGAAAACTGTATGACAAGTGGAATGCTACTGTTATACACATTGTGAAGAAGCTATACTGTTATATTAAACATTATAGAAACAAAAAAATAAGTAACATCTGTTATATTTTGAATCTCTTTTATAAACTGTACCCACTAAGTGTTTTATAATGTTGTGAAGTAGAAAGTACGATATTTCGAAAATATTCAACCATTTAAACAACCAATGTATTGTAGGATAGTTCAATATTAATAAATAAATATATTAAAACACGTACCGGCTTTTATGATTTACAAAAAATTTGGCATTAAGCATAAACTAAAAACATCTGAAAGTAATTAACTACAATATTTCATAACCCCACACCACTTGTTATGGAAACATTCCGATTAAACGCAAATCGAGTAGCCTCAAAACGCCACATTTAATTTTTTATACAAGAATAGTATGGAGAGGCTCCTTAACAAACATCGCAACAATCATAAACGAACCCAATCCCAAGTGGTGTTGGTTGTGTACCCTGCTTACGCATAGAAAAAGTACAGATTAACCCAAACCAAATATAAATAAAAACGGTAATTTCATAATAAATACAATGACAGCATAAATGGCAATGGCAGCGACTGCTGCAATCACAAGGTATTTACTTAATCCGGGTACAATGATTTTTCGCAGTGACTTGAGAGGATGCGTTAAGAAATTGAAAGAGGTATCTGGCCGCCTGGGGGAATAAGAAAATTGACCGTTTTTGCTTCGATAACTCCGTTGAAAGTGAAATCATTTATAAACTTACGCTGGCACTGTTAAAGGTTGAGGAGCATCCCGACCCAAACCGACTGGGTAACTGGCCGCTTCTGCTTCTGTTACAATTTCCAATTCCAATTCAATTTTGCCCGTTAATTTTGGGGGTGATGCTGTTATAGTATCCACATCCCAACCTTTTAAAGGGAACCAACCCTTAATTTTTTTGTGCCGAAACAAATTCAATACTTTTCGATAATCTTGAGAACTTCTATTAAAGAATGGACTTGTCTCGAGATTATTATCTGTTAAGCGGCATGTTTTAGGTGTGCTGGGAGGTTCTAAAAAATTGGATATATGTAGTTCGAGCATTCCAATGAAATCATCTGCGGATATTATATCCTTGTCAAAGATTTGTATAAATAATTTGGGCGGTTGTTTGATTTCATATTCGTCCAGTAAGCTACTGCGTTTGATAACCATCTACCACATTATATAAAGAAAAATAATAAAGCAACAATTTCAATACAAACCCGCTGTTATTAATTTCATATTCAATTATGTTGTAATCGAGAGAACCTCATTACTGTAGTATTACATAGTCGCCAATGAGTCTCTGTTTCGGTCACCTTGGAGAATATTTTGCACACTTACCATATCTTCTACCATTGAATATTTAAGAGGGAATACCATGCGCCAATTAAATTGAGCTTCACCATTTAATGAACGGTAATGGATATCGGTGAGTTGATACTCATCAGGATTGCTACACCAGCTAAAGAAAAGCCAAGCAAATGTTATGAATTACTAAGAAGTTGTATCCACACACACACTCACACGCACATACCCTTTAACATATATATCCGACATTGCTTTGCCAAAGATATTGGCTTCTTGAAGCATCACATCAGAACATTGGTGCACAATGACACGCAACTCATATAGGTGCGGTGGTTCGGGCGTCAAGTCTATAGGTGGTGGTATATTTAGATTGGCATCAAACAGTTCAATCCAAAGTTGTATTTTGCCCTGTTCAATGCCCGGATAATCGTTACGATACAATGAACGGGTCTCCACATGTTCCGGCACTAATTTGTAACCAAATGTTGGCAATCTGTCCAAATTGTGTAGAACTGTTAAGCTGAGACGTTCTTCTAAATCCTCTTTAAGATCGATTTTGCTTTCATCCTCTAATGCCACGCCATCGACTTCAATAATATTGCCGTTAATTTTTGGTGCTTTGATGTTGTGCTTAATGCATAATTCACTTAAAATTTCTGATGGTTTACCATAATCACGCCATTTATTATAACCGTAGCTACGACACAAAGAAAGAAAATTATTGTTGCTACAGTTGAGGAATAAGTGCAATAAATCTTAAGAGACCTTGAATATTCGTAAGGTAATCCGACTGTGGCACGATGTTTAGTCCGCCATCTATCTTCCAAATCGATAAAGGTCGAACCGATAACTTCGTCACGTACATTGTTCCGATTGAATACACTTAATTCCAACACGTGCTCCCTAGCAATATCCAAAGGAATTATTATTAGTAAAAACTATATCTCAAGATACCAACAAATTCACTTCATCACCTGGGCAGTACACCTTCTAATTGATAGCATTTACCGAATATTGGATTACATTCGTTGGGCACATAGTTCGCTCTATTAGTTACGTTCCTTTGTCCAAATTGTATTTTCACATACGCATCAGCTTGAGCTGCATTCTCACGGGGTCGAAACTGTATACCCTGCACAATGTAGACTCGAACCACTACTTTAACCAATTCCGCTAGTGCTTGTATTTGAGCCTGATACTTTGGATTCATGGCAGCGGCCAAAGGCCTCAGAGTAGAACCCTCTCCACCATCCATTTGTTCGCATTGACATGGCGTTATTTTAATATTTAATTTTAGGGTGGCATATGCTTCTTCTTGAGGTAGGGCATTCTTTTTATATTTGACGCCATGAACCATGGCTAAAGGTTCCGCCCAATCATTAAAATGACTAAACTCGGCTTCCTTCTCCAACTCGTTTTGATATATGCGTAGGCGGTGTTTATATGGGGAAAGAGTAACACCACCAGTGCGACCAGCACCACCATTTGATGCTGCAAAACTTGAATTATAAAACTTGGTCCACCAATTGTAATTGCTTTCATCTAAAACATCTGCCAAATCATATGTTTCTTCGCTACTTTTTTGGTTACGTTTAAAATATGTTAAACTTAGAATACGTCTCCATGTGGATAATTTTTCTTTACGACTATTTATTAAGGGAACAGTTTCAGCGTGTTCATCCTCTTCTATTTGTACACTAGTGGAAGCGCGACTGTTATCCTCCTCTTCTTCTGGAGCAAAACATTTGATTTCTTTGCAATGTTGTAGAAATCTTTTGGAGTCTGAGATGATAACCGCGCCCAGAGTAGTTTCAGCACCATTTCCTGACACAGCTACATCCGTAGCTATTAAAGCTGGCCAGTATTCCAGTTGACTGGGTAAACTCTGGCCAATATTTGCATATTTTTAAAAATTATTTGTTATGTTTTTCTGCGTATATACTTACCACAACACCCGATGAATACAGAATTAGAAAATTAATGCTATGTTTTATACGTGACATAGACAAACCACTGGATAATAACAATTCACCCATCATTACTTTAACGCGATGTCGAGCACCTAAACTGGATGCACCCTTATGATAATTACGAAATCCGGCAAACACTACTTCTAATCTGAAAACAAGCGTCTTATACTCTAAAGGAATAAGGATAAAGAAACTCCTTTAACTTACACAAAATTCTTCATAGTTGGTCGTATGGGTGAAGGTATTCCAATAGAAACCACTGCTGATTCTTCTGCAGGTGATGTAGGATCTTGATTGTTTAACTCTACCAGTTCACCAGACATAAGAATTTCAGCCCGAGGGCTACCACTAATTGTTACTGAAACCCATTTTAATGGAGGTGGTGACAACAATCGCATACATTGAAATTTCTGCAGAGAGGGTTTGTTGCGCATCAACTTTCCCGTATCAGTTAGTTTATAAGAAGGACAACAATCAGGTCCCTCACGAGTATTCGAATCAGCCCAATCACTGGAAATAACTGAAACGGGCAAATAACCACAACCCAAATAATCATCCGTTGTTTTCTTATCTGTATCGTAGACTTCCACTGCTACTAAAGGTGGATTATTGATATACCATTGCAAAGGTCCCGGCAGTACGATATTATCAAAATCAATTACTGAATTCCATATAGGTGATAGAGTGGCGTACAATATGGCCGTTTCAGCTGAATGGCCACAAATCATAACGCGTACATAGGGATCACAAAGACCGGATTGATCACTACCAGGCCTTACTTTGGCTTGATGTATAAAAATACGACCCTTGACCAAAGTATATTGTATGTTGGGGCTCCAGTAAAAGGGTTCAGGGCGTTTCCAATCAGCATTTAGGCCAGCGAAAAAGTCGGTGCGTTCATTTTCAGCAATAATGCTTAGGCAGCCCTGCACTATACCCATCATGCAGCCGCAATTAAGACATGTGTGCTGACATTGGATATCCTTTAAATATAAAATACACATCGAAAGTCCTCTTTGTTGAAACCAAAACATATTTTTTTTACTTTAAAAATAAAATTTCTTATTTTCCAACATTGACTGTTCGCACTGAGATCGTGCCCAGCTGGAGCATTAAGAAAATGTTTCGCATTCAAACGACAGAAAGCAATTTCTTTACTGCCTGCTATCAAAACCAATATCAAATCCGGCCAGTTATCTTGAAGTTCGTTCACCGTTAATAAACTTTGCAATTTATGAGCTAAATTTCTCAATTCCTGTAATATCTCTTCAATAACTACATCTATAAAATGATCTTTCGACGGCTTTAAACGATTGCGCAAACTTTTCAAATAATCAGGAAGTTTAGTCTCCTTAATAAAGATGCCAAAATAAAATATTATTAGAATGAGAATAAACTGTTGACTTACAAAATATTCCTTTAAATAGATCAAACGATTGTTGTCCCAAATGGTGGGTTCTCGAAAACTAGAAAGTTCAAATCGTTTCTTTTCGTTGGCCTCTTGTACACGTTTAATCAGAGACATAATAATGGCTCGTAAAACTTTGACTTGAGCATAGTATTGAGAGGAATATTGTATTTGAAACATTTTAAAGGCCTCAATTTCATACTCTACAAAACCCAAAAGTTCCTGCAGAAAAATATCGCTTTCGTATTTCAGGCGATTATCCGGCAAGCTCATTTGAAGGGTTATAGCTTTGAAGGGCATTTCATGACGAAAATATCTAACGCTATGTACAAAATGTTGAGGACTTGCCGCGCTCTTCTTAAATGAATACGATTTCAAATAACATTCAATATAATTAGATTGATGCTCTAAAATGAGGCATTAGTACAGAATTATTACTCAATTACACAGAAAAGCAGATTATTTGAACTAACCAGCTAATTTTATTACCAGCTTACAATTGCTGCCATTGGTTCGAATGAAGTCACCTTGAAGTGGTAGAAATTCAACTATGAAGTACTCCTCTAACCAATAACGTTTTTCGTCCAAGGCATTGATACTTTTAAAGTGCATTTCTTTGACCGGCTCACCACTTAAACATTCAGAACGTATTTCAAGAAGTATCCGACCCACATACTGTAAACCATTGGAGTTATCATACAAGTGTATATAGGTGGGGCCCAGAGCAGGCTTGTCTAAATATACAATAACATTTTAGCAATGTACAAGATCAGCATTAAGGAGAAATGAGAAAGCCATTTTAGAGATGGGTGTAAAGAGATATTGTATAAAGATTACCTTTGAATGCGATTTCTTCAAAATGCAATTCATATTCAGCTGTACATTTCCACAGCAAATGCTCATTGGATAGTAACTGGATGAGAAATGTTTGAGCTAGCGAGGGATAAGTCCAAGCGAATGTTATCTCTTGGTTCCAAACAGGTTGTTGGGTACTTTTCACCACAGACGTCTTACCCTTGAAAGGATGGAATCTAAACTTTAGAAATGAAATGCTCATCAATTAAAACAAAAATCTTTGTAGAATACATGACAACCAGCAAAGGATACTTGTAATAAATAATCAGATTTCTTCAACATCTGGCCACGATAAAATATCACATTATAACGTATATTACACATTAGATCGCTATCAATATTTTGTAAAAGATTCCTGAAAGGTACAGTGTAGAGTGTTAAAAGTGATACATATAATATTTCCACCTGATCTTAATATCAAATACTTTTCTATATCATCGTAATCACGATTTATTTGCCATTTATTCATCGACATTATATCCTCCTCAAATGGTCGTAACAGAGTATTTGGATTGCTAGCTTGCGATACAATGGCCAAATCAATTTGTAAATAGCCGCGTCCTTTAATGCTGGTATCAGTGGTGCTATCAAAACCGATAGGCACCTCGAGACGACCCCATTTCTTAAAGTAACAACGATTAGGTTGATTCCAAACACTTTGCATATCAATCAACAGTTCCCCCAATACGGGATACTTCTTACAGGTGGTGCGCTTCTTCACCTCATAAAGGATTGTTAGGCGCAGCAATTCCACCAATGTGGCATGAATTTCAAATACGAAATACTGGAAATTTTAATTTTAGATTATGTAGTAATATTTTAAGTACAACTTATACCCTCCACTTGGAAATTAGGTGATAAAATATATCAGTTTGTCAAAAGGTTTACAAATAAAGCAGAAGAAAGCTTAAGAGACTCAACAAAATGAAAGCTTCTTTCGGCTCAACAGATAACAGACACGCCTGCAATTGATAATAAACATACTTGGCACAAAATTCTACCTATTCGCTTTAATTTATACAATTCACAATCTCTTGGGAGGGGCAATCTCTAGGATGATATGTGTATACCGGTTTCCAAGTTGATGTGGAGGGTACTTGAGTTATGGCCCAAGCCAAACTTAATTTTTTCTTGTTTTATCTTATTTTCACCTCATTAAAGTATGGATTCTCGGAGTTGGCGTAAAATCTTGTTTGACGGTGTGTCTTATCGAGGGTAACACGCACCACAATTTCACCTTGATATATACCCAGTTGTCGTGCTTTGTGTATCGTGGTGCAAACTAAAAAATCCTGTACAATGTGAGAGAAGCATTCTTCTTGATGTGTCGGCAACATTCGCTTTTTCCGTTAATTTGTTATAAATGTGAAAAATATTTTTCCTTTTTCTCTTCTGCCTTTTATTGAAATTTCAAATTGAAATAATGTTCCACAAAAATATTCAAACATGATGTTTCAGTGATCGAAAGTGTTAACGTATGCTATGAGCTTATGACCTAAGAATATTTTTAATATTTCTAACATTTCTAACATTTATATATTTATCTTAGAGAATGGTTTTGTATCACTTTCAAAATAAACGATTGAAATAAGTTGCTTCACGGTTCTCGCGCTAGCTACGTTATGTGAATTCTCCAACAAAAGTTTCGCGTTCAAAAGCATATAAAGCTCAGTTTAAGTTTAGTGAAAACTGAATATTATCACAACCATAAAGAACTCTGGGTGAAAGTTGGATAAAGCTTCTTCTGCTTTGTATGCTTGGTTAATAAAGCTAAGCACGTACTTGTATGGTAGTAGAGCAAAAAATAATATACTTATAGCTCAGCTTAGAAGGAACGTTGTCGCAAATGAAACCTTTATGTACCACTTGTGTGTGCCAGCGCACTGCCGTCTGTCTGCTCATTTCAATTCCATTCGCACTTTAACTGGCAAGCGCTTGTTTTCTTCTTCATATTAAATACCAGCACAGTTATATTTACAAGGCACCACACTACCATAAATGAAAGATGACTCCCAAAACTATTGATAGCGTAGCGAGTCAGTATTTATTAATGAGTGGTCGGGCCTGGTAATAACAAGTTGGCGTACGATAGCGGATAACACGTTGACTTACAAATGCTTAAAAATATATTTAAAAAGAAAAAGTTTTATCACATACTTTATGCCGCAGTTATTGGCAAATTGTCTGACTGAGTTATAAGCTGCTGGATTGATTGTTTGTTTCATTCTCGGCTGGTGTTGTAGTCAATAAAAGTGTTTTGTGCGCATTTAAACAGGCGGGTTTTTCCGTTTTTTTTTTAAATAGTTCTTGTTGCGGATCATTGGTTTCGCGCGTTCCATACATATAGAGATTTCGCGTTCGAAGAGAACAATTCCATGCGCCAAGTAGAGCAGTGTTTTTTCTGTGTACAAAGTGTAATATAGAAGACGAACCATCCAAATATTTATTTATTTTTTATCGTGCACAAGTGCTTATATGAGTATTTCCAATAAATAAATAAATTTGGAATTTGTGTTATAAAGCGAACGTTATCTGTGGTGCCTGCAGGTTGTTTTGCACGTCTTCATTCACACACATCAACACATAATTCTGTTTAAACTAACAATTAACCACCAGAGCTGTTGTTTTTAAAAAAGTAAACGTAAACTGGAGTTAGCCACGCAGGCGGTGATAAGTGTTTTTCAACCAAGGTAAATAGTGTTATTTTTATACTCTCCACATAAGATGGGTACAATGTAAAGTTTGTCATTTGATTAGGCATGTAAAATACTCTTGAGCAGCATTAAATTGTGGCCCTTAGGTCTGTGTTCTAGTGTAATGCCCTCGGTCGCAAAAATGACATATTTACGATACAGACATTCATGGTAATTAAATTCAGCTTCTTGTGGACAATATTAATTGGGAGGCAATCAAAAAATCTATCTATCCGGATTTAAAGGGAACTTGGCATTAGTCTATCTGTCGACAAACTAAATAATGGGCACGCCCATGATTACTAAAAATCTCATTTAGTGCAGCAGTCATCGAACGAATTAATATGTTACGTAACTTTAACAGGGTTCACTTGTACACATGCCATGCCCACAAGCTACATACAAATTTGTAGGGTACTCCAAATTTAGTCTTAGCCGAAAGTAGTATTTTTACTTGTTGCTATTGTTTTACTTGTTGTCTGCTCTATTTGCACTCTCAGCTTGATGGTATTTTATTATGATGGTATGGTTGCAAACCCTTGTCAAGGGATGTACTAATCCAACGCCTTTTTCGGCTTGTTATGTGCTTATGTAGGGGGGCGCAAACAAATATGTTAATACGCATGAATACGCTTTAAAGAGGGCGCCTAATGTATCTGACTTGTCCATATAAGAAGGACATGCGAAGTTTAATCTAAGTCATCATCACCTGTGCCATTATGTACTTTCTTTTATTTTTTATAAATTGTTTGTAGTACATTATTGTTGTTGTCCCATTATCCCATTTTATCTTTAAGCACGTACTCCTAAGAGTAACCAAGCCAAGTGACGTGCTCCCATAATACAATATGTACATGTCTCATAAGGTTGTACCTGCTTGGCACACATTGCAGTATTTCATTTATATTTTTCCAGTTTTCTTCATACATATATTTCCAACTCTCATTTAGCAGTTAAGTGAACAAGTGAAACCGGTCTAGTTTTACAAAATCAATCGTTTCCTAAATATACAATATTTTTACCAAACTACCAGCCGCGCGTTCTCTTTTTGCGAATGCTCTCTTCGCGTTGACCAGCAATTACAATTGCCATAGGCGGCGCAATGGATTGATTTGATTTAACAGAATGCAATGCAAAGCGATTGATCGACGTTTCATTTATGCAATAATAGACGAAAACTTCTGTTTCAATTAGCAATTCCATGCCGTGCAATAGACAAACAAGTATTTGTAACGTATTCACTTTCATATTATAACCTAAATATTCGCGTTTGTAGTGCAGGTACTGCATTGCATGTGTACGCTGCTCGAAACCAGTCGAGAGGGGAGAGAGATCACTTTAGCATTTTCATTCAGCAATCAGTCAGTTGCAACTTTGTATATTGCTCGTGCCTGTATTATGCACACTTCACTGGCTTTTGATTTCATTATTACTTGTATGATTACTTTTTCTTATTATGCGTATGTGTGCATATATTAATAAATTGCAAGTTTGTTCATTATGCTCCTTAAAGGGTGATTAATTAAATATAATAAGAATGTTTGCCATTTGTATGTAAATTAATTACTTGTAGATATGGTTTTATCCATGTGCTAAAGTTGTATTTTAACAACATCAACAACAATTGTCAATTAATTCAAATAAGCTACGTAAAATACATTAAGATGATTTAAAAAAAACAGTTCAACACCTCCGTTGCTTTTACGAATTAATTAATGAACGGCATCCTTACCTAACATAACATATCATTTAATACATACCTTCATTGTCTAACACTTGCTTAGGTACTAATAACCACATTGTGTGCTATGCAAGTAAAATAGCTATATGAGGCTTGGGCCGCATCTGGATGGGCGTGGCATATAAACAATTATGCCCTCTTTTAAGGACTAATAAGATATGTGCACAAAACTACTTCAAAGATTGAAATCTAGTGATGGAGTGTCTGTTAACCCATCTATGCCCATTTTTATCACATCTACGAAAAGAGTGAATATATTGTAATTATATGCACACCACAGAGTAGGCGTGCCTGTCAACATATTTGTCCAAAAGTCACATAGGAACATACTGACGGAAAGGGCTCAAATTTTGTTGTTGACTCAGATTATACATATTTTGTAAAGTTGAAGAAAAAGAGAAAGAAGAAGGTAAACTAAACTAACTATATATCTCCTTTGTAATTATATAAGTGTAATAACAAATATACTCTCTTACCACTAAGGTTTTAAGGAAAAAAAAGACATAAATTTGAAAATTATTCGTGTCTGATTTTTTGTTGTTACTTCGGTCTTATCCCCTTCTGCATTCAAAACAATTGTTGCTTTTATTTAATTTAAACAACAATCTTTTAGTCCATGTTGCTTAAGTTCATGCTTCGTCAATTTGATTAACAATAGTGTTCTTAGCCATGGCACACCATGAGAGTCACTGTATGGTAAAGTCAGTGTTAAGTTATTGCAAACTAAAAGGAGTTTAGCTTATAATCACCTTTTCATTACAATGGAAAGAGCCGACTTAAACATGTTGGTATCTTCCAAGTAAAGTTTAAAAACTACTGCTGCTCGGTAGACCACACAATGCACTTGCTTGACCGCATCATGCATCACTATTCTTTAGTTTGTTTAAGTAGTTGTAATAAATGCAATATATGATGGTGTAAGAAACAACAATAACAACAACAACAAAAAAACAAAGTTATAACATAATAATTTTAAGCATTTGATATAGCTTACACTTTCTACATGATATCACGCCGTTGCACAGACACACGTCTGGCAGAAAATGATGCATTATATATACTAGCGATTATTAAATTATGTGTGTATGCATGCAAACACGCTACACTCGAAATTTCTTGTGCTTTATTGTCCACTTCCTAATTCATTCATTCGTTCATAACTTTTGGCTTCCTTTCTATATAATTGACTTTTTTCGATCTTTATCTTTAGAGTGGAGTTGTTTTTTGGTGTAATTTTCATTCACTTATAGTTCCTTAGTTGCCTTAACATAAAATGGGTGGCGGCAATGCAATTACAATTGTGTGATAATTATGCGGTCTTAACCCTATGACTTCGCATAATGCATGTGTTTGCTGATTGGTATGTCTGTCGCTCGGTCTGTCTTAATGAAGCACTATATGTTAACCATGCATTTTGTGGAGTAATTATTATTATTTATTATACCCAACATCATAATGATATGGGGGTATATTGTTTTCGTTGAAATGTTTTGTAATTATCAGAAGGGGGCGAGCCACACCCCCAAAAGTATACATATTCTTGATCAGCACCAATAGACAAGTCGATATTCGTCCATCATTCTGTCCATCCGTGTGAATTTTTACGTATTTTTCTTGGAACTCTTACGTCCACAGAAATTGAGTGAAATTTGGAACACGCAATCTGCGTATTGGTCTAAGATTTCCTTCTGCAATTGGACACAATCGAAGTAATTAATCCTTAGACCTTTATTTGTACATCCTGAAGGTACATAAATAAAAGAAATTGGACTAACCGTTTGGAGGATATATAAGAAAACATTTAAATTAACCCCGCCCACCTATAATGAAATAATTGTAGATATAAATACATTTTGGAGATTTATTCAGAATACTTGATGTAGGTGACCCTATTAGGATCTGAAATTTAGAATGAGCATTTCTCCTTTGCGTATGGAACAAACTTATGAAAATGGGTGTAATCGATTAACATACACGGATACAGTAGTTAACGTTTTTACACGCGTTGTTATGATATTGCTCATAAACCGCTTTTAATGGGTTTGTACTTTTGGATGTGTTTTCGAATGCGCCCCCTAAGTGGGCATACCCCATTAACCAATCTATTTTTTCTATACATACAGAGCACTTTTTCGCGCATAAAATGAATTTATGAATATGTACAAAATTACCTGAAATGCCTGTGTCTGTCCACGATGAATTGAATCTTCTTCAAAGCAATTGGATAAGTATTCTTTTAAAATATAATATTACCACGCCCAATAATGAATTATGTTGTAGGTATGTTTATTCAAAAACATTGTATTATTTGGAGGCATTATACACATGTGGTGGGTGTTCTAGATTGAAAGTGGGGACTGGTGATGGATGCCCTAGATTTGGCATACACCTAAAAAAGCCCTGTTTTGCTCGTTTAATTACATTTAATTTTATTATATAAATTTCTTTCTTGTTTTTAGTATTTTTAATGAAATAAACTTCTATTTTACTACGGTCGTTTATAATTTTTTAAATGGTTTATTCTAAAATCCGTAAAAAGCAGCAGCATTACTTTGCCAGAAACTTGTCATTTGGCGTTCTATTATTCTGCATATGCACAGTTTCTGGCACTACACATTATTCATTCGTTAGTATCTTAAGAGTTGTTGTTTTTGTTATGGATGTTATACAAAAATATTATTTGGGTTGTGTGCTATTCAAGTGGTGTAATGTTCTAGTTTCATTCATTTACTTGGTTTTCTCCGCACAGTTATATTTTTGTTTAGTTACGAGTATTTCTTAGTTCTTTTCTCTTCTTTTTTGTTGGTTGTTGGTTTTTGATTTTTGAAACCAGCTTTTTAGGTCATTAACAAATTCCATGAAAAAAGTCTTATTGTGAATAATAATAATAAATAAGTACATGTGACATGATAAATAAGTAACACAGATACGTATGTGACATGTATTGTAATTGGAATGGCAATAACGAATTTTGTAATAAATAGGAGAAAGTAAACTTCAACTAACATAGCATAGCATGATGAGTATTTATTGTATTTATGATTTCTGATATACAAGGTAAGAGCATTTTTAACGCCTACATACATATAATTTCGGAATTATTTTTCAAAATGATTGCAACTACAAAATTTCTTTATACAATAACAAAAAATTGAACTTAGTTTGTCCGTCTGTAGTTTCTGCGCGACGGTTATTACTTAAATTAGTTAAGAGTCGGTCAAGAACCACACCCAAAATCGATAAATATCCATTTATCTGCCACAAAAATTGATCTATAAAAATGAAAATTTGGAACATATGCATCTAATCCAACAATGTGCCGAAAGTGGGCATGGTTGGATAAGAGACACGCTCATAAGCGACAAATACCTTTATGTCTGCCACAAAAATTGACCTATGAACTTGAAATTCGGTACGCATATCTATCTATTGTTATCCAATGTATCGGTTTAACAAAAATGGGCGTGGTCTATTTAACAGACGCGCACACAATTTCAAAAAACCCTACTCCACGTAAAACTAAAAAAAACTTTCAAGCTTTTACGTAATACTTACACTAATCATATACCTGCCCCGCCTCTTATTGTAGATGTAAGGGGTATTTAAAATTTAGACTAAGCCAAATTGTTCTACATAATACTCTCCATCGTAGTGAAAAACGATCAGAAAAACGCTTCACATCGTGCGAAAAGTACATAATGCGCATTCGTCTGTCCATATTTCGGCATATACGAGTATATTGGGTTTATGTAGATAGTTTCCTAGGGCCTCTCTAACATATCTATCGAAATTAACGTATGTTATGATATGTACTACATTCAGTTTGGATTCTCATTTTAACTATGATTTCGTAATAAAATATTCATTGTAGGTTAACCATACACATAAAATTTACTCAATATCTAGATAGTGTGCAACTCAAATATGCAAATTGCAACATGTGTGCATTTAATACGATATTTATCTGCGTTATGTCGTTTGTATTGTTTTTAATGAATGCTTGATTTTCGTAGAGTTTGTGGTTTTTCGTAAGGGACTCGAACGTATTATACGCTGTTTAAGTTTTTTACACATGTATCAACAACATAATGTGTGTATGTAGTGGATATGATTTATTAACAGATTATTAGCATATACGAGTACATGCTTCACTCATAGACGAACGCTCTGAGACGACGACACTGGTGTGTGCGCTCTAATATTTAGATTGATGCTACACAATATGCCCAGGCCTCAACGCACGCAGCATCACCACCATCATCATCATCTCTGTCATCACTTCATTTAGACGAGCATCTACTCGTAAAAAAGTCAAACAGGTCAACAAGTCAACGTTCCAAATGCTAATTCTACAAGTTCTTGCTCCACTTCATCCGCATATCTACACTATGCTATCCTATGCATCATAAAAAACCAACAAAATTTATGTTCGCATAAAAAACAAATTTAGGACATTTGGTTATAAAAATTAACCTTTATTTCACACATGAATATTTCATGAAAATAGCGCAGCGGCAGTAAAAAAACAGAAGTAAAAGTAAAACAGGTTTTCATTTAACCAACAGCAGATTGTAGACACCCTCTGCAGTTATTTCATTTGTTATAAAAATAATTAAAAATGCCTTTAATATCAGTCATGACTATATACACACACTTATAAAGATATTTTATATTTACGCATTGTATGTATTTGCATGTATTTTCCTTCCGCCTCTCTATTGTGATCTTTTGTTGATTAATTGTTTTCGTTTACTGAGATAAGAAAGACAATTATAGTTGGGTTTTACAATGTCTTTAAAGCACGTGTTTTATGTTATTATGTCCTTCACACACATTCATTCATTCTTGATCAAGAACTGGGTCGATCCAGACTTATTCGTCCGTGTGTCCGTCTGTTGTTGGAACGCACACGGTCACACATTTTAATATGTTGAGATAAAATTTTGTTCACGCATATTGTTGAGGACCCCGCCCACAATCGACAAAAATCTATCTAGTAGTCAGAAAAATGTGGTACACATTTGAATGTTTAGCCCTTGCAAGAATATGACAAAAAGTGAGCTCGATCGGATAACAGACACGCCCAATTTGCAAAAAACCTTATAAAGAGAAAAATGTTACTTGTGAGTTGATAAATAATAAATACATTATTACAGAGGCGTAATAATGTTTTGTATAAACATGTGGAGGGTATTTAAAATTTGGTCTAAGCCACATTTAGTTTTTTTACTTGTTTTATTATTATGTATATATTTAGTGCTTAAATGTTTGGTATATTTTGGTAAAGTAAAAAATTTTGTTACTTAACGCTCATCAACGAACGTTTGGGAAAATATTATAAATAAATTCAATGAATTTTTATTTTGGCGGTGTGTTAACTTTTTACAGCCTGTACCACTTATGGAAATTTGTGCGGCAAATACCACACCTAATCGATTCAGAATCCCTTCTTTTCCCTCCCGATTTAGAATCCCTTTGTTAATCAATTTAAGCCGTATCCGTCTGTGTGTATGTTTGCAAAGTCTGTCCATGTAAATTAGTATACAAGCTACATATTGCCCCCTTGTAGGAAAATTTAGTAAAGGAATATATATTGGCCAAATTGGAGCCCGTCCCCTTAAAGGGTGCTTTTGTAAACAAAGTCTTTATATGATAAAATTCGGTCAAGAGTAGTTAAATGGCTGTGCGAGATTTGGACTCGATATAATTCTTTTAAGATATTCCACGAAGTGCTTTTTATGACAACAACTCGCGTTTCCTAATACAACCAACCAAACTAATTATAACGTAATATGTGGAACTACGTGGTGTAGGGTACATTATCACTTGTTGTTATTATCGTTATTAATGTATTTTGTTGGATTGGCCAAGTGCGAAATTTATTGGCTGTAAAATCATTGCTCAACATTTCATTCAATTAAGGTTTGCGAACGGCTTTTGAGCTTTTAACAAAATACTGCACAAATTATGTATTTTCGTAACAATATGTTATTATCTTATTAATGCGTAACATTGGCGGAGAGGGATACACATTTCTGGCCACTGTTGGTTTTTAGTTTATAGACACAAAGTTGGCAAACACACTTTCCTGGTTTATATTTATTTTGTGTGAAAGTTGAAATTCAGACTCGATTGTGTAATTTTTTACATCATTTTACATGTATTGCTAAAAATATTAGACGGCTCTGTACTGAACGTCTGTAGATTAAGCTAATCGTCTAATATTTTATTAAACTGTTTGTCATTGTATGGCAGTGTGAAGGGATGGGATAATCAACAAATTATTAATTTATATATGTTATACTTACATAAGTACTTATGTATATGTTTTTCTGTCATTTAAAGTTTGGTGCATACAATTTTATTTTTTTTGAATAAGACCGCCTTTGCTGCATTTGTGTTTCCTTTATAAAACTCTGGTTATTATGAATAACAAGTTTAGTTGTTGTTTTTTACATTGATGACAATGACAACATCAATTTACAGCAACACACTGTACAATGTATGAATCATTAAAGAGACGGAGAGGCTTAACACAATTCAAAGTGTTTGTTTTGTGTGTATTTTATTAAACCCTATAGCACTTGTGGTGTACATGGTACTTATACTTGTTATACCCTCCACCTTAGTGATGAGGGTATACTAAGTTTATCATTCCCGTTGCAACACCCAAAAGAAGGTGTCATAAACTTTATGTGTCCTGTTTCAGCAACAAAATCAGAGTGGATCTATATGTGTCCCTCTGTACGTCCGTGTGTTTGTTTGTTCGAACTCTCAGTACCCAGTCGTAAATTTTGAGATATTGAGCTGACATTTTGTACCATTCTAATTACTGCACGCGGTTTAAAGTCACGCCCATAGTTAACAAATTCTATCTAGTACATTTAGGTACCAAGTCAAAATTTGCTACACAAATGTATTAATATTTAGTCCTGAAAAATGGATGCGACCAATTTGGTGCAAAATTTCACTTCCTGTTAACGCATAACACGTACAGTAATGGAGAGCGCACTCGGGTACATGCCTCGCCCTTTACGGAGGAGGTTTGAAGGGTATTTAAGATTTGGCCTAAGCCACATTTATTTGTTTACTAGTTTTTATATCCATCTTTAAACTAATTGAAACAAATTTTATGACATTATTGCGAGAAATTTATATTATATAATAAAATATTCTTATAAGCAGCGGTCGGCAACCTCTTCTTTAGTCGGAGCTAAATTTTTTATGGAAAATAAGTAAATTTTTGTCGATTGTGGGCGTGGCTCTTTACCGATCATTTCCAATTTAAATTTACGATCTGCGTGCAGAAAAGTAAAGTGTCTGAACAAAATTTCAACGCAAATATCTTAAAAGTTACGTGAGAGACGGACCCACGAAAATACAGATTTTGACGATGATCAAGAATGTGTACATTTAGAAGGCTATCTGACGCCTTCTTCTGGATGTTGGAAATGGAATGACAAAGTAAATCCATATCTTATGTGGAGGGTATAAAAAAATTATATAGAGCCGGATCCTCCAAAAAATATGTGAAAGTTGCATGTGACCTCAGAGCCGCACGATGCCGATCGCTGTCATAAAGCATGGTTAAGCATAGTAAACGTGTTGATGTAAATTTAAATAGTTACCTACAATAAATGATAACTCATTAAAATCGATTTATTCCGCTCAAATCAAAGTAATTGTTACACCTAAGATATATGTAGATATGATGTAAGTAAAAATAACAACTCACCTATTGGTACATACGAGTACGTCGTACATATCATTTAATTTGATTCAATAAAAATTACAGAATGATGGCTTGATCGTTAGAAACTAACCCAGTTAAACAGATTCGTAAATAAAAAATTATTAGCATAAAATGGAAAAGATTCTTATAAAAAGGCTAAAACGATCATTGAATATAAGGACCAAAATATAAGTTTTAAAAGGTTTTACGTAACTCCCTTTAAGTACTACTGCCTTTTAAATCTTTTATATCTCTGGTGCATTTAATGGTGGTTTTCAATACTAATTTTATAATGTATAATTTTATTAGTGGACACCAGTAGCTCCACTTTACTGGTTTACATGACAAAAATTCGAGATTTTTAAAATTTTTTAATATAATTTGGTTAATGTAAATGATAGTTAATGTAAACAACTATCAGACAAATTTTGGATCAGATTGACCTATTTTTGGAATCTCGAAATGTCTTTTATTTAACAATTTAGCAAAGAATCGCATACACCGAAATTAAGTAACGAATGGTAGGATAAGTTGTGGTACTTGGCGAATGCTGTAGGGTATTAAATGATGGGGCTAGGCTAACTCTAACATTTTTCACTTGCTTGCCGCAATTTATAATTCCATTGTTTGGGCATATTTACGATTATTGCCAGGCTTAATTACCTGATGTTTTCACCAATTCTCCCATAAGTCATTTTGAGGCTGTATTGAGCAATACATATATGGTGCAAACATAATTGAATAAAGTCGAGTGTATCGTTGGTGATTAAGTCAACAGTCATGGCTTTCACACCAAATTTTTTAATTTCCATCAAAAAGACGCGGCTTTTTACTCTGTAATCATACTCTGCACTAATATTGTATAATGTTTGGTACCAGTGGGTGGTTAAGCTTTTCATTCGCATAATACAAACTATACAGGGAGTGCTTGAATGTTTCATTTTCAATTGTAAGAAAATTATTTTTCTTTTTATTACAGACAGACAGACCGACAGACAAACAAATTTATTTTTTTTAATTGTTATTTATTAACTTTCACTTTCGTGAATTTTTGTTTGTTTGACACTAATTGACTTTTTCCAAAAAGCATCTTATTTTTAAATGATTAAATAAAAAACAATTGTTGTGTTTGCAAAATGCATTCAAGACCCTCTCAAAATAATTATAAAATAATGTACATTTGCATTAAAACATATACATTTATGTATACATATAATATGAAAAAATCAATTTGTTTCACATAATTTTTATTTTATCGAGACAACCACAAAAACACTGTTTTGTGCAGAAATCTACTCTCAGTACAAAATGTTTACATATATACAATAAGTAGATTGAGTGGAATACATATATATATCTGTCAATTAAAAAAAGTAAAAACAATGGCATTGATGTTCAAAATCAGAATCAAAATATTAACCGATTTGACCATGTCCTTGTAAATTAGTGCGCACACTATAGGTCGCATTTTTTGAGATATTTGCAAGAAAGTTTGGTATAAACATATGATTTGGCCATTGTACTCTTCTTAGAATCCCTTCCCAAATAAGGGCCTATTATGTAGAAAATCTTTATATATTGAAAATTCGCAATTCTGAATATTTGTTGACAAAATTTTATGAAGAATAGTTAATTGGCTTAATAATTAAATTTGCCAAATTTGTACCCTGTCGAACAATTTTTAGAACCCCTTTCCATAAAACGATATTTGACCAAGTGACTTAAATAACAATACTTCGCCATTCCTGGTCAACTAAACCATTTATAGCATAATTTGTGGAACCAAGTGGTTTAGAGTTTCAGTAGCTGAGTGGGCTAAGGCTTTGTCTTAGTAAACTCTCTGTCCGCTGCGGTTTCAAATCGAGCTGAGGAAAAAGTGAAATAGTTTTTTCAGCTGGAATTTGAACTCATTGGATTGTGATAACAACCGACAGTTAAGAATATTACCATGACACTCGAGATTGGTTCTACGGGCGAATGAGCATTTAAGCTTGTAAAAAGAGTCAAGCATTATCCATTAAGTGGTTTAGGGTATTCAATTGTCGAGTATAAACGATTATACTCGACGTACATGTTTTTGTTTTAATCTGCATTATATCACTGGTACCCAGCAACCTTTGCACAAAAAGAAGTTTTCTAGAACACAATGACTAAATATCGTAATTACTAATGCAGTCATGAGTTCGTTGGTATACTAAGTGGTTTTTATTGTCAAGTCTTACTCATTTTCGCCAGTTGATATCTAATATTTTTTTATTAACAATTATGTCAATGATTTTGTTTTCTCATTCTTTTGTACCCTACCTACTGAGTTGGGCAAGGTATTTGTTATTCCGTTTGCAACGAAACTAAACTAAACTGAAAAAGGGCAGAATCTGTTAAGAGGGACTCCCACAATTTCCAAAAAATCCTTTTGGACTGTTGAAGTTAAGTGTAAAATTTGTTTCAAAACTCGTTAAATGAGGAAAAATTTGGTACAGTCTCATTATTGTCTCATATTTGACGAAAGTTAAATATAGATTTTTACATGTTTTTTATCAGCTGCCAAGTTTGTCATTGCATTGGACAAGTTAAAATGAAATAATTAAATGTTCTTTTGTATCACTCATCACAATAATAATAATAATGAGTGATTTTAATTTATCTTATCACCTTGACAATCGGTAAACATGGAATAATAGAAACATGAATTTTTTTAACTAGCTCTTCCATACTGACGCAAGTAGTAATGATAACTTCAATTTCAAATTGTTCACAGAAGAATCATTTTTTACCTTCTATACATATACATATAAACACAAAATAAATAAAGATATAAATTGGTAGAAATAGCATCATGGACGCTGCCTTATAAACATTCAAATATAGCGTTTTATAGTTAAACGTCATAAGTAAGCTTTAGTTTAGTTTGGCAGCAACAAACAATTTTAAACAATTGGAAAATTAGAGCAAGTATTGAATGTAAACGTATCTGTGTAAGATTTTTGGATAAAAAAGCACTGATATATAAAATGTAAATATAAAAAACTGGAACAACATTAATCTACGATTCTACACAGAGTAGAAACAAAACGGTTTTTTTCGTAAGCACTTACTCCCCCCTTCCTTACTTTTATTTAATACTTCACCATTAATATTCAGATTTTCATTAAGAAAAATGATGCTTTGCGAAGCCAGAAGCCGATACACTTTGAGTCGAAATAAGTCACGCTTCTCTAAAACGCTTTATAGTTTAAAATGATCACAGAAGCTGTCACAGTGGCCTGATCAAGCTGAAATTTGTTTTATTGAATTTTTTTTGGTCATTTACTATCAATTGGCATCAAAATTTCCCTACAAAAAAATTTGGAAAAAAGTATCCCCAAAGTAAAAATCCACCGATACCACTCAAAGTTGGCAAAATTAAATTTTAAATCACACACAGCCTCTAACAGATATTTACCACTCCCAAACACCTAACAATTGTTATCCTATAGGAAAGTTTTCCTTATCATACTCTTCCTGTACATCTATCCACAGTAACTGCTCTAAAACTCTATCCAAAATTTTATACCTTCGTCGTCATGAATGTCGCTCTCAGCCATAAAATTATTTATACGAGGGTTTGTGAGCGAAAAGTGAAAAGTTATTTGAAAAAATTGTTTATTTTACAAAAAGTAGAGAAATGAAAAATTCCTTTCTAGAAATTTTACATAAATCTGATGCAAATAAATTGTGTTCATGCGACGTAATTAAAATGTTTAATATTAACAGTGATTTAATTCATTTCGTATGCAACTCTTATAATTTCAGATATCAACGCAGTCACTATTAACAACAAAAACAACAACAACAACAATAACGTGGAATTTAATTTATAAAATACAAAAATAGAAACCGATCCAACACACACATACACAGAGTGTCTAGGGAGAAAGGCAGGAGAGGGCACTCACGTATTTGTCGCAAGCGTACGCTTACATGAGGCGGACACTGTGATTATTATATGATTATAAAAAAATACTTATTATTATTAATAAATAAAACAAAATGGGCTACAATTGCGGCGTTTGGTTCGGCAAATATGCACTCTGCATATTCAATTTTGTATTTTTCGTAAGTTTTTTTACGCATCTGTTTGAAAACCTTTTATTCAATACCACATGAATGTGCTTAATTGGGTTATGTTGTGATTATAAAGCTGGTGTTGTAGGCTGGTGTGTGTAATATGTATTTATCATCTGACAGGTTCTTGGCACGTTGGTCTTGGGCACAGGCATTTGGTTGGCCGCCGATAAAGCCTCACTTGTCGCTTTATTAAAAATGGTCGAAAGCCGTCACATCAATGTAAGTTATTTGTATATATTTCATATTCACATGTTATGCTTAGCACCTGAATATTTATATTAAGTTAAATATATAACCACTATGTTCAAGTGTCGGAGAGCTGTGTTTAAAACTTCAATATAAATTTCTATGCTCTCCCTATTGTACTGGGCACCGTTAAGTCATGCCAACTGCAAAGATGAATATACAAGTTAGATGGAAAGGGTTTCACAAACCTGTTTGTTGCCGCAAAACTATCGCTATTGATTTCTTCTATGACTCTGAACAACTTGAATAATTTACGTGCGTACTTACATTCATCCGTAAAGTACGTATACGACAGAAACTTGACCCCGCTCTCTCATTCATTAATAAGTCTGGCGTGACAACAAGTTGTACGTTGACAACAACTTCTACTAAAAACTACAATATCTAGGCGCACAAGGCTTCAACTATAGTTTCTCTTGTAATTTTATGTGTGTTGGTGTGAACATAAAAACGTACAAATTTACGACTTTTTTGAAAACATTGTTTTGAGCCAGACTAGCTAAGCAAAATTTCGTTTTTCTTTGCCGAAAATAAAACAAATGTTAGGTATGTGCCAAGTCTAGGGTACCCACCATTATTACCCACTTGCAAAACAGAGCACCTAATACTATGTAAATTATATCTCAAAACATGTTTCCTAATATAATTAATATATGGGCGTGGCAATATTGGTATTCTCAAGTAGCAAATTCTTATCTTGGAAAATATTCAATTTTTCACTCATATATATATATACGGCTATGGCCCGCACCAAAAAATGGAACTTACAAACAACGAACGGTATCAATATACCCCCTAAATAATTAGGATGATGGATATAAAAATCCACATTATTTAATACAAAGCATTAGCCTCAGAGTCAAAGATACAATCAATTATACGCAACAGCAATACAATTGGCGGTGGACGACAATCACAATGATAAAGAAAGAAAGAGAAAAACGAATTGCATGAAAATAGCAAATCTCCAATGTACATGTGCATAATGCTTCGTAGCAAAGTTGAAATGTCCAACGCTTTCTAAAGGCCTCTAACCGTAAACACTAAACTAGCATTGATATGTGGCGTACAATGATGACAGCAACAGTCATTGAACTTGAACGGCGGGCAAAGTGCATACCAACCGTATTTCCGTCTCTTTCAGGCTTTGTGTGCTCAAGTGTTGAAACTCTATAATAATTCTCTTGAGATAATGATTTCAAACATTTCTCCAGTTAAATTTCACTTTTCATTAATTGAATGATGGATTTATAATCCGATTTTTGGTAAAGGTGATGAAGGCGGGAAAGATGTGCTCGTATGTGTTGGAAAATAAAGAGTTTTATATGATGGAGGCAGAGTGTTTATGATTTTTTAGAAGCAACAACAATTTGTTGTTAACTAAACTTTGATAGAGTAGGAAATGTTAGTAACTTTTACACTTGATTGCCTTTTTTATTATTATTTAATATTTTAATTTTATTTTATTTTAAATAATAATTATTTTTGTTTATTTTTATAATTTTAAATTTTTCTTTAATTTAATATTAATTTATAGCATCATATACAGCGGATGGACAAAATAATCTGAACACCTGACATATACGCAATATTTATTTATTATTAAGATGTGGAGCCACCATTTGCAATTCTTCACGGAATAAATTCGTAGAGTGTCCGAACCAACTATTCACCTTTTTTCGAAGTCTGAGAGATCACACATTTCACTTCGCTTGTTTTAACCTTCGCAGAACAAAACGTATAATATAACCTACAAGGCTTGGCATGTAAACTATGCAACACATACGCGTCGCATTGTTTACATGGAAGCAGTGTTGTCAACAACAAAAAGTACCATATTGCATGGTGTTCACATTATTTTGTTTATCCCCTGTAAGTAAATTATAACAAAGTACTTTGTCAAATAATGTATAACACCCAGAAAGGGGCTTCAAATATCCTACAAATTAAAAATCAGTGACCTAAGAACCAATTTCAGTTTATTTTTAGTAGGTGCTTAAGCCTTGGAACAAAACTTCTCATTTCAATTGCTCATCATTGTTCTGCTTTTTCATTATTTTCCTTTCAGCAATTCACTCAACCCATGGTTATTGAACAATTAGCGTATGTACTGATCGTTATTGGTGCTATAATGTTTTTGCTGAGTTTTATGGGCTATTGTGGTGCCATACGGGAATCCAAGTGTTTATTGAAAACGGTAAGAATGCATTTATTTTATGTTTTCCACATAGATCTGAAAAGGCGTGAAACTATTCGTTCCATATTATGCATATAAGTATTTTGTATGGGAGTGTTGTGTTTGAGGTTTTTTTAAGTCATTTGAATTTTTACTGATGATTTTAAAAAATCTAAAGCATTTATTGTACCTTCACGTGTACTCTTTATATGTAATAAAATTTTTGCTGTTTGGTTGTCACCTCGAAATTTTTGCAACTACATTGTTTTCACTTGAACTGCTTGCTTGTGCAATAAATTGAATAAAAGTTTTTAAAATTTTCTTTCTTTTTTTAAATTCATATACCTTCCACATATGATGGCGGCTCTAAGTTTGTCATTCCGTTTGCTACACCATCCCAGAAGGTGGCGTAAGGATACCCCACAAAGAATATATATTCGTAATCAGCATTAAAATAGGAGTCTAGACATGTCCGCCCCTCTACGCGTCTGTCTAGTGTTGGTATTATTGCAGTTGTAAATTTTGAGATATTGGGAAGGGGTTCCAAAAATGGTCCAATGAGCTGAATTCTAGTTTCCGTAAACAAAACGCTTTTCAATTGATTAAATTTAACTATAAAGTTGATAAAATTGTTATAAATATTTATGATTATAATTAGTCCAGCCAAAATTGAGTGTAGTCGGATAACAGACTCGCGACTTGGAAGTTGAGACCTAATACTTACACTATTAAAGGATATAATCATGTGCTTATGCACATGAGAAGGGTGTTTAAAATTTAGCCTAAGCCAAATTTAGTTGAATCAAACATAAAGCTACTCTAACTGCCTTAGTGGCTGTCGTTAACATTTTGGATAGAGAAAGTTTTCCTCTTTACACCTGTTTTGAAAATGCTATTGCAAGAATAGTATTGGGGGTTAAAATTTGCTAACAAGTTTCTGCTTGCTAACTGAATGAAAAATAACATAATATCGTAATAGTTTAATGCTATTTTATGTTTAATATGTTGTGTTAAACTATTAAAATTAAATGAAATCAAGCCGTACAACGTTTTGTTCCACAAATTATGCTTTATTAGTTTAGTGCATCAGTAAACTCGAGGTATTGGTCATATCAACTCTCTTCGTGAAATACCATAAGGGCGTTCTGAAATTGAATCAATTTATTACAGCCACTTATTAAGCTAATTAAATATTTTCTATCAAATTTTGCTAAGAAATATTAAGAGCTGCGAATTTTCGTAATGTAAACACTTTTTGTATAAAAGGATCTTATATGGGAAGAGGTTCTAAAAATGGTCCGATCCGGGTTAATTTTCAATGGGACCAAATTTCTTAGAAATATTTCCATAAATGCGATCTCTAGCTTGTGTACAAACTTATATGGACAGATAGACGGACATAAAATCGATTCAGAATGTGATTCGTTACAAACATACGCATAAATTTAATATACCCTTGACGGTATAAAAATAGTTAATTTCAGTAATAGCGACGTTTTCTTGTGCTTTGCATACTAAATGTTTTTGAATGAATTCATTTGATCTTCAAAAAACTCTTGTATTGACCTCTATTATATTTAAATTGTTTACGTTTTATAAAAAAAAAGAAAGGTTACGAACGGAAAGAACCTTCAAACTCTTGCAAAGCCCGGCTCGATTATAAATAAATTTTGATGCTATGTGATATGTTTCTTGAATATTCATTCAGATTAAATTCAGAATCTTATCCTGAATAACTACATAAATCATTATTTTATTAGTGTGCCTTTGTGACAATTTTATACCTTCTGCTCCAAGCTGCGATCAATTGCTTTGATCTGTTTAAACATTGCTTGTGTACATACTTTCTTTGTTTACACATAGCTTGTGCAGTGATGTATTGTTTATCGTTCATATTGAGTTCTAGGTATGCCGGAAAGTTTCCATTAATTTGGACCATACTCCACATTTCATGGTCCTTTAGTTAATATTAATAATAAGGCAAAATTTATTATTTTATTGTGCATGCCTTCATATTGATACACATTACTGTTATTAGCAAAAATGCTATAATTATATTTTCACTTTAGTAACATGCTTTTAGGCAGTGGTTGGTTTAAAATGTTATGTTAAATGCAACTTTACAGATGTTAACTATTTTATATGTTACGTCTCTAATGGTGTTGCTCATTCAACATAATGCTTCTTCCACATCAAAGTTCTATTTGTAGTTTTAATAATAATTCGGAAAATAATACGAATACTATTAATCTTGATTCGTTGTCATATCTGCTAGAAAGGCAATCTTTGACTAACGTTTTTTTATAACATGACTCCGGAAATGGAGAGTAAACTGCCCCAAAAGGAAATTAACTTTAGATTTCCAAATGTTTTCCGAGGTATAGGTACTTTGAGCTTCTCTAAAAATGTAAATCTTTTAGGCCCAGATGGGATTCCTTCTTTTATTACGTTGCATTACGGAGTGCTTCAAAGCTACGGGAACTTATTAAATATTCAAGAATGCCTATGCGTTGGGGTTTCTTAAATGTTCCTTATATTGTGGATTTCCAATTATACATATTTAAGTGCCGTTTTTTGTATAAATTTGTCTTTGCTAAAGAAAAAAAAAAAAAAGGAGAGATTTTTTTTTTTTTGATAGCATACTTTTAGGATTAACTAAAGTGTGTAAGCCTTTAATTATATGTAACATTTTATGTACTATACTCGAAGTTTTTCTTTTGATTGTAAAAGTGATCAATAACTCGTAAAATATTACGGATGTTAATTAATTTCTTATATAAGCGGGATGAAGGGCTTTTCATTAGTTCTCCTTTGACGTATATTTCTTTTAATCGGTCACATATAGAAAACAATTAGCTCTTTCATCACTAATATAATAACAATTTTGCTGACTCAGGGCCGCCAACAAGTACGAGTGAAAATGAGTGGTGAAACGAAGGACCGTGCCGAGCGGCCGGCGTGTAGAGGAGTTTCGGTTTGAGTGTGAATGAAGAGAAGAGTTAGTCTAGAGCGATATTTCAAAGAAGTTAGTTGTGTTTAAAAGTTGATAGCGTTGAGTCGAGTACGAGATTTCAACAGAGGCGGTCATTAAGCCAACGAGTATACAATAATTTTTTATGAAATTGAATTTAAAACAAGTGAAAATATTACAGTCGGTCAAGCCCGACCATCAAATACCCTACACCACTTGATTTATTATTCAATTTGAAAAATTGATTAATTTCAACACGAATATTTTGTTTGAGTTGCTCAAGCGTTTCTGGTTTGTTTGCATAAACCTTGCTTTTCAAATATCCCCACAAAAAGAAGTGCGGAGCAGTCAAATCAGGCGACCGTGGAGGCCAATTAACATCACCATTTCTTGAAATAACTTGTTGTGGAAAGAGGTCTCGCAGTAATTCCATTGTAATCCTGGCTATATGTGATGTAGCACCGTCTTGTTGATACCACATGTTAATCAAGCCCAAAGCATGCAGTTGTGGCATTAAAAAATTCTCAATCATATCACGATATCGCTCCCCATTCACAATTACCGTTACACCGTTTTCATTTTCAAAGAAGTAAGGTCCAATGATTCCTCCTGACCAAATTGCACACCAGACTGTCACTTTTAATGGATGCAAAGGTTGATGAATAATTTGAGGGTTTTCCATTCCCCAGAACCGACTATTCTGTTTATTCACATATCCATTCAAATGAAAATGTGCCTCGTCACTCATTATGATTTTTTCATGAAAATCGGAGTTGTTATGGGCGAGCTGTAACATTATATTGGCATTTGTACGGCGGCGTAAATGGTCTTGTGGAAGTAGCTCTTGTGTCAACTGAACCTTATATGGAAATAAATGCAAATCCTTGTGCAAAATTGTGGCCAAAGTTGTTTTTTGAAGACCAAGCTCCTGAGCACGGCGTCGAATGGATTGTTTTGAACACTTTCCTGAGCAGCAGTAATGTTTTCAGTCGATCTTGCAGTACGTTGTTGTCCATGCTTGGGCCTATCACCTACCCTCTTTCTTCGAAATCATTCACTACACGATAAATAGTGCGTTTTGTTGGCACGTTGTTTCTCCCAAAAATTTCACGTAACTTTCTCATTGTCACAGTAATCGATGATTGATTTTGATAAAATGTTTTAACAATTAAAACACGTTAGTTTATCGAATATTTTTCCATAATAAATTTGCCACGTGTCTACTTCAGGACTGCCAAATATGAACTGTCAAGACTAATGTTTAACAAAATGGCGGCAAAACAAAGTAGTAGACCTTCCCGGCGGACAGGTATACTACTTAACAGGAGAGTAATATATTTTCTTCTGACATTCGAAGTTGTCGTCATTCAATTTCGTAAATTTAACACGCAATTTATAAAACGAAAAAATTGTCCATTAACTGATACCATGTTGGAGTACCGCTATCCATAAGTTATGGACCTTCGAAGTGACGCAATCTAAAATACATATATATAAACAAAGAAAACATCACGCCACGTAGACGTGCGTGCATAGGCAAGCGTAGAGATGGTGCCGACGGTTTACCCAAGGCCCAGCAAAGTTACTTCATAAATTTTACGACCTTCCCCTGAACAAACATAGGTGGAGTGACGGGTGAATCCAGAATATCTCGTGCAGTATATTTAAGCCGAAAATTTGTATTGGATTTGAAAAGCAAGTACGATCTTCAAAATTGTGCGCTATGAACACTTTGTGAATAATTAGTCCACACCTTTTGCTTACCGGCTGTCCGTTTTACAATAAAAACGGATTTGATCAAAATTGCGTTTTACAAGTATATGCCAGTAGTGGCGTTTCCTAAAGTTATGAATTTAATTAAGTCGAATCGAAATGTCGAATTTGCCTCTTTTGTGCTGTAGGGTATTGTTTAAACGATCCTCACTAACTAATGTTTGTCTTCCTTTGTTTACAGTATGGAGTTTTTATGATTTTATTGCTGATAGCCGAAATTGTTGTCTGTGGCTTGGCAGCCTTTTACAAAGATACGGTAATTTCTGTCAATACTTAACACAAATTGGAAACATTCTGAGAGAGAAATTTGTTTTATCTTGTAAAACTCCATTTTAGGCACGCAATGAAACGAAAACATTTCTTCAAACAACAATCAGTAAATATTATACGAGCAAAGAGCATACAGATGCGGTGACACTGTTCTGGAATCAAATGATGGGAAATTTTTATTGTTGCGGCGTTAACGATTATCGTGACTTTGAAACATCCAGCGCTTGGTTAGAGCATCGTGGCAATCGCACAATACCCGAAGCTTGCTGTGTCCTGGTAGATGTAGTAAATTTGATACCACTGGAAGAAGACTGCACAACAAAACCAAATGAGGCGAATAGTTATTATGAAAAGGTTGGCTAAACTGTTTCTTAAGCGGAATTTATCTAATTATGTTTAATAATTATTTTGTGTTTCCTCATACAGGGTTGTTACGATGCCTTTACACAGTGGATCATCTCACATCGGGAACTGGTTTTTGGTGTTTTGTTGGTGGTCGGTGGTATACATTTGCTGGTCATATTTTTAGCGTTCTGTTTATGTAAATCACTTGCCAAATATCACGGCATGAGACTGTAAGAAATTTTACAATAAGTTTTTTAAATTGTTTTTATAATTTAGTTATATAAGCGTAATTATATAATAATAATGTAAAAGTATACGTAAAACATGGAATAATAAAATAGTTTCACACGCTCATGTAGGGTTTCTTAGAAATTAGGAATTAAAAGAAAAAAATTAAAAGAAAATAAACACAAACTTTGTTCTTTTTACACAAAATTGTAACGTTATAAAATCGTAACGACGTTTTCTTGAACTAATTATTTATATTGAAAATATTGTATAAATGTATTTGTTATACTTGTACGATAATGTTTTTGTTTTTCCAATTCTTTAAGTCTAAGATCTTTCTTTCTTCTGTTAATATATGTAACGATTGAAAATGTTTTGTATAATATTTGTTAAATTCCACCAAATATACATCACCTTCAATTACAATTTACTTTATTCAGTGGTTACGAGACCCCCATGGGGCCTAACTAATTAAAACAATTTATTAAAGGTGGTCATGTAAAGTTGAACTATAAATAAAAAAAACTTATTTACGAAGCTTAAGCGTACCGCGCGTACTTGTCTTTCCGCCATACCTCCGCACATTTCTTTACATTCATCGAAGTTAACGGGCACTAACAATAAACAGAACAAAACGAAATAAATAGATGGAAAGAGCAGAGATTATCCAATGCGTGATAATCTCAGAGTTTGTTTGATTGTGTTTTCCGATACAGAATAATAAAAGTGTCTTTGTCAACCAACGGTGTAATTCCCCAATCTTGTAGCTATAGCAATAAATGCGTTATCCATGATGCTATACGAAAGGGCTGGGAGACGCAGAGTCGTGGCAGTCTAAATTAAATTAAATTCGATTCCTCATGTGCGGTGTCGTATCGAATGTAATGATTTTATACATCAGTAGTGAGGTAGTTTAATGAAATCATCAAATCCAAAACCAAGAAAGTCTTTAATATATGTTGATACGAGCGGTGTAGGTTTTTAGTGGGTATGTCGCCCGGGCGAAAACTCCACATAATCACGTGGTTGCGGTCAACTAACTGTGTGGTAGCCATAAAGGGTACAGCAGTTTTCCACACAAAAAAATTAAAAATAAAAAACTATATAAAGTCTTAATATCTCGAATTGTGCGAAAAAAAGACGGATGCTTGGACATATATGTCTAGATCGACTCAGCTTTTGATGCTGATCAGTAACACATATATTTTGTAGGGGGTCTGACGTCTCCTTCTGGGTGTTGCAGATGGAATCACAAATTTAGTACGACGGAGACCTCATATCCACATTGAACATATTAAGACCTATCCATTAAGTAAGATTGAATAGATTAAGTAACCGCTAAATTAAATTTGTGCTCGTATAACTTTTGTAACATAATTGTGAGTGCCATTGGCCTCTGTAGCGTTCGTTTTAATAGTATGTATTTATGGCAGAAAATACGTCTTCCTAGTGGAACAACGGATAGGTTAGTGGCTGAATAAACATTATTATTGGATGGGGCCTGACAAAGTAGTCAAAATGAAAGTCAAATTAAGTCACAACAACGTTTTCGTACCAGCTTGTTGAAAAGTCAACACAAAGTCTAAAGTTAGAACGAATGATCAGCCAGAGTAAGTTCAAAAAACAGACTTTCAATGCAGCCTCCAACTATGTCACCAGACACAATTTGTCTTTTATCCTATTTGGTACATAAAGGCAGACAAATTCTTCTGCCCCTGAATCCAAGTCGGTCATTTCTATAAAAGTGATAACTATCGATATTAACCGTGAAACTCGCCTGAATAACTTAAAGGTGCATCGCACTCACTGCGTTCAATAAATATTCGCATTTCATAGAACTTAAGTGAGGTATTTCGAGGAACCAAGCTGTGAGCTGTGAGCCAAGATAAATGAAAATGTTTTCGATTCTAATTGATGTTGCATACGCAAATAATGGGAGAAATCTGAGCTGACATTACATTGTTTCCAACAAGACGAAATTGTATATAAGGCCCAGTAGATAATGACTAAATGTTTGCAATTGATTCAAAATATGCCTTAAATAAAAAAATACACAGATTACATATAAATTCAAATTGAAACCAAAGCGAAAGTTTTTGAAATTTTTCACTAAATCATCCTTATTACAACATACACCAAGTGGAACACAAATCACACCCAATTACAATTAAATCAAATCCAATTACAATGGATTTAATTATACGATGCTCCACTTGTGGCCAAAGATATATTAAGTTTGTGCAGATGCTTCTAACTCCTAAACGGCACATGCCATAGCCACCTTCAAGTCTGTCGGTCCATTCGTCCCTATGTCCACATAAACTTGTGCACAAGTGAAAATGGACCGGATCAGACCATTTTTAGAACCCCTTCTCATATAAAATATAATATTTTTTGACAAAAGTGGGTAAAGAATATTTATTTGGCTGTGCTAAATTTGGATCCGATCGCACCATTTGTAGAACCTCTTTCCCTCTATATATCACGAACTTATATGGCAGTGCCTTGTGTATACAGATACAACTAAACTAATTGTAGCATAATTTAAGGGGTTAATTGCTGGTATGGTATTAAATTGTCGGACTTGCCCGACTATAACATTTTCACTTATTTAATTTAGCCTTAGATTAGTTAAATATCTATTGAGCGAGACGAATTGGATGGGGGGCTCTTGTGTATGTACTCTGTGTTCTCTGTTTACGCACTATTGGTATGTATAAATAATGCAGCTTATGTTTGGTTAATCATTTAATTATGATTAGCTGGTGACTTTGGCCCTTTTTCGTGCTCCCTGTAAGATTATGTCATTTAAAAATTGTTGTTGCATTTTTAATGTTCATGATTATTATACTTTACACGAGAAAATGGCTGCCAGCATGCACGATACCTATCGCGCCTACAAAGTGGTACAAGTATACAAAGTCGAATGTTTGAATAATTGCAACTCCTAAACAGCAATTGGCACATCCAGCTTTCAACGTCACGTCAATTGTCACATCCAGCTTTCAACGTTCGGGAAGCAATTTGTGATATTCCTTGTCCTATTCCTTCATTTGCATTTAAAAATTACTCTGTGGTATGTGTGTATGTCGACCTCAATGGTCAGGTCAAAGGTTATAATGAGATGTACTAGGAAAATTATAAGAACGCTTTAAAATCATTTTCCATCTTAATCTTGTCTTACGATCATTCGTACTGCAGAACAGGTCTTGCAATAACCGTTATAAAACATAACTACCTCATGCTTATATTATATGTCAACAGCTCAAATTGATGTTGTTTATACCCTGCGCCAATTGTAAGGCAGAAGGTAGATTAAGTTTGTGTGTATGTTTGTAACTCGTAAACGGCAAGTGCTACACCAACGTTCAATTATACCTATCGATTCGGAATCAAAATCTGAATCGATTTAACCATGTCCGTCTGTCTGTACATGTAAATTTGTGCGCATGCTACAGGTGGCACTTTTTGAGATATATCGATGAAATTTTTTACAAAAATATTTATTAGCCCAGATTGGACCACTTAGAACCATATAGAACCTCTCCCTATATAAGGAACTATTCGAATGGAAATCTTTAATCCCAATTCTTAACATATTTTGACAAAATTTGGTGAATAAGCTTTATATATGGCTGGATCAAATTTGGACCCGATCGAACCAGCTTTCGTTTAAATTCTTTTAATTATATTTCACGAAGTAACTTATATGGCAGTGCCTTGTGTATGCAGATGCAACCAAATTAATTGTAGCATAATTTAAGGAGTTAAGTGCTGGTATGGTATTAAATTGTCGGGCTCAACGGACTATAACATTTGTTGTTTTAATTTGGGAAGAAGAATATTTCATATGTATAGGTAAGCGTACGTTTTACCATGTATATATACATGATATATATATATACATATGATATATAATTATCATTATTTATTAAAAGACATTTTTTACATTTTGTTTTAATTTTTTTTCCAATTTACGGTTTTTATTACAATCGTTATTGTGCTTATGTTTTAGCAAGAAGTTGAGTTAAGGCTATGGGGAGGGTGTATCAAGAAGGTAATAAACAAAATTTAAAAGAGTCCACGATTTGATTCATTGTAATCATTTACTGTGTTGAAATATTTCCCCATTTACATGCGTATACACTGTTCATACATGCATATGTTTATGTGTGTGTTGGTTGCTTTTTATTAAGCAGCATAGAGATGTCTGTTATATATATATGTAAAAAGTTTTATTTCGTTTTATATTGCATGTGTATGTGTACGGTGGTATGGTCTCATATTTCGGTAACTCGTTTACGCCAAGTCAATCCACATATAGGTACGTGTCGGTTTTATTAATGATCGTGGGAAGGGAATGTGTGCGCTTACGCGACTACGCGCACGCACAAAGCACGTTCCTTCATATTCAAAAATGTCTGTCTCACTGTCTGTTTATCGTTCGTTTGGTCCGGCGGTTTGGTTTGGTTTGGTTTGCTGTGCTTGTCTTCTCTCCACCAATGGCAATTTTATGCGAAATAACCAAAGTGTCTGCGTGCGTCGGTAGACATTTATGTTGTGCTCTTATTGTTGTTGGTGATTTTTATACATTTTTTGCTTTGCTTTTCTAGAAAGCTCGTTAAGCTCAACCAAAATTTGTGTGTATACTAGAAGTGCGGCCTCGAAGGAATGTGCCATTAAAGAATTTTGCTCTTATATTTTTATTGATTAATTTTTTTTTAAATTAAAAAAAAAAATATTGAGAATACGTCATTAAATATTAGAGCATGCCGTAGAAAGTTTGTCAGTTGAGTAAGGGTTTCCAATAACATTCCTAATGAAGAGCATTTACAAAGAATGGGCGTAGCAGATGCCTGGTTACGCCTTCTAATAGTGTTTGCATATGGATCAACTTGCAAGTCGAGTTTTATCCTGAATAAGGTTTTTTATAAATTGTGAGCGCGTCTGTTATTCGATCACGCGCATTTTTGGTACATCGATGGATGAAGTTATTGTTAATATATATGTAGTATAAAATTTCCATCTTATAGTTGAATTTTTGTGATAGATAAATATATTTGTGTCGTTTGTGGGCATGGCTTGTGACCGATTTTGTTTATTTTCTAAAGAAATTCGCGGGCAAAAACTTTAGGTGGTTGTAAACAATTTCAGCTCAATATCTCAAAAGTTACTGCTACGAGACAGACACATCGACTAAGTTTATGATGCTGATCAGGAATACATGCACTTGGTAGGATCTCAGGTACCAATGGAAATTTTGTGGCAAACAGAATAGTAAACTTAGTATACCCCCACCTTAGCAAACATAAACATGGACTTGGACCATTTTCACAATTATGTGTTTTTTCATAAAATAAAAATTATTTCGTTTGAATTTAAACGCCTGACAGACTGTTTGACCATATTTCTACAATCCAACTAGCTTAACCACCAGGACAACAATATGCCATCGACCAACAACAAAATTGTCTTGTTCTTCATTAGTATACATTTTAATAAATTTGATTTTTCAGTGGCGCACTGTCCAGTTGATTACCTAAATTTCTTCGAACACCAATAAATTGCGACACTCATGTGTCCGTATATATATATATATATTCACATACTTAACTATGTGTGCCTTTCCATTAAATCAGATGCGACTTAAATGTCCCCTTGGATTGAGGATATTTTCTTGGAATTCATAATCAACAAGAAGAAAAAAAACAAAACAAAAAAAAAACCGAAAAAACAACAAGCCAGGAGAAGCATTAGTAACAAGATAAGTATACCCAAGTATTCGAAGGATAAGAATTAAAATCGATATATTTCCGGCTCTTTTGATCCTAATAAGCTAAACATTAATGTCACCCGTAAACTATTCGCTTTCTTGGCAACTTCTACAGAAAATATCCAACAGGGTAAACCCAAGGTCCCACTGTATCCTATATATGCACACGCATACATGCACACGCATACGTGCACACACACACACACACACACAAATATGTACAATAAAAACATCTTAAAATATAATAAACCGTTTTTTGTTTTTTCTTAAATAATTTTTTTTGATTTTGCTTTTATGATTAGCCGCTTCAGTCACAACAACAACAACATCAACAACAACAACAAAACGAGTAATAAAGAGTCATTATCATCAACACTCTCTATACTCTACTCTATGCTGTCAGCAGCACCGTTTGGAGAAATTAAATGTAATGGAAAAACCCGAAGCAACGCAATGCTACAACAACGCAACGATAACAATAAGAAAAAATACATAAAATAACGAAAAATGTCTCAAATGGATTTCGAAGAATTTTGAATTGATTATTTTTGCCGGCACACCCACACACTCTGACACATACATTGACACACATACTCAGCACTCTGGTAGAAATATTTATGGCATACCCCGCAAGTCAAAGTAGAACTCAATAATAAATAAAACATAGGAATGAAAGGCAAACACACACAGATAGAGAGGGAGAGGTGAAGAGAGAATGAGAGGGAGAGAATGATCGTAAGCCTCTATTGTATGTACATTCATATGTGGCGCATTAAGTATGCAGTCAAGAATGCCGATCGCACACACTTATATTAGAAAACGTTACGTTACGTTTTTGTCCACTCCCCTCACTTAATACTGCCGTAAAATGCCCTTCACCTTAGTGTTTACGGTGTACTAATTATGTCTATAAACCTAAAACAATTTATTCATGTCTGTCCGAACCGCATATTGTTTAAATGCCACGCCCACAGTTTCCACATACATGTGTAAAGTGTCCCCGATTGAGTCTAAGCCTTTGGTATTTGAATTTTGAAAGAATTGATTTAATATTTCATTGACGATGAATCGCATCTCTCCAAGAATATGCTTAGTATGCAAAAAATGAGAAATGCTTAAAAATCGATTTATCGTTTTGATATTGTTACACTCGACAGCAGCTTTTTTCAGCAATTTCTTTTGTTATGTATTTAATTCATTCTTCTACAAAACTCAATGGAATGCTTTCGGAAATAACAACAACACCAATAACAATGAGACACTAAATAAACTTGTTGTTCAGTGCTCTACTAATTGAATATTTACTTGGGTTATAGCCAGCGCAGATACCCCTTGTAGGTATGTGTGTATATGCATTGAGACGCACGTACACCTACAGCCGAACAAATTGAAAGACGGGCCCAATATTAACGGTTGATTTGCCTTATTTTATTACGGGTATGGTATGGTATGTTGGTGTTGTGGCGCCGCTTTATTAACATTTCACTGTAACAATCCCGCTTGTACTATACACATATGCTGTACACAAGTGTATTTCAATTGTATGTATGTACACATGATATAGCAAGACTACTGGGAAGAAAGCAGTTCACTTATATAATATTTGTATGTGTATCGTATGTATCAATCACATTAGTTGGCTGTACTGTTTATAAATTTCACAGTATCACACCAAACTGTTTCACATTAACGCTTTACTCGTTTTAATCTTTAATGTAGATATTTTAATTATTTTTTTTTATAATTATAAACAATTATATATCATGCTACAAATTTTTTATATCATGCGAGAAATAAAAAAATGTTTTTGCCTTTATGCTTGAATTTTAGAATCAAAGCCTCTTAGAATTTACACATAACTGTATCATTTGTAAGGATAAGTCCATTTATACAAAGAACTTGGAAATTTGAAAGGTTACGAAGACAAATCAATATAAATGGAAAACGTAATTACGCCACTTTGCAAATAACCTGCGCAATATATTCATTTTTCTGTTAAAAACATTCCGTATATGCACTTGTGGGTTAGCAACTTATTGTTGATGCATTTTAATTATTATGTATGAACACTCTCTTTTCCATAGACGCAAACTCTCACTGGATGATTGTGGCTCTACTTTGGAATGGAATGTTGTGTTACTCTCTCTGTCCCAGCATTAAGGAGTATTTACTGTACATACTTATTGTTATAGAGAGTTTGTTGTTTGTTTTGTGCATACAATGTAACACATACGTGTCCAAGAACAATTGTTGATATTGGTTATTGTCGTGGTGTTGTGCTGTGTTGTTTGATTTGTTTTGTTCCTTGTGCTGTGGAGTGAGTGTAATTTCTAGTTTTGTGTACTTCTATTTGTTGTTATCTTTGTTGTTTTCAATAGTTTTTTATTCTCATTTTATAGGTTTGTGCATTGTGCTTTAAACAACTTCCGCATTCCTTGGACGAAGACAAAAAGAAAATGACCCCAAAAAGAACTTTCACCATCTCTGGTAGAGAACGGGCGAAAATAGATGAAGATGTATAAATAACTATTATCTTCATAGCTAGAAAACATTTACTTTTTTATAAAAGTATAAAATCCATAATCCGTAGAATTCGTAATTCATAAATACACGTATGTTCTAGTTCGTATCATTTATATAAGTTTCTGTATGTTTTTTGTTTTGTTATAAATAAACGCAAAAGATAGATTTCTAATTCAATTTCCTTCGAATTCAAGACAAATTCAAAATTGTTCACGTTTTTCTGACGGATGGTTGGACGAGAATATATTGTTGTCGTTCAAGCTGTAGCGTTCCATTCTGCACACTATAGTGCATTAATTTAATCTACTTCTAATGATGGAGGAGGTGTCCAAATGGAAAGCTTTCTCAAAGGAATCAAGTTACCCGATAAGGTGCAATTTAGTTTAAACTTTGATCGAATACCTGGACGGATGGATGGACATGTTGTGGACTCAATTTACAAAACGTTTGAAGTCAACAAACATGCCTATAAGTGGTCTAGGGCACAAAAATCTAATTAGAACACACACAAACACAAGCACAGTGTTTGCATATGCATTACCCGTTATATATGTACATGTGTATATACATGTAGATGAGATGCGATGCGATGTGATGTGATTTGTTAGAAACATTCAGCATATTAGAGAAGTCATTCATTTTGCACACATTTATTCGTACACTTCCTCTTTCTTTCTAACCGAATTGACAAAAATAGATTTGGAATTGAGACAATTTATTAATAGATGTGTTACGGCGCTACGACTGCTGCCCATGCTAATGCTAATACAAATGCTTCTCCTCTATGTCTCATCTTCTATTTAAATGTGATAAATATTGTTGCCGTTGTTGTTATTCTTGTTATGCCCATGCTTGTGCCACATGCCGATGACGATACTGTCGCAATGATATTGCGCTTGTTGGCGGGGACAACGTTACTCGCGGTTGATACACTTCAGATTCGCTTGTGCGGACGTACATACGTACGGACGTCATCAGATAGATTTGTGTATAATATAAACCACTAACACGTCGTCTGGCCACGGGCAGCCTACTTGCTTAAATGCTGTATACCACACCGCACTATGGCGGGACGTTACCACAAAGTGAAAGTCCACACAAACACACACACACATATATATATACTTGCTGAGAACTTTAAATATGTTGTATATATGTAATGATAAATGTACAACGTACACTATAAATATTCGCGTAGAATAACTTTGAATAACATTCATAAGTAAGAATGTTATGGTCGATCAAGGCCGATCAAATTGTATCCTACACTATCACATATTTCCGCCGTCGATTTATTCCAAATCCTAACGGAGAACATCTTTTATACCACAATCGTCCGCGATGCAGAATGATGATGATTTCATCTTAACGTATGAGAGGATTTATGATACATAGCGGGGAAAACTATATATTTAGAGGAAGCTAAGTAGATGCGAACTGTCTGAAGAAGATTAGAAACCTAGAAAAGGTCGCATGTTAATTCAAACCATCACCGTGAAGTAATACCTAACAGCAATTCCGCTGAGGGGTGTGGCAAATACATACGAGTATGTATATATATTGCGCCCTCTAATAGTGTATGTCTTACGTAACAGCATGCAAGTCTACTTTTACGTTGAATCTGGTTTTTCGTAAATTGTGGGTGTGTCTATTATCCGACCACGCCCATTTTTAGCACGTCAGTCAATAAGATAACTATCTATACCAAATTTCAAGTTCCTAGGTCAACTTATGTGTTAGATATAAAGATTTTTATTATTTGTGGGAGTGTCTGTAATCCGAATACACCCATTTTTGGCATATCGATGAAACTAATATTTATAGATGCAAATACCAAATTTCAAGTTTAAAGCTCAATTTTTGTGGCAGATAAATAGATTATTGTCGATTGTGGGCGTGGCTCTTGACCGATATTGCCTATTTTAAAAGGGTCTGAACAAAATTTCAGCTCAATATCTTAAAATGTACGCCCGCAAGAATGCCAACAACAGACGGACATACTTGTCTACATCGATTCTGCTTTTGATGTTGATCAAAAATATATACTCGTATATACTATGAAGGGTCTCTGACGCTTCCTTCTGGGTGTTGCAAACGGAATGACAAATTTAGTATACCTAAATCTTATGTGGCGGGTATAAAAAAAACGATCTCTTATTTACCAATTTGTTATATTTGTTCCATTCTAAACTGAAAATAAATTTAAAACTTTGTCCGAAAAGGTATTTAAACTCCAGATAGTCTAAATGAAAATGTCTGATTGATGTCACCTACAGTTGACTGCTCACGTATTCACTTACGTGAAGGATTGCAGACGATTATGTAGAAATGTTTGACCGAGTATTTTAGCATTTGCATCCCTGGAGCAAATAATTGTATTGTAATTGACTTTGGACAAAGTAACAAAAAACACATATATTGCGAGAAGTTTAAATAATTCCGTACAGACGGATTAACAAAATAACATCACATCCTACTAAAAAATAAACGCAACCTTTTCGTATAAATGTATTCTTTTTGCGAATTATTTGTTCAAATATCAACGCTACGCCCTTATTATCATTCAATGAAATTCCGAAAATTTTCAAATTTTCTGTTCTCACTTTTATATACACTATGTGTGTACCGTCAACATGTTAATATGTATTAGAGGTATGCACTATATGGAGGCAGTATTTCAACAGGTTCGCAAGCTCCAATTTATATAAAAATCTTCCAAGAATTCTTCAGATAATGTTCTTTAATGTTAACTTAATACCCCTTTAATCCTGTTTTGTGTGCGAAACACAATGAAAATGGGAGAAAACCAAGGCATACGCGAACAACAGAACAACAGCAACAACAACAAAGCATTTTTCATTATCAAAACAACATTGTCAGCGAAACTTTGTGGAGCGGCAGCCAGCCAAAACCAAAGCTACAGCCACAGCCACAGCCACAGCCAAAATCAAAGCATCGCTAAAGGAAAGAAAATAACACAAGAACGTAAACATTAAACTAAAAATTGAAAAAAGATGAAGAAAAAATAAGAGGTAAGAGGAGCAGCAGCAGCAGCAGCATAAGCATCAGCAGCAACAACAACAACAACAACATCACAGAACTATGCTTTTCCAAGAAAAATCTCTTTAAGAAAGAAGTCATTGTCTTTTTTGGAATGTCTGTTATATTCAGAGTCCCTTTGTTTGGCGTTGAATTGGTTGCTGATGCTGATGCTGAGGATGATGTTGATGTTGATGCTGAAGCTGTTGCTTTTATTTAGGCTTTTCGTACCCTTTCATTATGAATGGTTGATATACATATTGTTGTTGTTGTTATTGTTATTGAGTATACCCATAACAATCAGGCGGTATATGTACACTATGAATATGTGTACATATGCCGCGAAGTTTATTCAACCACTAAATTTTTCCTCATTTGAGTGCTAAACTACATGTTAGTAATAAGAAATGATTTTATACCCTTTACATAGATTAAATTAATCATTGCGTTTGCAACTTGTAGAAGATACCCTAAAAACATCACGGACACGTTTGTCGGCATTTAAACGCTACGTATTTAAATTTTTTACAGTTTAAGCTTTAATTGAGCAGAATAAGTTAACAGCTACGCCCTTTCTTGACGAAACTCCTCGGCTCGGGCTCGGGACGCAAAAAACAAGCACACTCATAATTAATAAATAACTTACTTTGGTGCAAATTTCAACTTTTGGGACAAAATGTTGAAAAAAACATACTTGTATACATGCCACGCCCATACTATGCATAATATGTAGAGTGCCTAAGATTTGGCCTAAGTTAAATGTCTCTTTTATGCTTGTTATTGTTGTTGATCATATTATTATTATTGTTGTCTGCAGTTATTTAACCTGTTTGGCGGATTTCTACAAAACGTCAATAAATAATTTTTTATACGAATCCTGCAAATATGTATGCACAGCGCAAGGCATGCATGCGTTTATGCTCACACAGTGTTGTTGTTGCTGGTGGGCATCACATATTTAACTCTTGTAGACGCGTTCAGAAAGAAGTTTGTGAAATTCCATAAGAGGACGAATGCTACTATTGTGTGGCCTGCGTGTGCGTATCTGTACATACATTTATAAAATACAATCAAATATCTATACATACATGTGTGTATGTGGGAATATGGGAATATGCGTAAGTGGATAGAGAGTCGCTGGTAAATCCAGCAACGCCACATATTCAACGAAGAAGCTGAAACAGATGAGTGGTCTGTATTCGTATCTGTTAATAATGCGCGTAGCCCACACTAAATGTGTACATTTTCATACTTAGTGGCAGTAGCATTATAGCATAACATCCTTACATCCTTACACGTTCATAAAATGAATTGTTGTTGTTTATCTTTCCCGGGCATATGTAGCACGTTCCGAAGAAGCAAAATGTAACTTTTTCACATTTTTAATTTTTTTCATATTATAATTGCTCAAACACACATACCACCTCAACAATTATCAGCTTGATGCTATATGTGGCCACTGGTGCGTATGAGTGCTATATATGTAAGTGGTAGTATGGAGTAGTATGGAGGCGTGCAGACCTCCTAAACGAAAAGTCTGTCCATGTATTAATTGTTGACACTATAATGGCCACAATATTCGGAGAAACGTCTCGATCGATATGTATCTCAAAGATGAATTCCACCTCCATGTAATTGTTTCATCTGAAATGCAAAAAGGCCGTAAGTAAAATATACAAGCGGGCCTGTAAGTGTAAAATCTTTCGGGTGAAGTATATTGAAGGCAAATGGACGTACGGACATAAAATAACAAAGCATGACCCTGTCGTAGGGTGTAAGAAAAAACAATTGTCTTTTTGATTGTTTTCCAATCACAACTGAGTAGCTTTCGAGACCGTTGTTTGTTTGTGTTGTGCGCTTCGAGAATGCGCATTTTAATGATAATATTTGTCTGCTGCCTGAGCACACATGGTGAGTGTTAATGGTGTCTGCTCTCACCAAAGCATTTGGCTGCCGTGTAGGATCATCATTATAATGATGACAATACTGCTGCTGGTGCTGGTGCTGTTGCTGCCGCTTCATGTTGACGCTTTATGTTGAGCTTACGGTCTTGTGAATCAAAAACAACAACAATAACAACAACAACAACAACAACAACAACAACAACAACAACATGATTGCCGCTTTAAAAAACAATACAGTCATGAATAAACGGGATTGTGTGGCATGGATTATATGGGTTGTGTGTGTGTGTGTGTGCGTGTGAGCGTGTATATTGTTTGGATGTTTATGGAATCGAGAATTTCTTACCATTTTTTATTTTTCTTCTTTTTCTGCGATTCTTGCCTTTTCTCTGCTGCTTTCAACTTTACTACTAACTTTGCCACTTATGCTGTATGCTGCGCTATGTTCAACTTGTTACTGTTTTCTTAAGTGACCCTTGTGTGTTCATGCTATTGTTGTTGTTGTTACTGTTATTGGTATTCGTATTTTTAATGTTTTGTTTGTGTTGTTTTTGTTTTTGTTGTATTCTTTTTCCCACTGTGCGATGTTTTGTTTTGTTTTTATGTTTTTTGTTTTTTGTTTTTGTTTTCTTTTCTTTTCTTTATTTAGTAAATATGTTGTTTTTCGGTCGATCTTTCACTAAAAATTTGTGCCTGTGCGCCTGGGTGCGCGTGTGTATGCGTGAATTTGAATTTATTTTTATTGAGAGAATTTCCAGGAATTGCAACCAGTCGTCGTTGATCATTTCAGTTGATTGCGTCGCTTTGCGTTTTATGTTTTTGTAGTGTTGCATATGTGTGTGTGCGTGTGTGCGTCTTATGTACAACCGTGTGGCATGGTCGCCTTTTCTCCCGATTTTTTCCCTTTTTTTTTTGAATGAAGAAATCTCGGTCGCTTTTCTTAAGTGTAGGATGAAGTTCACAATGCGTATACCAATCAACCTACCCGCCAGGCAACCAGCCAACCAGCCAGTCAGTCAGTCAGTCATGTCTCCTATACGCTTTCATTGAACATTCGTCCGTCCGTAAGTACATCTTTGGTTATTTGTGCTTGTTTTCTTATTTAATAAATTACCTTTTGAAGATTAAAGGTAAAGGAGCTTAACCTGCCCAACGTATGTGCACGCACCGGTACAGTGCAGTCTGTGGTATTCGATTATATTTTCTTTCATTCTCCTCCTCTCTCTCTCTCACTTCGTTTTGTGTATTCCATATTTTATATCGGTCTATATAGTGTGTGTATATATGCTGCTGGTGTTATGGTTGCTGTTGTACATGCTGACTGCAGCTCTTAGAGATATGTTCGAAATGCCGAAAGGAAACCCATAATCGAAGACACTAAATTGGTTCTTTATGCTTGATAAGAAACATTAATGCACACACACACACACACATACATACACCAGCTCCTCAGTGTATAAGGGACCTTTAAGAGGCAGCTTTACATATTAAACATTTTTTAAAATAAATATTACGGTTTTATCATGCTTTGGTTTTCAAGAAATAACAAAAAAAAAAATTCGATTTTTCTTCGTCACACATAGTATGGCACTGGATTTTTTTCTACCTATTACCCTGACGATAGGGGCATAATTACTTTGTTAAACTGTTGTACTAGGAGAAAGCATTAGAGTTCCAACAAAAGGCATCAAATGCTCCGTGATATCTGCTTTTCGTCATTTTCCAATCAGAAGAATTTGGTAAAAATTTTAAAATTCAATGCGCAAGTGTTTGTACTGAAAGGAATTAGATTTCATAGATAGAATGAAGAATTTCCCATTAGACAAACCTCTGCAGGGTAGGTGGGATATTTTTGATCGACTGAAAGTATTGGTTTTTAGAGTGGCACGCAGCTACTAAGGTGGCTCCAGATGCAACAAATTACGAACACGAAACTTGACATATTATCGTAGAAACGTTCTTTTATCTATTAAAAGTGAAAGTTTGGTGTGTATTCTAATCTGAAGTATTGGATGTTATTTCTTTGACTCCACGAACGTAGACAGGGTTACTTTGAATGGTGTGATAACTTGATATGATAACTAAATATTTCTTTCGCCAAATCGACAATTTTTATTTGATTGACATTTGGTTTCAACATGAGGGTGCCAAAGGTCACAGAAGCCATTCGCTATCATATCTACATACACTCTGTTGGATCTATGTTTAATCAGTCGATTTGATAACGCCAATCGCCCATTTAGGTTGTCAGACTTATATTTGTTAAGTGCCGTTAATTTACGACAATTCAGAAACAATAAGAAAATCGTCCTTTATAAAAACTAATGTCTTTCTCTTGCGAGATATGTATGTTATACCACACTTACCACATTCAGCAAAGCCCTTTTTTATACCCTTCACATAAGATGGATAGTGTACTAAGTTTGTTATTCTGTTTGCCACAACCAGAAGGAGGCGTCAAAGATCCTACAAAGTATCAAAAACTAAATCGATCTAGACATGCATGTCCGTGTCTGCCTGTTCTTGGCACTCTCACAGTCGTAAATTTTGAGATAAAATTTTGTAAGACACTTTTCTACACGCAGATCTATTTATCTGCGACAAAAATTTAGCTATTAAGTTGAAATTTTGTACAAATATTTACAATTATCCCATTGATGTACGAAAAATGAGTGTTGTCGGATAACAGTCGCGTCAACAGTTTACAAAAAATCATGCTCCACGTAAAGCTCCACTTGCAAGATGATACTTAACACATACACTATTAGAGGTCGTAATCACATATCTGTCACGCCCACTATTGTAGATGTGGAGGGTATTTAAGATTTGACCAAAGCCAGTTTTAGTTTTCTTTCTTGTTTTAAAATTTATTTTTTTTTTTTTTTGTTGAAGAAATTGGCGACAAACAGCATTCTGTGCGCATAGAGTTTTTTGTTTGTTGAATCTTCTTAGATTGAGACAAAAAGGTCATAAAGCGTAGGTGTTGGGCTCAGTTAAACTGCTTATACCAGAGTGTATAATATTGTTAAACGCTTCATACCCAAACCAACAGTACATAAATTTGATGTTATTTGCTGAGGATTTGGTACAAAAACGAATAAAAAAAATTTGTTAAAATTTGTTCACCCATCAACATTATCAACACCATCAAGGTAATGTTCTAATTTACCAGTTGCCTCCAACAAACAAACATCTCTTAATTCATAGGGAATTAGTCGCTGTACTCTGATTGTATATCTCTCTCAGAAATTTAAATATTTACTCTGCCGTTACTCTGCCATATCAAATGTTTACACTGCCATGCTGAAAACAATAGTTATTTGCTTGGCCTCTATGGCGTTGATTTGCTAGAAAACTAATCTCTCTCTATATATATTTGGGATGGTGGCGATGAGTGTTTGTTATAGTTTATGTTTATTTTATACAATATGTACGTGAAGGTGTGCGTGTGCGTATATTTAACAAGTGTATTAACATATTATTATTCAAGAGAAGGAGGAGCATTACTTAACGGTCGGCATTGAAACAAGCGACACCTATAGCGTACAGACACATACACATACACTCACACATACACCTCATTTGATGAAATATTCAAATTGTCTGAAAGCGAACTAGCAAACAAATAGAAAGCAACAAGTACTGATAACATAAAAAAATGGCGAGAACACATGTTGTTTCATGCGTGTATCATTTTAACGGGCATCCCGTAAACAGTGGTGGTGTGTGGTGTACGAATCTTAGACGCATTATCCTGAGATCGGGGGAATGTTCACTTTGTTGAGAAACGGTTGAAACATACACATGCACAAATACATTACAGATCAACATTTTGTATGTCCATGCGTCCATCTGTGGGAGAGAAGGAAATTGATGAAATAGAAAATACATTCAAATTTAATTTAATTCAATTTTTTTTACTTGTTTTTCGTATTTTATATATTTCGTATATTGTTTGTTGTTGTTGATGTTGTTGTGTATTATATTTTTATTTGTTTCGCGCAGCAATTTCGGTTTAACTTAATGCATATCATGTTTGGTTTTTCTGCTCTTAAACGAATAAATGTTTTAGCTTTTATAACCTAAAATTCATTGACATTTTGTTTTTTGCACTTCCTCAAGTCCTGTAGAAGTGTCTTTCGTGTCTTTTCACCAATTGCGTACCAGTCAGCATGCACTAGATTTCCAAAATTCGAAATCGTTATTTCAAACCAGAGGAATGATTTCCACAACCAGGCGGACAGAGTAACATAACTGGAACGACTCCGTATGGGATAGTGATTTAGAATATATGCTTTATTGGGTCTCCGCGGCTACTTTATGGTTTTTCGGTCTTTATTCATGTCTAAAATATATCGCTTGTCGAGTCACAAATATCGAAATCCTCTGCTTGCTTTGCTAAGTTTGTTGAGGGATAAAAAATTGTTCTTTTATTAGGAAGGGTGGTGGATGAAACGGTTGCTTCATCCGGTGGAGAGTTATTTACATTTAACTTGATTCGTTTGTGTGCCTCGCTACCCAAAGTTTCATATCGTTTCCTTTTTTGCACAGTGTATTGGATGTTGGGTTTAATAGATAAGACGTTGGTAAAGTTCTTCTGATAGTGAATACTGATTCTTTTGTAACTCCCTCTTCCTTCTGCAGCTTCTTTGTCCCTTTCGAACCAAGATTCTTCATTAAGTCTTTGAAGTTCTATTAAATTCCGTTTTCGTTTAAAATAAAAGGGAAGAGCAGTGGAACTGGTAGTGGTTAGATCTAAAGGCAAATTACTTTCGGAATATTGATTGAATTTTTCATAGACTCTCAGGTGCAGGCTTTCCGCCACAGCTCTTTCTACAGTTCTTAGCTCTGATTTAATAAGTCTTTCAATTCGCATATTAAGTATTATGACTCGATTAACATCAATGGGCTTTATGGCATATTGCTTCTGATGAATGAAATGTATGGCAGAAAGCGGTGCCGGGAGAGACGATGTGGTCTTTTTGCTTAGAAAATTAAGCCTCCTTACTTGATATGCACCCACCCATATATGAGCATTAGATTCATAATTTAAATCTTTTGTAAAACAAAATTTTTGTTTGGATATATCCCGTCTTACGAGAGAAGAAGAACCGTAAGCACTGACGCCTTCATTACCTAAAGAACTGATCACATTAGTGATCAGATCAGAGAAGGGTTCTTCTCTGGTTTGCTTTCCTCCACAATCCCCTTGCCATTTAGTATTTGGACTGAAAGTTAACAAATGTTGTTGCTGATGGTAATATTCGGTCAAACAATTCATTTCTTTATCGTTGCATAAGAGACCGAACAGCCGTGGTGCTTTATAACGCATTGTTATCATTTCTTTATAATGAATGTCTGGGTTGTTGACAGCTTCCATGGAGTCGTTCACTCTAGTAATGGGTTCTACTTGTTTACATTTTTCATTGCCATCCTCACGATTGGATTTAGTCGGTATAGATTTATTTGCTACATTAGTCCGCATTGACTCTGTTCGATAGTGTGTTGCCTTGCTTTCAGGTTCTAAAATGAGTTGATTCCTTTGCCATAATTCCCTTTCAAAAGCATGTACTTCATTAATGATGATTTGATAAATTGTGTCACAGTTTAAGTAAAATTTATCTGGTATAACAGTTATTTCTTTTTCTTCTTCATAATCAAGAAGATCATCTAAAATTTCATCCAGAATTTGTTCATCCGAATTTTGTTGAAAATTTTTTGTCATTTTTCTTTTTTTTTTTTTTGAATAACACTTCAACTTAAATTTTATTAAAAATTCTATTTCGCTGGATAGATGCTGATGCGTATTTGAGTGAGAATATTATTCGTTACCATTTAAATATTATATTTAGGCCCTGCACCACTCGTGGCAAAGGGTATATTAAGTCTGTACGAGTGTTTGTAACTTTTACCTTCAATTGTACCGATTGATTCAGGATTAGAATTTAAAATAATTTAACCGTCTGTCTGTCTGTCTGTCAACGTAATTTTATCTCCAAGCTATAGAGCGTCGTCTTAAGATGTTTCGATAAAATTGGGTAAAAGATATATACTGGTGTAAAGAATAACTCATTGGAAAGTGAACCAAATACGACCATTTCTAGAACCCCTTCCCTTATAAGGTCTTATTTTAATGGAAGTCTTTATATGGCAAAAACATCACAATTTCTAATATTTTTTTACAAAATTTGGCGAAGAATAGCTTAATAATTGGCTGTACTAAATTTGGACCCGATCGGACTACTTTTAAAAAACTTTTCACTCATCTCAATATCTCGCATTTACTGATACAACTAATTGTAGCATAATTTGTGGAACTAAGCAGTGTAGGGTATTCAATTGTCGGGCTTGTACGAATTTAATATTTTCACTTGTTTTATTTTGTTCTTGATTTGAAAAAGGTTAAGGTTGTTTCTAAAAAATGTGATAATGCGGTTGGGCTATGTGTAGAAAGTTTTAAATGATGGTAAGTTTTCATAAATTTTTTACTCACTACCTTGCGGGTCGCAGGTGTATACTTGTTTTGTCAAAACGTTTGTAACAACTATACCCCACGCATTTTATATTGGTGATCAGCATGAAATTCAGAATAAACGGACACATCAGCCCGTTTCAGATATAGATTCTTTCAACCAGGACGTTGATATTGAAAATGGATCAAATGCTTCCCGCTTTAGTCATAGGTTTATTACCCAAATCTCTAATGCGACGTTTTAAAGTTCCAACGGTGGAAGTTGGTAGAAAGGTAGTGAGTATCCACAATTAGGCCTAAGCCACAAACCTCATACCTATCTACTTTGGTACTAATGCCATAATAGTAGTAACATTTGAATAATCTAATGTCATAAAAGACATTAAAAAGGTATTTATTCTCGCAGACGCTTCCTAATACAAGTGAAAATATAAATTAGGGACCCTGTACGATAAGATTTTCAAGGGTAACATCAAAATTTTATTTTTTCAACGGTAGAAAGGTCGTTCAGTTCTTAAGTATACGGTATCATGACACGAGGTATTAAATACGGTGAATATGAAGTGTTTTTCTATATAAATATATTATATTAACTTTGTGATTAGTCCACATATTATATTAACTTGTGATTAGACGACAGGTATACTCAGTTTGTCATTCTGGTTGCAACATTTAGAAGGAGGTGTCAGAGACCATAGAAAGTATACACATTTTCGATCAGCATCAAGAACTGACTCAATCTAGACAAGTATGTGCGCGTGTCCGTATGTCCATGTTTTTGTCTGTTGTTGGCATTCTCACGGGCGTACGTTTTGAGATATTGACCTGAAATATTGTAGAGATACTTTTACTTTTTGAGTACATCTAATTAAAATTGGCATAATCGGTCAAGGGCCACCCCTACAATCAACAAAAAACCATACTCAGCGTAAAAGTCGACTTGCAAACTGAAACGTAATATGTACACTATTACAGGGTGTAAACACATACCTGCCACGCCCATCGGTTATGTGTAAAAGTGGAGGGTATTTAAGATTTGGTTCAGTTTTCTTACTTGTTATTGCGTAGTTGACACTCCATGTGGCGAGTAACTGTACTAAGTGCCCCGTAATATAAGAGTCCTGTCCTGTTGTATCCCGAATATTTGAAAAATATGTTATATGAGTATATTTTGGTTGAAGTGCACACTGAACTGCCATGTAGCGCACTGGAGTGTAATGTCCAATATTGTGTTGATTATGAGCTAAAGTTTGAAGCAGTGCTGAGGCAAGCATTGAGTACAGTGCAGCTCATAACACACATAACACAGGCAGACAGATTTCTCTTGTTTTCTTTTCTGTTGTTTGGTTTTTTTATTATTTATTTCTTTTGTTAATGTTTTTTGTGTGTAATGCATTGCAATTCCAAGAATTTTGGGAAGAGGAACGTGAGAAACTTTGTTTTTGTTATTTTCATTTCTTTCAATCTCATTTTTCGGGTTATGTACTTATGCGTGTGTGTGTGTGTATGTTTCGTTTTCTCTTGTTTGCTGGTGGTACTGCTTTCCCTTCATTTGCTTTTATAGCTACTTTATTGGATACATTATTAACTTTTTCAAAGCGTTTGCATTTGCACCTCAACGAATCCTTCTCAGAGCATGCATTTTTGATCAACATTGTAAGCTGAGTTGGTTTTGATATGTCTGTGTATCCAAGTAAGTGGAAAACTTTCTTTTGGGCCTAAATATTCGGACAGTTTTCCGTACTTGTGGTAGGTTGGTGGTGAAAAGATCCCTATTGCAACAAAAATTGTAAATGGATTCTTTCGAACTTCTTCTTCAATTCTTATTAATTTTTTAAACTTAAATTCCTTTTTTTAAAAGTTCCTTTTATTTAAAAATTTTATTTTTTTTACTTTTTATTAAGAAAATAATATGACTTGAAGAGTTTGTTTATAGCTTACTCAATATGTGGTAAGAGAGTTTATTAAGTTTGTGCGGATGTTTGTAACTCCTAATTGGCTAAAGATAGAATCACTTTTTTTTTCGATTTATCAATCGATTCAATTACTTTCTGAATTGATTTAACCATGTGCATCTACCCATCTGTCTGTTATGTATCCATGTAAGTTTGTCCTTAACTTTTTGTCCACAGTTTTTTAGATTTTTCAAGTACATTTAGTGCAAGGTAAGGGCGCGCCTTGATTCAAATACATGCATTATTGAAATGGACTTGAAAAGGCAGCATTTTTAAAACCTCTCCCCATATAACGCCCTTATTTGAAATAATGAAAATTCGAAATTCGTAATATTTTTGGAAAAAACTTGATTTAATAATTGACTGTGGCAAATTTGGACTCGACCGTACCATTTTTTGAACCCCACCCCATACAACGTTTTATTATAAAGGAAGTCATTCCACGGCGAGAATACGAAATTTTTAATAGCGTTCTGCCTGCAAAAACTAGGAATGTAAGTATGATGCAATGGTTTTCGGACATACGGACAGACATATCTAGGCCGACTTAGTAATTAAAAATATATATACGCCTGACGTCTCCTTGTAAATAACACTTGGTTAGCTTGAAAATAAAATATTATAATAAGGGGCTGGATTAAGTAATTTTTAGAATCTCCAGATGGCTTGTACGACAATGACTCGTGCTTACTGAATGAATTATAGTAAAATACAAATTTTTAAAGGAAATAGTGGAAGGGCATTAAACGGCCGGGCTTGACCGCCTATAACATTTTCACTTGTTTATAAACTCTGGTTTTGAAAATTGTATGTTTACGTGGCCGCACTTTCACACAAATTGGCATGTGCGCCTGTGATACCGTACAAGAAGAATCGAATGGTGCTGTACTCTGTGTTGTGTATGTTTTAAATATAGGCATGTGTGTAAGTGTGTCTGGACATTACCTAAGTATTCACTTTTATTCAATATGCTAACAGAACAGTGGGCAAATTGGGGCTTGGAAAGCCGCGTGCAGCGTCCCTTAATTTCTACATCCAGGCTGTAAGGTAAATTTTAAAGTTTTTCAAGTTTATCTCTCGATAAATTATTAATTTTTCAGATTTCAAATTATTGTTTTGGTAAGATTGGAATTTCCATTAAAACGTAATTTTAAACAGCAACTGCTAAAAATAGTTTATTCGTGCTGGTCCCAAACTAAAGGATTGCAATTCTTGTTTTATAATTTATGTATAAAATCGCTAAAAATTGCAGTGCGGAAGTGTCGTATGACCGATTTAGGCCGCACAAGCTCTAATACTTTACAGATCCAAAGAATTCTTAAGATATAGTCTCATGATGTAGGTATATTTTGTTTAATTGTATAGTTTTCTTCTATTGTACGTGCCCCTTATGTACTGCAAGGAGTCCCAAAGGAATTTCCTCGCTCCGACAATTGATGAGAGCAGTATTGTGTGCAACATTTAAGTATTTATGCAGTGTGTTGTATTAACTTTTTAGGAGGTTTTGAAATACGGTTGGAGTTCGTATAAATTTAAGGGACCTTTTTTTTAGGACACTTGTTTTTTTCTAAAAAGAAAAACATCTAACAATCGATTTGTCGAAATTTGAAAAAATCTGCCAAGTGCACACCAGCCATGGGTATGGCTACGTGTAGTGTTGTATTGTGTACTGCTGGCCCGAGAGAGGAGAAAGTTAAATTTCTCATTGCCGCCATTTATAGGTCTTGTTTTTATTGCTGTTATTGTTGTTGTTGTTGTTGCTATGCATATATTGTAAATATGAAATTTACATAAGTATAAACATTTACATACGCATGGGAATGAATGTTTAATTAATATACGTTTAGACTGTGTACTCGTGTTGCTTACATTGTACGGCATTTATTGCAGGTCGGCCTGCGGGCCAATCAAAACAATTATATATCTATTGCTTGGTTATAAAGTGGATGTGAACATATTGTTTAATTGGCAAATACTTTTACGGCATATGCTTACAAACATGTATGTGGTACTGCTACTATATGATGTGTATACGGATACAAATTTTTATTTATGGACGTACTTGGTCGGTTACATACATTGAAAGCAAAATTGCTTTTCAACTGATACACTACTCTAAACGTATGACTCTTTTTTTTTTTTTTTTGTTTTATTCATAAATTGAATTCGATATTTGTATTAATCTGGGGGTATATTGGTTTTGTTCGAACGTTGAAGCACATCCTTCTTGCTCGCAGTGAATTTTGAGTCTAATTAGCCTTACCGTCCGTCCATGTGTGGTCTTTGCTTCGGCACTCGCAGGCGTAAGCATTGAGTTGAAATTTAGCACCCATAATGGAATGAGCAAAATCGCTACAACCACACGCCCACAGTGATGTTATAAGCCTTGAATCCGAATCTTTTGGCATTTTTTTGAGACATCGACCTCAAGCTTGGAACACATATTCATTTTATCAATGTGAAAAGTAGGGTACTGAAAATGGTTCAACATGTTAAGCTAAGCTTTGAAACCAGTAAATCAATCTTTTGCATATAAAACAAAAGCGAAATTAGTCCTTTATTTTGGCATTCTAACGGCATATAAATGAAACAAATTGACCCACACATTCGAGAGATAAATAAAAAAAGCTGTATCTTTTCTATAAAATAATTTCCTAACGTGGAATTCAATTGTAAGTGCACGCGCAACACGTGATAGTTACGAATGTTCTGGAATTTGGTAGACTGACTTCGCTCCCGCGTAAGTGGCCGGAATTTGCATTATAGATCGTTTTACAATTATGAGCGTGGCTGGCTCAATGCTTGTCTGATCATGTTTAATCAAGTTTGAATATAACATAACATATAATATAAATAACTTAAGGTAATAGTAGTGGGCCTCCTATTTCCTAGATTTCGTTTACCCCTAATATAGCCCTTGTTTACATTAAATTTGAGTTTTCTTAAGAAACGAATAATTATGGTCTCTGCAGCGGTATATTTTTAAAGTCAAGCTCTCTTCTTTGATTTAATATATAATGTGCTCCTAAGGCTCGATAACCACTTGTATTAAAGGGTATATTAACTTTGTAAATCCGAAAAGGCAAATGCCACACCCACCTACACTTGTACTAATCGATTCATACCATCGCAATTCTTAATATTTTTTGACATAATTTTGGTGAAGAATAGTTAATTAGCTAAATAATTGGTTGTACTAAATTTGGTGGCGATCGGACCAGTTTTAGAACCTCTTTCCACATAAAGATATTTCATGAAGGAATTGTGCCTCGCGTTTACTGATACAACCCAATTAAGTAATTGTAGCATAATTTGTGCAATTAACTGTTGTAGGGTATTATGTCCGGCTTAACTGACCATAACATTTTCACTCGTTTTTTATAGATATTGGTTAAGAAGAGACAACGTTTAGGTAAGTACTTGTAATACTTGGTTAATAATCTTTTTCCCTTTGAAAAAATCATTAATAAAATGATTTTACTATTGTGTGCCTGTACAAGATAGTCTTTTGAGAAATTCCAAGAATTAGACTTTTACCGAAAGGTCAATAGTTTGTGTCCATCGATAATGTCCATAAATGATATGTGTGTGCGGCATAATCTCAAAGAAAGAAAGTTCCCCTTTTTCTCACATAAACACACTCACGTATTAATGCACAACTCCCAGTTATAAGGTGGAGAATATATCGAATTTGTCATTCCATTTGCAACACCCAGAAGAAGGTGTCAGAGATCTCACAATGTATTATTTTCTTGATTAGGATAAAAAACCGAGTCGATCTAAACAAGCGTCCGTCTGATGTTGGAACTCTCACGATCATAAAACTCGAGAGAATGGGTAAAATTGGTCAAGAGCCACGCCCACAATCGATAAAAAGCGGTATACTAACCTTCAACAGTGAGCTATGAAGTTGAAATTTCTAGCACATAGTTAAAACGCCATCTATTCATGTGCCAAAAATTGGCGTGGCCCACAATTTATAAAAACCGTACTCATCATAAAACTGGACATGCTGTACTAGAGGGCCTGCCACGCCAACTATTTGTTTGGAGATGTGGAAGGTATTTAAGATTTTTTATAAGCCAAACTTAATTTTCCTATTATTTGTTGTTTTTATTTCTATTTTCTCTTTGGATTATTATTAGTTAGGTTTTAAGTAAGGGTTTGATTTTGTTCAATTCATTATTGTTAAATGTGGGAATTTTCTTTAAATACCAACCAATTAGCATGTGAATGAGCGAATGAATTATAGGGTGAAGGTAACAAGTGAGTATAGGCGCGAGAGAAAGCGCCTAAATTGTTCGATAAAAGATATATATTGGGTTGTTGTTGGCTAAACAATCAAGACGGGTTTAAGAGTATGCGGACTAAGCGATCACCTGCAATGTCTAGGGGCCTCAAAATTAGCTAATGGGCCTCACGTAAATACATCTGTATACTATCTGCTTCCACTTAAGATGAAGAGTATACTAAGTTTGTTGCTTCGTTTGCAACACTCATAAGAGCGTGTCAGAGACTTCACAAAGTGTATATATTCCTAATTAGAGTCAAAATCTGAATCAATCTATCTGTCGGTCATTGGAACGCGTATGGTCCTAAAATTTGAGATATTGTGCTGAATTTTATAAAATTCGTTCAGAGCCTAATCTACCGACAAAACTTTTAGATGCAAAGTTGAAATTCGCTTCATACACATGAGAGTCCCAAAAAAGGTTGCGGACGGGTAACAGGCACGCCCACAACTTACAAAAACTCTTTATTTGTACAAAGCAGTAGTTGATGCGTACTTGCCACGCCTACATTTTGTAAATAGATGTGAAGGCTATTAAAGATTCCACTTTGATTTTAAATTTTCTTTTTTTCCATGATTTTTTTTATGAAAGCAATGACGGCAGAGGTATTTATGAATTTAAGGTAGTAGCCAAATTAAATCGGTTTCGTCGCTTATCTTTAAAAACGTATTTTCCACTTTTTACATATATGGACGGATTATGATTATTACTACTTTGTTGGAAAATTATAAAACCAACAACAATAACTTTCATCATAATGACGATGAAATTTCCTTTTGCTTATGAGTAAGAAATATTACAATATTATAACATATGTACGTTTACCTACACATATGTTGTTGCATTTCATGCACACTTAACGCACATGTGTGTGAGCGTGTGATTGTTCGAAATATTCTGAAGAGAAATTCCAGGAATTAGAAAGTCAATGATAAGTCAATCGTTTTTCTTTCGATTTTATTTATGAATGACATGAGTGTGTGTGTGTGTATGTGTGTGTGTGCGGCATAGCTCAAAGAAAATTGTTTGAAGAAAAAAAATTTGTCCATCTTTTCTCCCACACACGTTGATTTTGGACGTAACAGTGCAACCTATTGCTGTTATTGTTATTGTTGTTTTGTTTTATTTTCATATTATTATTAGTTTTTAAGTAAGGATTTGTTTTCTTTCAATTCCTTATACATTTGTATATTGTTGTTGTTGTTACTGATTTATGAGATTTTTTGTTGTTGGTGTTCTTTTCTTATATACTAAGAAACACTTGTAACCTAAAAAGTGGTTGACTGGTTGGTTGGTTGGTTAGTTGGTTTATTATTTTTTTTATATTTTTTATATTTGTGTGTAAATAATGAAATTAAATACAATCACTTTGAAGCCCCCCAAAAGAAGGAAAACAAATCGTACCTGTGTTTGTGTTTAAACGAAGGTGTTTGCTCATGGTTCTAAATATGTTTCGTTATGTGTGTTGCGATAGATATAATCGCATGTCAAGTATATTTTGTATTTTGTATGTTTACTTCTAGATATGATAAACACCTTGCTCATGGCTTAATTTTTTTCTATGTTAAAAAGATGTTATACTTATACAGGTATGCACATATAGGCGCGCGGATATGCGCTTGTGTAAACACTTTACCCGTTAAATGAATTGCTTGTTTTTGCCATCATTACCAACACCACCCCACACCACATCATTCTCGTTATTCTTGCACACACACAATTATTATCATCATTCCTTCATTTACTAGTTAGCCCTCAGTTAACTCAGCTTAGCCGTTAGATAACATGTAGGCGGAATTAGATTGCTGATTAGATAAGTTTTTTTTTTTTTTGAGAAGATTTCAAAAAACATAAAAGTAGAATGTAGCGAAAGAAGTACTACTTCATTTAAATAATTACATGAAGCGCAAGTGAAAGCATGTCTGGAAGTTCCACCGAACCTTTAGACGGTTTGAGATTCAAGTATATCATTAGAGACCCTCATGCCACCATAGTAAAGGAGGGTTGGCTACAGAAGCGTGGAGAACATATAAAATCATGGCGTCCCCGTTACTTCGTATTACGCTTGGATGGCAGCTTAGTCGGCTACCGCGAGGATCCCACTCAACAAGAATGTGCTGTTGTGTGGAATTACTTTAAGGTGCGCGATTGTCAAGTAATAAATTCGGATCGCCGAAAACCGTACACATTCAGAATAAGTGGCTTGAATTTTTGTTCCAGCATTGTACGAACATTCGCCACGGAAACCGGTGACGATCGACAGGAATGGGTGAATGCACTCAAATTGGTGGTAAACCATTTAAATAGCTTGTATGGTAGAAACCATTCGATAGGCGACGATAAAAATGACACAAGGGCAGCTGAAGTGCAATTGTCGCAACAACTTTCATTGCTGAAGACATCGACCGTTAATAAGGATAATGCCATTTATAAGGCAACTTTGGAGAATTTCGATTTATTGCAAGTCTTGGGTCAGGGCAGTTATGGCAAAGTTGTCTTGTGTCGTGAAAAAAGTACGAACGAGTTGTACGCTATTAAAATGATTAGAAAAGATCTCATTATAAAACGGGATGAAGTAGACCATGTGTTGTCGGAAAACAATGTACTACGCAGCACCGAACATCCATTCTTGGTATCATTGAAATATTCATTTCAAACCAACGACCGTTTGTACTATGTGACCGAGTTTGTGAACGGGGGCGACATATTCTTTCACTTGAAACGGTTCGGTTCATTTCCGGAGACGCGGACCCGTTTCTATGGAGCCGAAATCATTTCGGCTGTGGGATATTTACATTCGCTGGGCATTATATATCGCGACTTGAAAGCGGAGAACATACTGTTGGATAGGGAGGGTCATATCAAAATTGTCGATTTCGGTTTATGCAAACAAAACATTTATTATGGCCAGGGCACCAACACATTCTGCGGCACTCCAGAGTATTTGGCACCCGAAGTAATTCAAAATGTTGACTACGGTCTGGCAGTTGATTGGTGGTGTACTGGCATTGTTTTGTACGAGATGATGAGCGGCAAATTGCCATTTTATAGCCCTGACGTGGATGTTTTGTTTCAGCTTATCCAAAACGAGCCGGTCAAACTGCCCTCGTGTATATTTTCTGAAGAAATGAAAAGTCTGCTCAGTGGTCTTTTGCACAAAAAGCCTGACCAGCGTTTGGGTGGCGGTCATTTAGATGTTAAGGAAATCATGTATCATCCATTTTTTGCGGACATTAATTGGTCCGACTTAGTCCAAAAGAAGGTAAATATGCCGTTAATAACAATTTTCATCCGTTTAGTAAACAAAATGAATATTTTTCATATCAGATACCACCATCGTTTAAGCCTCAATTGGAGTCTGAAACGGATACGTGCTATTTTGATGAAGATTACACCAAAGCGAGTGTTAAATTAACACCGACTGATTCCAATCACCTTTACGGGGCTACGGCCACTGAATCTCTGTTTCCAGACTTTAGCTATCAGGACGCTAATAATTTGCAATAATTTTTTTTTTTTTTGTTAATAATTTTTAAATGTTGTGTCATTTATTTATCGTTATTTTTTCTAATTTGTGATTTGTTGAAGAATAGTTTTGTGATGCATTGTTTTCTATTCTACTTTAATTTTTGAGTTTTTGCACATTTTAGGTTTTTAAGTTAAGTCGAAACAGTTGAAGGATTTTGTTTTCATTTTATGTGTGATTGGGAAAATTTCTTCCTGATTATTGACTTTAAAAGATTTGGTCCCCTTGTTCATATATAGTTCTAATTTTTTTTTTGTAAAGCACCACGCCCACAATCAACAAAAATCTATTTATGTGCCACAAAAATTGAGCTAATAAGTTGAAATTAAGTATACATATTATTCCATATATCGATGTGCTAAAAATGGGCGTGATCGATTAACAAACCGCCCACAATTTACAAAATATCACACTAAGCACAAAACTCGACTTGTAAGGTGATACGTAATACAAACACCGTTATTTGACCCGCCATTTGACTCACCCATCATTTGACCGTTGATGGGGAGAATATTTAGGATTTGGCTTAGACCAAATTTAGTTTTCTTACTTGTTTTTTACTGCTTCATAATAATTGCTGCCAATGGTAACTGCAAACCATTGGCGATGAATTATTTAAACAGTCATTAATACCAGTTGTGTCACTACACTCAGATTTTCATACAAGTTCTTCCAGTCATAGTCGTTTATTGTACTTTTATATCCTCCACATTGTAGTCAGAGTGCATGAAGTTGTTAGGTTAGCAAGAATCGGAAGGATGCCATAAAGTGGGGGACACAATGCTCACAATTTATATAGAAATGTGGAGGGTATGCACTAGACTTGAGACTTGAGCCAAATTTAACCTTTATTTATTTATTAATTTTTTAATGAATTATAGAAACTATTTATTGAATTCATTGTGTAAACATTCAATGAGTAACATTCTAAACATAGAATATTAGAACGAGTATGTTGCCGTTTAATTGATACTTTTTTATAGAGTTGTAGACAATGACTCCGAGTTCATGATTCTGTGTAAATATAGTATTAGTCGTACATCTAGGTAACTATGTACAACAGCAACTGCTCAACTACCATCTCAATGTGCAAATTGCTTCTACATTGTTGTTGTTATACTTGTTATATTACTCTGTAGTTGTGTGACTCACGCTACGAAAAAATCAACATTCCTTAACTTGGTCACTTGTAGCAATCAAAAGTATGTTTTCTTCATTATTTCATTTATATACAATACATTTAATTAATCAATAAATTATCGATAATTGTTCATAAATTATCAATCACTCATTTCATATTTCATTGATTGATGCAACATTCTTGAACTGAATATTTATCGCAACAACAACCTAACCTTAATTTGTTTATTATACACAATGTGTAGAGAACGGTTTCATATTTTAAAAACGAATTTAGAAAGATTAAGAAAGAAAACTCAACAAAATCGATTCGGCCATTAAGATGTATTCGTCTACTCTGTGTTAATATTAAATAAAAAGTTGATGGATAATTAATATTTAATGCCCTCCCAATCCGGGGGGACACTTGCAACACCCAGAGCAAGGCGTCAGAAGATATCACAAAGTTTATAACATTCATTAAAATTTTAATCGGTCTAGCTTTGTTCGGCTTTGAACATACGTTTTATGTTGAGATGCTTGCGGCCGCAAAAATTCAAATGTTAAACATGTGACGTAGACATATTTAGTCCGTGGACATGAAAACAACATGGCTTAGACCAAATCAGAGTACGATGTACCACTTATTCCACAGTGGGCGTGGCATTCACCTTATTACGCCTTCTAATGGTGTATTTATTATGCATTAACAAGCAAGTAGAATTTTGTGTCAGGTGTAGATTTTGTGAAATTGTGGACGTGACTGTTATACAATCTTGACCATTTTTGGCACATCTAAATATTAATATAATTTTTCAATTTTTGTAGCAGATCTTGACCTATTTTGACTATTTTAAATAGCAATTTGCGTACAAAAAGTAAAAGTGTGTGTAAAAAATTTCAGCTCCAAATTTACGGCTGTGAAAATACCAACAACAGCCAAACATATGGACATACATGTCTAAATCGACTTTGAGGGTCTCTATAAATACGTCCGATTTGGTCCAAATTGGACGCGTCCAATTATTGAGCTAATTAACTATTTTTCACCATATATTTCGAAAAATATTAAGAATTGTGACATTTTGGTATATAAAGGGGTTCTAAAAATGGTCCAATTCGGTCCATTTTCAATAGGATTTTCGTTTGGGTGAATACATATCCTTGAACCAATTTTCATCGAAATATGTCACAAAATTCCATCCTTTAGCTTGCGCATAAATTTACATGTACAGACAGACGGACATGGTTAAATCGATTCCGATTTTGATTCTGAATCGATCGGTATAACTGTAGGTGGGTGTGGCATTTGCCGTTTATGTGTTACAAACATCCACACATACTTAATGTAACCTTTTCCACAGGGTGGCGCAGGGTATAAAAAGGGAAAAAAACCTGGCAAGACGAACTCACTTATAAAGCAGTGGCCATAAATGGAAAAATTTTATTAAATGTATAATTTGCAGACGCGTTTGCTAAATTTTAGGTTTATATCGGCACCTTCAGAGTACTTTTTAAGTGCTATGCGTGAAAGTGCTACCAAATCTTCAAAATGCCAGGACAACGGGACACTTTTTAACAAATAACCCCCCATAGAAAGAAACTAAATTTAGCTTGAGCCATATCCAATAAATCCATATTTACTTAGAAACAATGGGCGTGGCAGGCAGGTCCTTTATTAGTGTACATATGACGTATCAACTTGGAAATCGAGTTTTACGCTGATTAAGATTTATTTGAATTGTGGGCCCGTACCTCTTTTTGATACATCGACGGTATGCACTTCATATATCTTCTAATAACAAGTAGCGTAACAATGTACAATAACAATTTATCTTATCACTAAGTATGTTCGTTATCTTTAATTTACTTTTAAAACCACATCTAAGAAGTCTTTAATAATATGCTAAAGTACAATACAGACGCGTGCCGAAAAGAAGTCAAAGTTGAAAATATAAATAATGGTAACGGTTGCGTGCTGTTCAGTACACCCCAGTAGTCGAGTTTGTTAAAGTCTGTACACGTTCGAATTTGAGTATGAAAATAAATGGAAGTGTCTGTTGTTGAAGGCTCCATTGATGCTAAATGCAATGTAGCATCCCGTTCTGAACCATTATTGAAAGTAAAAAAATTCAAGTACTTGTGGCAGCCAGTCAGCTGGCAGCTTTGTTGGTGCAAAATAATGTCTTGGTTGCCATTTTCCATCACGTTTAAGATACACGTGAGGGAATGGTAATCAAAATATTTAGTTTGTATTAAATAACGACTTGATCAACAAAGTTTAATCCATTATACAAGGCTCCTGCACCCATTAACAGTTTATCTATTTCATTGACTATTATGTGTGCAACTTTACCTTTGAGATTTGAACGGTAATAGTCAGTTAAATAGTATTGCGAAATAAACTCCGACAAGCCACAAGAATTATCAGGATAGAAAACATTTTAACATTATAAATAATTGGTAAGTAGTGTGCAATTATATCGCGGAATCGAGGGAATTTCCACGATTAGTCGGCCTAACCCCTAATGCTGTGTAAAAACTACTTTACTTTGTAGATCTCTGGTTATCATTAAGAAGCAGAAGTTTAATATTTTAAGGTACATTGTATATAGTTTCGTTTGAACACTTATCTAAGGGTGCCCGATTTCAGATGACTTATAAAATGAAAACTTAAAAAATTGATATTCGTGTTGGTTTGAGAGATTTAAGCCTAAGCCTGTGCTGTCGTTTTCTGAAGCTTTGCACAATTTTAACGAGACTGATTATCCATAGGGTATGTGGCAGTTCGTAGGTTCATTGGGTATTTCAAAGTCGAATGGTACGTCGAACAAGGCATTAAAAAGCTGTTCGTAAGGTGAGTACCGCATTTATTAATTTCAACATCATCAAGCAATAATGCAAAGTTTTTTGCAGCCGAGAGTTCATCTATGGCTCCAACAGTGCACATCGGAGATAAAAGAAATCTTAAAAAAAAAAAAAAGAAATGGTTGGCAAAGGAAGATTAGTGTACGAAGGAGACAAAATCGGTTTCATGGTAGGGCATAGGTAGTGGCGAAGGTACGTGTCATTATTTTCTATCCTCAATACGGAAAAATATTTACGACCGATTGTTTAGGAGGTATTAACGGTGACAAAAGATTTGTCCACGATGTAAGCAATATTTTGAGGTGTATCAGCAATATTACTCTAAAGGTGACTGGAATTGCTTAGAGCCGACTAACTGTGGGTAAGGCCTTGTCATTTCTAAAATATTTCTCAAACAGTTTTTTCATACTCTGCAGCACCATCTATGGCAAAGGTTTGTAACTCCTAAACGGCAAATGCTACACCCACCTTCAATTAGAGCGACTGATTCGGTTCAAAACCTCCATCGATATTATCATGTCCATCAGTCTGTCTACGTAAATTTTTGCGCAAGCTACAGATCGCATTTTTTATACTCTCCACATAAGATGGGGGGAGGGGGTATAATAAGTCTATCATTTCATTTGCAACACTCAGAAGGAGGCGTCAGAGACCCTGCAAAAATAACATCAAATATTATATCAGTTGGATTATTGCCCCATTGTTTGGAATTCATATTATACTACACATACAAATTCAAAAAAAGTTCACAAAATTTGCCATTAAACTTTTAAATTGGTCTGTTGATCCTCCTTATGTTAGTAGGAGAAAGTTACTAGGGTTACAGTCTTTAGGGGGCGTAATCATATTCTTCGGTTTAATCCAAATTCAGTTATTTTTATTTGTTTTAAGATATTTTGATAAAATTTGGTATAATGTCTCAAGAAGGTGGATGGAATTGAGCAATTTATAAAACCCCTTTCCATATAATGATATTTTATTGTACGAAGTGACTTATGTGGCAATGCCTCAACAAAAATAATTTTTAAATTTTTCTAATTTTAGCATAATTTTCATGACTATGTGGTGTAGAGTGTTGAGTGGTCGGGCTTGACCGACAATAAAATCTTACCTTATTTTACCCAGTCAATGTACTTTTCTCCTATAGATGATCCACTAACTGCTACCATCAACCAACCAACGTCAACGTACACCATCAATGAAAAACACATACACATGCTTATGTTGCAGCTCCTGCTGATGCGTAAATACCAGTCATAGCATCTGAATTTTTACACACAACGTACCTTACTGATTAATACGATAATAGAGCTGCCTTTCATATATCAGTCGTTATGAAAATTTGAAAAATTATTAAGAACCAAACGACGATTGAATAGTTGACTTGATAAGTTCCAAAAATGGACTTGCACCACTTTCATTCACCGCAGTTCATATTTAGCAGTACATACAATCGTAGCTGTTGTTGTTGTTGTTGTTTTTGTTATTTTCATTATTATTTTTTAGACTTTTGTAATATCGTTCAAGTAATTGTTGTTGGTGATCTTATTGTTATTATCGTGCATTGTATAATATGTGAATACAATAATGTGTGTGTGCGTGTGTGTGTGTGTGTGTGTTAGGCACTGTGGGAAATAAATTTCATTTAGAGAAAACCTACAATATATACAAACAGAAACGCAAACAGTTTTAATTGTGTGCGTGCGTCTGTGTGAATTCTTTACGCTTTTTTTTCGCAAAGCGCAGCAACTCGTACACAAACTAACCGCAGCGCACATATCCAATACAGCCACGTTTGGGGTTAGTACACAATACATACCATCGCAAGCAGAAACTTACACACACTCACACACACTCGTCCTATAGTATTGTTTTATTATGTGTATATTTATTATATTTATTCTAGGCTGTATTTATATTGGGATGGCGATGGTTGAGGTGGTGGGTAACGCGGCAAAGGGTTGCATTTTGCTAACGAGTGCACATGTGTATGTGTGCTGTAATACTCTCTGTGTGTTTGGAGTACCGACCTTGCGCGCAATGAATTCAACAAATCAGATACGCAAAGACTGCCAACAAATGCACAACGTAACATTTGACTATGCTGCAAAAAAGTTCGTATTGCTTGCGTTTTGTTATTTGTAACGTAAATTGCATAGAATTGTGTGACCTGAGTGGCTCGATTGCAGTTGCAATCACGACGGCCCGGACAGCCAGTGAAGAGTTAAAATGGCAAACCTGCCACCGATCAGAAACTGTATCAATTACTAATAATAGTGACGGAAAAATAAAATTAAAAGTCAAAGAAAAATGTCAAATAAATGTGCAATCGATCGCATTTATAGTGCGACGGACGACATCACCGCTTGGGTTAAGAGTTTAAGAAAAAGAAAACTACGCAGTAAGCAAAATTGTTTTTGTGAAAAATGCACAATAAATTAATACACAACAATAACAAATAATAGTAATTGTAAAGTAAAAACAACAATAACAATAACAACAACAACAACGGCAACATCACTCTACGCGACAACAAAAATAAAGTAAACAAAGAAAAACTGGCTTGAGTGTATGTGCGTGTGTGTGTAAGTAAAGAATTTTTCAACGTAAAAACAACGTCAACGTTAAATCTTAGCTTAACAAAATATATAAATTTATAACAACAACAAAAACGTTAAAATAAACAGTTCCATAGAAAAATTATTATTAACAAAAACAAACTATAAAAATTTAATTGAAAAAAATTCATTTCAATATATAAGTGTGTGTGTGTGTGTGTGTGTGCAGCAGTGGCATCAGTTTACGGTAAAACGATCGAACCATTTACGTGAACATTCCACAACATAGTTGAACATCATCAAGTGTATGAAAAAATAAACAGAATCAAGTAAGACAAACAAAATTTGGTTGAAGTAAAATCTTAAATACCCTTCACGTACCAAAGATGGGCGTGGCAGATAAATGATTGCGCCCTCTAATAGTGTATGTATCACGTGTTAGCTTGAAAGTCGAGTTTTTTAAATTATGGGCGTGTCTGTTTTCAGACCACACCCACATTTGGACAGGATAATTATAATTATAAATGCGTATACCAAATTTCAACTACATCGCTCTATTTTTAAGCCAGATATATGAGATTAGTGTCGATTTAAATAGCGATAAAATTTCGATTCATTATCTCAAAATTTACCACCGTGAGAATACAAAAAACAGACAGACACACCGACACTCGACAGGCAGACATGTCTGGGACGCAGTTTTTGATGCTGATCAAGAATATATATCTCTTTCTGGCGTCTGCTTCTGCGTGTGCAAATGCACTGAGAAACTTTTGTGATATTTATCATAAATTGTTATGAAGGAAGAGGCAAAATGCACAGAGAAAGGGATCTATCGCAGCAACAATATCACCAATACTGCGCCAATAAAAGCGCCATTGCCCGGCTTCAGGGACGAACACACCATGTATTCACGAACACATACACGAATGCATCATAAGCGCCCTTAGCGCCTCCAAACATAATCAGACAATAATAAAAATTAAGTCTGCGTTCAAGTTATTGATGAATTGATCATCAGTCTGCATAAAATTGCGTCAATTCTCTTCCATTCTCCATCATTAAGGCAATATGAGCAAGATGAGCGAAAAGAAATATAAAACATAGAGAAATTCAGAGCGAGAGAGAGAGAGCTCATATACTCTATAAGAGTGTACACTCACTGATAACAAAAGATGAGCCAAACGAATGAGCTGAAAATCAGCCAGGGGGAGGGGTAAAATAACACATCAACTAAACAACCAATCAAATACACATCCAAGAAGCAAACACGCAAGCGAGCATTTCGTAGACTTTGAACTACATACAATGCTGACAACGAAATATTGCTTATAAAAGAGAAGAAGTAAAAAAATTGAACAAATTGGCTTGAATCACGTTTTGAATGTCCTTTATATTTATATATAAATTATGGGCGTGGCAGGTATCTAAAGACTCCCCCTCATATATTTCAATATTAAGTGTAAAACTTATATTTCAGATTCTGAATGAAGAGAAGTTTTCAAATTGTGGGCGTGTCCGTTATCCCACCCCGCCCCTTTTTCGGCACATTAATAAAAATCTTTATTATGTGAGTCTAATAGATAGATTTTTGTTAAATGTGGGCGTGGCTCTTAAACGAAAGTCAAATAAAAACAAGTAAAAAAAGCTACATGTGGCTGAGGTCAAATCAAATACTTGTCAAACTGTGGCCGTGGCTTGTATCCAATCATGCCCCCTTTTAATGGCAGTGCTACACATTGCCTCATTCGGTGTATATTATTTCCGACCCTTTCATGCTCACCTGTTAAAGTATCCCTTCCATTATAGAACTATAAGAACTAATCATAGCATTTATATGAAATGCCAGTTTCATGGCTCTAATTGTGTGACTTGTAGAGAGATTATTGTTCATTATAGGCGTGGCCTTTAAACACAAATTTATAATTTCAACGCATAAACACATAGACACGCTGTTGCATAAATGTTCATAGCTGGAGCGATACAAATTTTGACGCTTGGTAAGGTCTCTGATGTCGTCTTTTAGATGTTGCAAACGGAGTGACAAACTTAGCATACCACCCAACTTATGTGTAGGGTATAAGAAGGAAAAGAATTTGTAGGTTAGACGTAGGTAGGTATACACAACTGAATACTGTTCAAATAATGCAATACAACACCACCTCAGTCATCATCATCATCATCATCATCGTCTGCGCCACTGTCAGCACTTCAAAATATCAACAACGCTACAGTTGACTCTCTCTGTAGCCGTCTCCCCAACACCATTAACTTGAAAGCTTTATTGACTTTACTGATTTTTGCAGACACACTTAAACTCTCTTGCTCTTGCTTTGACTGTGTCCCTCTGCCACCCCATTCCAGCACCACACACTCAATGTTTACACACCCATAACACTCACACACAAACACAAATATTTATGGTAAATATAAATGGAATCGCATACGAATCGAACAGACGAGTCAGTTAGTTATTGTAGAGTAATTATTAATATGTACATATTTGTGTGTGTGTGTGTGTGTATGGATATATGGTATATTTGTGAATACAATGTGTGTATGCTCTAGTAGTACAATGAACTGAACTGAACTGTAGTGATTTGTTTTTACGATTTCTCTGTTGTTGCGTGCATTTCTGCTTTCTGCGAGCACTTCATGAACAATATACCGCTTGTTTAAATGTTGATTCGTGCGTTTGTATGTGTTGCGGCATGGAATGATGTGATGTGTAGTGATGTGATGTGGGTATGTTTTATGATATGATGATGATGATGATCATGATGATTCTGTTACAGTCGGGTAATAAATAAAATTAATGCTTCAGACGAATGCGGCATCAGCATAATCTTCATATTCTCAGTAAACGAATAATATTCTACAGTTTGTTGGGTATGTAAAAATCACTTGTTGCTTCCACATGTGGCACTGCTACATATACCCATAACATGTACTCTTTATTATCCTTAATAAAATCAATTTGCCCAAGTAAGTGGAAAGGTGAACGAGTAATAAGTGCGGAGACCCCATAAAAAGCCGGTTTCTGATGCGCTATGTAAAAAGTTACATGACATATAAAATATTTTATGTACAATAGTTACAAATACATACGTGGTCCACGCTTATTACTGAAATAATTATATAATTATAAGCATTGATTACTAAAGTTTGGTGCTAATGAAACGAAATCTCCTTTGTAAAGTGTGCGTGTGGCATGGATGCAATAGCGCCCCCTTTTAAGGATCAAATCAAATTTTACCTTGATGTAAATTGTGGATGTGACCCCGCCCACTTATAGCTTACAGATAGAAAGGCTAATTATAAACTTTTACTCTTGATTATGGGCGTAGCATGTGATCAATTTCATTGAATTTGAAACGACATCTGCAGAAACTGAAATTTGTTTTAGCAAACAACGGACGGATGGTCATTAGAGTTAGCTTAACATATTTCATCAAATTATCTTTCCAATACCGTAATACTAAAGTATACATTTGTATAGTTGTGTATTTGCTATAATAAAGGGGGCTGTGCTGTACAAAGTGACGCAAATAGTTTTTAGATTTTATTATTATTTTTTTTCTAATGTAGAGAACTTTGTACGCAATACTGTTTTGCTGACCTCTCCAATGTAATTTGTCTTAGGATTTTATAAATTCAAAAACAACAGCAACAACACCACATACATCACGTACCACCTTAAGATGGGCGATATTCTACATTTGTCAGTATTTCTTCAGTATTTTTGTTAGCCGTTGAGTTAGTTCTTATTATACACAAAAAAAGGGGGGAAGCCACACCCACAAGCTATTTAGCTATAATGTTGAAATTGTACGCCCACATTTACAGTAATACCATTAAAATGATGTGAAAAAGGGGGCGGGGTATATAACAACCACGCCCACAATTTGTAAAATTTGTTATTTTAAGTTCATAAATTTTATTATTAGAGAAAGCAAATAGCCACGCCCACATTTTTTGTACATGTAAAGGGTGTATATGACTTGGCCTAACCCTTAGTAAGGTTTAGTTTTCCTTTTTTAATTTGCTTCTTTTTTTCTAACAATATTGCACTGTATTGTAATTCTGCGTCCAACTAATTAGATTCCAAAGTCTAACACATTTGCGCACACTTTTTTTGCATACATGCATACAGCGAAAAAGATAAATTGCTTAAAGTAACGCAAAATAGACGAGCAAACAAAAATAAACTACTATTTATTCTCCACTAAACAAAACAAAGTTGCAGCGTTCCGTTTAGAGATGACGCTTACGCAATACACGCACACACACATGTGCATGCAAATTGTAAATTGTAGTTGTAGTTAAGAATTGTTATTGCCTTCACACACACATCTTCATCATTGTGCTTATTAGTGTGCATACGAAGTATTTTATATGCAATCTATACCACAGAACCCTTATACGCACATATGTGTGTGTTTATGGGTTTTTATGTGTGTACATTGCGAGATGTGCTAATGACGCAAATTATCTTTTAATAACGGAAAAATTAAAGGAAAACAAGGCATCTGGCATCTGGCATCTGGCTTCTGGCTTCTGGCTTGTTCTTACAAAACAAGCTCAGATTCATGATCACAAGAGCATGTTATTGTCACATTACTTATATTCATAAATACTCTGCATTTGTAGTACATGGCCTGCTTATAACAAACGTATGAAATCATTTATATGCGCCATTATGTTTAGTTTGCGCTACTTTGAAGGAAATTGAAATTACTGAAAATAAATGACAAAACAACACTCGTAACAACATATCTCTCACAACAACATCAACAACAAAACCTTAGAGTTTACGTTCAACAAATGAGTTCAACAAGCATGAATTGTGTGTGCGTGCGTGTGTGTGAAAGAAGGAAAGGAAAAGAAAAAATCATAATTATCACACATCCTTAAAAAATGATTAAAATCTAATTTTGTTGTTGTAGTACAGTTTAATTAAATTTCTTCACAACCATCTGAATCTCTATGCCGTGGGAATTTCTGTTCGTCGCTATTGTCTTGTTGCTGTTATTGTTACAAAAAAAAAAAAAAAAATTATACCTTTATTAAAAGAAATTGCGATAATAATGAGAAGAGGACGGAAATTGTTTGCTGGGAAAGCATATATGAAAGAATGATGCACGGACAGCAACAAAAAAAGTGAAAGAAAATTTTATCATTTCAAAAGAATTACTTTAGCTTTAGCCATTCTCTCATTCAACCCATTCCACTTATTTTAAGAAGTACAACAGTGACAACCTCAGCCTTAACTGTCTCTCTACGTAAATAGAGAAAATCTATCCAAGTCTATCTTTGGAATACATCGAATCAGCTTTTCTAATAATCATATTTCTTCTTAGATTGTAAAAGTTTGTGTGTTTACCTGGGCTATGAAGGTGACCTAGACGGTACACATGTACCACACGTACAGCTAGTGCAAACAAGTAAAAAATAAATTTAGCTGGGACCTGATTAGGCCTATAATAGTGTGCGTATACGGGCTTTTGTAAATGTGGGCGCGTCTGTTATTCGACATTGTCCATTTTCATTTCTGCTACATCGATGGACGTAATTATAAATAAATATTAAATTTCAACTTCATAGCTCAATTTTTGTCGATTGTGGGCATGGCTCTTGACCGATTTTGCGTTTCACCCAATTTAAATACCAATCTGCGTACAGAGCAGATACACTTGTCTAGATCGATCTAGTTTCTGTTGTTCTTTAAGAATATATATACTTTGTTTAGTCTCTGACCTGACGCCTTCTTCTGGATGCTGCAAATGGAAAGACAAACATTCGGTTTAAGTCAATTTTTTCCTTTATTATGAACGTACTTAGTACACGAAGAAATGCAGGCGTGTCAAACATACAAGTGCGTCCTCTTTTAATTATTTTAAATTTACTTTGATATTTTTCTTTAAAAGTATTGTATAATCGTGCGTCCGGGACTTTTTTTGTAAATCGTAAGCGTGTCTGTTATCTTATATTTGTCATCCTTTAGGAAATCGACAGATAGGAAATATATATATATGTAGGTGTGCAGTAAATTTTAACTTTGTATCTTTATATTGTGAGATCAATTGTGGGCGTGGCTCTTAACCTAATTTATATAGCAACCTGCCAACATGGACAAAAAATTTCAAACTTTAGCTTCATATGTCTATTTTTGTAATCCCTGAGCGTTCGTCTGTACGGAATAGATTCAGATTCTGACGCTGATATATAGCTCGCAGTTGTTCTTTCCCTCCTTATTATTTGTAGTCCTTCCTGTGTTGATCTCTAAATGCTAGGTAAGCAATTTTTGTGACGTATGATGCATGTTGCATGATGATCCATAGTTTTCATTTCCCTTGTCAACAACAACAACAACAAGAACAATATGTGAACAATTACTGAATGGTTGGTAGATTTTGGAGCAGGCATCGCATATGTATGCTTTTAATTGGACAGACACTAAAGAGAGATAGAGACAATAGAGGGGGAAAAAAGATAGAATAGTTAAAACAACAACAACAACAACAACAACACTAACAATAAATTCTAAAAGTTCCGCAGTTCACTTCCGTTCAACGGATTTCATGTGATATCTGTTGCTGTTGTATACGACGGTGCGCCTCTGTCCCGCATTTACAAACTGCATACCGCGCGAGCGAGCATGCAAAAAGATAGTGAAACCTACGCAAAGTAATACACATGTGTATGCTTACAGACGCGACTCAATGTACAAATGTTCGCTTTTTACGTTTTGTACGTATCCGGCGTGCGTGTGTGTGTGTATGTGTTTTTGGTAATATGAGAATATATTGAATGCGTTTGTTAGTTTTTCACTCATTCATAAATTCTATTCAGTCATCATGATACATATTGCATGCATCTGTATGTACGTATATGTGTGCGCCTCCTTATGTGGGTACGTACTGTAGCTGCTCATTTCATAATTGTATGTATTTATAAATATATATATGTGTGGGGAGGGAGACCTCAATTGAAGTACACACTGTCTCGACAACAGTTCGAGCTGTTGTTACAATCTGTTGTGTTTGTTGTGCCATATTTTATAGGAATATTATGTTGTTTCGGTTTAACATTAAAGACAAACTATTGAGTATTTTATGTTTATGTTTATCCATAGTTGTTGTTGTTGTTGTTGTTAATGATTCTGTTACCTACCCAATCCATCTCTCACACACATGTTTATACATACAAGTGAGTTCTCGTATCTAATACTGTGAACATTTCATTCGTGTATATGATGTGTCGAATATGTTGGTTTGAGTCCGCACATACATATGCGGTATACATGACTATCTATGTATATATGTATGTGTATGTGTGTTTGCTCCACATTCAATCAAATTGATTCATTCATAAAGTTTTATTTTCATTTATTATGCCCTACACATGAGGTACTAAGTGTGTTATTCCGTTTGTAACACCCAGAAGAAGGCGTCAGAGACGCCTCTGTTTTGATGCTGACCAAGAGTATATATATTCTTGATCAGCATCAAAAACTGAGTCGTTCTTACGAGCGTAAATTTCGAGATAATTAGCTGAAAATTTGTACAGAGTGGTTTGTTTTCTGCATCGGTATAGAAAATGAGCAGAGAATCGGTTGAGACCCTGCCCACAATCGACAAGCCAATCTGACACAAAAATAGACATATGAACTTAAAATTTATCACAAATATCTATAATTATCTCATCCATCGATCATCTAAAAGTGGTCGTGGGGATGGATAACAAAAAAGGCCATAATTTTAAAAAAACATCAGCATAAAACTCGACTTGCATGCTGATAAGTAATACATACAATATTAGAGGGCGTAATTATAAACTTGCCACACCCACCACTGCAGATGTGGAGGGTATTTAAGATTCGGCCTAAGCCAAGTTTGGTTTTCTTACTTGTTTGTTTGTAAGTTTTAAAAAAATTTTCATTCATTGAATGAATTGTTTTTTTTTGTGTTTTTTGTTGTTTCGTTGGATCATCATTTCTTTATACGCTGAATTAACGCAACAACAACAACAGATTACTGATATGTTTCTTTGTGACGCATCTCTGAGCTTTCGTTCTACCATCTCACCCCGCTTTTAGATCCTCTTAGATCAAGCTCATCTCCGATTAAGAGGTCAACAATGCCGCTTTTATTTTTCGCTTTATTATATTTATCGCGCTTATGCTGTTGTGTATGTGTGTTTTATACATTCATCTTTTCATAGTTGTTAGTGTTTTGTGGTTTTATTACTTCCGTTGCTCAAAAAAAAAAATCAACAAAAGGGGAAATATACAATAATAAAAACAAGAAGAAGAGGCAAAGTATGTTTTTCGCACTGGGACAGACTTGTAATGCGAAAAAGATTTGAGAGAATCAAAACTCAACTCACATAAATACATAATAAAACAAGTGAAAATGTTTAATACCCTACACACCTTATCACAACAAATGATACTAAAATTAGTTTAGTTGTGTCAGTAAAATAATTTGGGTTGGTCCGACTTCCTAAAAATAGTCAAATCAGGTCTGAATTTGGCACAGCCAAGAATGAAATTAATTAGATATCCTTCAACGAATTTGTCAAAAAATATTAAGAATTTCGATTTTTGACGATATAAGGACATTTTGGCCATATATGGGTTCTAAAAATTTTTTGATTCGATTCGTTCCTCTTGAGCCAATATATGTCTTTGTACCAAATTTCATCAAAATATCTCAAAAAAGCTACACATGGACAGATAGACGAATAGACGGACAGACGGACTTTGATTCATATTTTAATTCAGATTTTAATTCAGATTTTGATTCTGAATTGATCGGTATAACTGATGGTGGGTGTGGCATTTGCCGTTTAGGAGTTACAAACATCCGCACAAACTTAAACTTTGCCATTAGTGGTGCAGGGTAACGGTAACCTCAACATCTATACGTAAGCTAGGGGCGTGGCTGATATCTTCTTACAGCTTGTAAAAGGGTATATATTACATATGTTATCAACCTAGAAAAGTTCTTTTCCAAGTAAAGTGTTTTGCAAAATGTATGCGTTGACACCACACATTTTTAGCGTAACGTGGAGCAGGCCAATTATAAATAGAATATGTTTAGCAAATTGTTGTGGCTGTTAGAGAGATTTGTAAAGTTTATGGGCGTGGTTATTGATTGATAATTCTACCCATTTTAAATAAAAACGAAACCTTGTTATTGAAATTGTCCAAAATTGGGTCAAGTACTACTTTCATTAGGCACAAAATTTACTTGAATTTATTGATAATTAGTGCATGCATCGATTTGCCAAAAATGTGCGAGATTGAATTTAGAATAAGCTTTTTTGTGCACAATCATTTTTGGGCCTAGTCAGGTATCTGCCACGCCTAAATTTTGTATGCATGTCAGGTAAAGTTCAAGGTTTGACTTGGCCTTAACCAAATTTAATTTTTTCCTTGTTTTGTTTAACACATTGCAGTTCCCACTCTGTGGGACCGTACTCTGACTCTGAGTTTTAAGCTTTTTAGGTTAGAAGCGCGATCGGTTTCTTTTAATTGTGCATGGATTATGCGTTTGTCTCTTGTTGTGTTTGTTGTTGTTATTTTATCCAAAAAAAAATTTAAAATTGGCACCACATTAAAACAAATGTAGTTATAACTACACGATAAGAAACAGTAAAGTGTGGTGGGAGAAACAAACAGGCAGGCTGGCAGGCAAGCAGTGGACTGCATAGAAACTGTCCGTTGCAAACTGACACATATCACGTAATAAACAGAGCACAACTCAGACAATCACAACCACACCACCTAACTACTACACAGTTAGGTGTGCAACACACACGCGTATACCTATACATACGAAAGAAAAACATAAATATGCTTTTTACGGCAAAGTACAACAATAGAAACAAAGCTCTTCATTCCTTTTTCCATTTCGTTTTTCATACGAATTAATAAAAAGAAATGAACAACAATTACAAAGAGAAATGTTAGCTGTGGGAGGAGGGCTAGCGGTTTTTGACTCAAAGTTGATTAAAACCTAACCGTGAATGGTGGCAGCGGCGCCACCATCAACTTCTAACAAAACTGTGACTGAAAACAAGAAGAGGTTATATGGAAACCATGTACGTGTGCATGCACTGTGTTTTAGTGGTTCCCACCGCGCATCATATGAATAAATCTTAAAGTTGATGAAAATCAACAATTAAACAAAATGTGAAAATGTTGAAAAGGAGGGACTTCCGAAATGGTCCGAGCCGGCGTATTTTCAATAGTGATCGTTACTGTGCTAAATTTCATCAAAAATTGCGACCCGATGGTTGATTACGGTTGGACGGAGAGACGGACAGTTGGATTTTTTTTTTTCGTTCTACCACAATAGGTGTAGGATACTATAATAAAACGGCTTAACAAGTAACGGGTTTATTAAGTGTTCACCTACGTGAAGTATAACAAGTTTCGTGAGATACTTGTTAGCGTAATGAATGAAATTCGTACACACACCTGGACAATGCACCAGAAAGCACGCATATCTTTAGCATACGGCATGTATGCATGTAATGCGCTAATGGGGAAGCGAGTAAAGCTGAGAAGGAAAGCCACTGACAACAGTATAATGCAAACCTTTCAAACATAGATTTTAGTTATAATCGTGTTTTTGAAACATTTTTCTAAACATTGTAATTAAAAATTATTACAGCGTTATAGGTAACCTCTCTCTCTCGCTCTCGTTCAGGCACATATCTCGAATTGACTTTGAACAGAACAAATGAAAATGGGTAAAAAAATTATGTGTGGCTTAGGCCAAATCTTAAACACCCTCCCCCCCATCTATATACGAAAGGTGGGCGTGGTAAATATATGATTACGCCATTTACGTGAAATTCTGCACAACAAAGGTTTTATGTGAATTGTGGGCGCATCTGTTATCCGATGACGCCCACTTCTCATACATCGATATTAGAGTTTGCCCATTTTTTGTAAACCGATGATACATTTCCATTTTGAAATTTTTGTAATAGATTTTTGTCAATTGTGGGCGTGTCTTTTATTGAAGGGTGCTGAATTTTGACATTGTAACTCTTTTGTTATGAGTGTATAAAATAAGCGTCAATTGTGGGCGTGTCTGTTATTACACCAAATTTCAACTTTTTTAACTCAATTTTTGCAACTGCGACAGATTTTTATAATTGTAGGCGTGACTGTCCATTTAATTTAATCGATTTAGAATTTTTTTGATACAAAACGGTTTTAAAAACTAAACATGTCCGCAGAAAATTGTTCTCCTAATACAAACCCCAAAGGACACCCTCTTTAAGGCTGACCGTGATTATAAATCTTCCTACGCAGTAGTTACAAACGAAATGATAACAAACCCTCATCAAGGTTGATGGACGAGATGATTCTAAATCCATGAATGCAATAGCTGCGCAAGAGTTAACGGGTCCTTTGAAGATCACGTACATTTTTAATCGATATTGAAGAACCCTTTCCAAACGGCTAATACTGGCCAAGTATTCATAACCAATTTAGAAAAGAAAAGATAATGAAAATGTAGAAAAACGGGCTCCAAAGTATTTGTGTTTCTTCATGAATGAAATTCATATGATACACGAAAGGTCATTGAACTTTTAATAACAACTCAAGCATAGAGAGAACACTCAACACCAGCAACGTCTAACCATTTTAACAGTCGCTCTAACTGTATAATTAACTAAATGTTCAACTGACATGGTAACAGATAAATCTAGTCTCGGTTGATTGCCTTGATGCAATGCATATGTTTGGCTTCCATACCAACACACCAACACACCAGCGCACAGAGAAACATTTTATGAGAGAGTTGGGGATTATTACCAATAGATTGTTATTAAAATGTATATTAAATATTTGTTGTGCATGTTTATGTTTATGTTTATGTTTATGTTGCGTTAAGAATGTATTCGAATAATCAAAATAATAAATAATCACTATAATTAAATTATCTTGAAAAGTTGTCAGGACAATACTGCGAGATAAATGTGCTTTTCCAGATACGATCAACAGGCGATTAATCGAAAATTCCTATCGTACCTATACTGTATATTAAGTGTTGTTGATTAATAAACAAAACGTTTACAGAATTTGTAATTATTGTAATAGGCTTGGCCTGTGCAGACAAGGGGTAAAAAAAGCACCTGTGTACATTTATTAATTAATGGTTATGTGATAAATGCGAATCTTGACATTTGGGTGGTGCAAAGATCTTGTGATAGTGGCCTTGGGCTGCCATAGAAATCCATTCAACAATTCTTGCTTCTTGATTATGTGGACTCGCTAAGCGACCCCACAAGGTTTACTTATCTTAATTAGCATCAAAACTAAATTGATCTAGTCATGTCCATCTGTCTGTCCGTTCTTTCGTAATCTTTAATTGCAAATGCAATATTAAAGTCACGCCCTCAATCGTTAAAAATCTCTTAATCATTCCAAAAATGGAGGTAAGCGCTTGACACGCCCACAACCTACAAAAATACATTTATTTAGCGCAGAAGCTGACTTTTGTGCAAGTTTTACTATTATTAGAAGACGTAATCAGTTACTTGCCACGCCCATGGTTTCTCTCTATGGAGAGATAATCCAATTCTTTTTTTTATGAATTTTTTTTTGTCACACTCTGTCTTTGAGTCATTTTTTCGGTTTTTGGTGTAAAGCTGTTATCGTAAAATATTGTGTGTGTGTGTGCACTCGTCCATATATTTTGTAAGAGATTAAAGATATTTTCAGATTTCCCACACTTCTAGTGTGACTCAAATATTGTTGTTGTTGTTGTTGTTGTTGTTGCTGCTGCTATTGTTACTTCAATCGTTTCATTTAATTTCTTATCTTGTAAATTTTTATTAAGTGAATAAATCAATAAAGTTTTCTCAGTTTCCCAGCGAAATTCGAAATTCGTAAAATTGAAATTGAAATCGAAATCGAAATTGCTGGCGCTAGGGGAGTGAGTAAGTGAACGTAGAGGCATGATATGTTTTCCAGTTTTTTTGTAAAAATTCTCACACCCTTATTGCGGTGGTTTGGTATGGTTTGGTATGGTATGGCGTGGTATCATGCACAATACACCAATTACAAAAACACAGAAATATTTCCCATGCAAAATGTCTTAACAATTGTACGTGCACACACATACACTTCAGTACAGTTCGGTTAAGTTGTTAAGTAATCCCCAGTAAAACTTTAAAAAGATTGCCGCTCAAATCCAACTTTTAAATACAATAATACGCGTAATAAGTGTATTTGAATGTTCGTTGACGTAGTTGAATTTTATCTACATTTAATCTTCTCGTCCCTGCACCGCATTACAATGACGAGAAAGGAGACGACGAAATGAAGCCATTAGAAGGCAAACATCTTTAAATTCCCATGAACTACAAGTAATTGATATTTGTACAATAAATACAATGTGTATGTATGTGTGTGTGTATGTAGCCGGCAACAATGCATATTTTTATTTCCCTTTCAAAATTTAGATCAATAAGTTTCTCTACCCACCAGCTTTTACAATTATAATCATCTACCACTTAGCGGCTTTAGCGTTCTCGTTCATATTTTCACCATTCACCTCTTCCTGCAATGGTTGCGTTGCTATTGCCATACAATTCTATATTAATTGCAGAATTGTGTAAAATTGTTGGCCGGGATAAATATGTGTGACTATCTCTCAACGTCTCTGTTACGGATACACGAAAATGTATTAAATGTTGAGCGAACATGCAATATTTCGTGAAAAACTTCTTTAGACAATTCTGCTGCATTATTATGTTATTATTAATGGTTCAAAAGCAACAATAATAGCAACAAAACTATTCATTTAGTTTAGTTTAGGTCAGCCGTTGGGTACCCACCGTCGTTAAAATTGTTCGATAAGAAATTGTCCTGCATTCCGAAAACACTTTTGTCACGTTTTCCAATTTCGGAAGCTAGAGTTGGAGACCTTTATATAATATGTACACTCTGGTAGCCCCGAGTGTACTTGTTCGCTGCACTATCAGTGATGTATCCAAAATAAACGGACGCATGTACAAATGTACAAGAGCATCACAAAATCGTCTCGGTGTTCCACCCTGATAGGATCCTTGAAAGCCTCTCCTCAATGTGACAAACGATATGACGTACCCGAGATAACTTTGATGATAATGTTTCTTTGTAGTCTCTGACTAACTAGTGAATTTTGTTTATGAAGGATAAACCATCAACAACTGGTAATGAAAACGTTTTAATAAGAAATTGTTGTTGTTGTTGTTGAAAGACTGTTGGAGAAACACCTGTAACAAAAGTGAAAAACGCTAGTGTTATGCTTAGAGAATAATAAGTAAGCGTAAGCGAAAGGCTTGGAAGAACTTTTATTTTTGATGCTTAAGTTGAACTTTATAGAGAAAGCAAAGTAAGGAAATACAGATCCACCTGAAACACCGTACTCTTTGTCTCTCCCTCACTATTTCTTTGCACTTCTTCTCTGTAACATTTAAGCCCACCGATGCTAGATGTGCGGACACAACACACACGCCTACAATTTATTGTACAATAAACTTTTCTTGTGCGGAGTCCGATGTGGAAATGGATACGCGGTTTAGGTACTCTATTAGAGGGCGTAATCAGGTACCTGCCATGCCCACTTTGTTATATATAGCTGTGGTGGTGATGGTGAGGTATTTAAGATCTCGCCCAAGTCAAATACAAAATGATCGTTTTTTAAAACGATATTTATAACGCAGCACATACCGAGAGGTGTAAAAGTGTATGTTGGCCGTAGAAGAAACCGAAATTTTTCAAGTTGAGCTATAAATAACTTTTGTTTCCTTACTTTGTTATGGCATGCATGTTAATTGGAACATATAAAACTAACAACAGCAACAATAACACCTGAACCACGAAGGGTTTATAGAGTTGAGGAACTATTATGTGCACGTACAGAAATGTTTTTGTATTTTACTAATATATCTATTCTTATGGTATATAAATATCGTATATAAAAATGTGTGTGTGTGTGTGTGTGTGTGTGTTTATTTGTTAGGGGGGTATTTACATGTAAGCTCTGTCATGCATAAAATTGCTTGTGGCATAATTGCCATAATAAAGTTTAACTCTTCGCTATTGCTATTGTTACAACAAGAACTACTACAGCTACTACCACTTGATTATATTGCGTTTGAGGTCTACAAAAATTTCCAACGTAAAAAAAAGAAAAAATGTGCAAACGGCGTCAAAATTATGACAGAGAATCAATTACAATACATTTCCGACGTCACTTTTACATTAATATGTATTGTTGTTGTTGTTTTTGTTGTTGTTGTCATGATACACCAATCACGCTGAGGTCGACGGTATTCTCTAAATCTATCAAAACGTTTGTAACATGCAGTAAAAGGCTTCAGCATGGCCTCACAAAGTATATCATCAGCATTATAATCTGAATCAACTTAAGCATGTCTGTCTGTCCGTCGGGTAGTTCATCTACAATTCTCCCGATCATAAACATTCAAATATCTATATCAAAATTAGCAAAACCATTGTGCTAGGAGGTGTGGAAAATTGGGAAAAACTGTCAAACTAAACGTGAACCAAAAAATTGAAAGAAAAGCGATTTTTGAAGTTTTCTTGATTACTTGCGATAACAACAATAAAATTGAAGCGTATACTTGAAAATGTTTTTGTCGGTAATAATATTAATGAACACTCTACATGCTACAATTAGGTTAGTATATAAAGCATTGCCAGTCATTATCGGTCATTGTTTCTATACAAAAAACATTTTTTTTTGAATGTTATTAAAAGTAACGGATACCCAAGATTGGGTGCAAACCAAATATAAGTTTTGTTGTTATTTGTTGTTGTTGTAACTACTACCTGCAGAGTTATAGATATTTTTCCTTTTTTCCATTCACACATCACAATTATGTATGGGATTGATGACGACGCTTCGTGATGATATTTTTTTATTGCGGTGACTTGTCTGAGGTTAATGGCAAAATTGAATTATAGTCATAATAAAACAAAAATAAAAACAAAAACGAAATTACAAACAAACATAAAACGAGCTACTGTTGCTAACATTACGCAAATACTTCCACTTTCTATAAATATTATATATATGTACGTAGGTAGGTAGGTACGTAGGTATTCCCATTGTGGCCATTTTGATGGGTATGTTAGCGTTTCCCGTGTATTAGCAAAACGCACACACACACACACACACACACTTACCCAAAATGTTTGTGTAAATATTTTGTTTGTGCTTTTTAGTCTAGTGTACTAATTTGTGTTGTAATTCATACATACATACCTATCTATCTATACATTTATATATATGTAGATTTCAGCATTGCTAGTTAATCTTTGCTTGGATGGTGTTAATAAATTCACCTGCTGTTTGCTGCTAATAAGAAGAATTTGTTTTATTGAAAAATCTTTTAAAAACCTTCCACATAAACGTATTATAAAATTTCCATTAGTTCCTGTTTAAAAAGGGCGTTTTTTTACCGTTGAACAAGTGAGAAAACTAAATTTGTCTTAATCCAAATCTTAAATATCCTCCACATCTACAATAGTGGGCGTGGCAAGCGTAGGATTACGTCCTCTAATAGTGTTTGTATTACGTATCAGTAGAGTTTTAGGTTCAGCGTGGTTTTTTGTAAATTGTGGGCGTGTTTATTTTTCGATCGTGCCTATTTTTGGCACATTATAGATACGTTATAGATATGCGTACCAAATTTCGATTTCATAGATCAATTTTTGTACCAGATATATTAATTTTTGTCGACTATTCGGCCACGCCCATTTTTGCCTCATCCATGGATAGTATAATTATATATATGTATGTATTCTAAATTTCAACTTTGGCGCCTTTTTCTGGGTTTTGCAAACGGAATGACAAACTTAATATAGCCCCCATCTTATGTGGAGGATATAAATAGCGCAATTTTATCATCTCTGTCATATCTACAATATTTGTTTTATTGTTATTGTTGAGTTCCGCTTTTTGTGTCCATCCGTCCATCCGTCCATCCTAATTTTTGAAATTGTTTACACTTGGAAAGGATGGGCTTTAATATTTCATTATTTGTTTTTTTTTCTTTGTAACACCAAATTACTAGAAAGTAATATCTATTTTTTTTTCATTACAAGCATTACAACATATTGATTGAATTACACCTTGGCATACATATATGTTTGAATAAAAGTGTCAGTCAGGTACGTATCGTTCTTGTCTACAGCCGCTTATCAGTTTCGATTACAAAAGAATGGAATGCGAAGAATTCTCTTTAAAAGATTTCAACGGAGCGAACCTTGAGCTTGAGTACTTTAATTGACGTACGTTTAGCATGTTAGTGTAAGTGGCTCTACGTTATTTTATTACCTGGCAGACGTCAAACGTAAAGAATTTTTTAATCTAAAATGTATTTTTTTTTATATAACATACCAATGAAGTTTTTACAAGCACTCACAGAAAACACACATATAAGCACACATTCATTCATTCATTCGTTGCAACCATTCCATTCCATAATCAGTTATTTAGTACATGTGTACACACTCATAAAATCATTAAATGTAAATTTCATTAACACAGGTGACCATTGATAGTGTTTTGGGTACTGTTGTTGTTGTTGCTGTTGTTGTTGTTTTTACTAAATTTGTACATAATACTAAGAAAAGCAATCATCAGGTGTTTGTTAATCAATAATTTCGTGTGTATTAGTTACAAACCTGAGGAATGTTGTTGTTGTTGTTTTATACGTACATAAAACGTTATTGAGTTAATAAGAAGTAAAAAAATAGAGTTGACTTAGATCATATCCAAAATACCTTTCACATATGGGCGTGACCTGACTAATAATTTATGTAAAAGGTATTAAATACAACAACGCATCATGCCCAAAAAAAGCTTTTTGTAAATTGTAAGTGTGTCTGTTAGCCTACCATATCCACTTTCGTCGAATCGATTGATGCCTTAATTATAAATATTTGGACATTTCAAGTTTATGCATCGATTGTGGGTGTGGATAGTGACCTCTTTTGTATCAACCTGCATAGAGAAAACAGAAATCTATTCACAACATTTCACCATAAAATCTCAAAATTTACGATCGTGACCTAAAAAATGACAGATAGACAGACGCACTAATCAAGAGTTGTACGTTGAAAGGTCTCTAACGTTTCTTTCCAAACAGATCAACAACCTAAGTACACCAACCTCTCATGTAGAGGCTATAATTAGCTTTTTTATGATATTTACAAAATTTATTAATATTTTATAATGTTGTTGTTCTGTACTAAGTTTTCATTTATTATTGGAAATAAATCGTTTCGACCGTGTTGTTCTTGTTGTACATTTTATAATAAAAAATAAAAATTAAGTGTGTTTAGATATTTGAAACTATCAAATCGTTCAACTCATGGATCAATGAAACGTGGCATGACTGTCCGTACGTCTATCCATGTAACTTAGAATTTTACGTTTCTGATTCGTTTGAGTCGAAATGAAACACCTCTCAGTAACGTTGTTTCAAATGATGCCATTTTGGTCCTCTAAAATCATCAGAGAAGCCGCCTTAGTGGCCTGATCAAACACAAACATGCACAATTAAGTTCGTCTGGTCAAATTCCATCTATTGACATTAAATTTTTTTTATAAAAATATCGGAAATTTACAATTTTTGGAAAATATCAAAAGGGGTAGATTTTTTTCCTTATAACAATCATTTGTTCGTGCGATAAATGAATTTTTTCACCACAACTGCTGTAACATAGCGAAAAATGAACGTAGAGGAAAAATATTTTCATCTTTTAAAAGCTTACATTCTCAAAATTCATGTTAATATAAACTCTGCGGGTGTGACTTATTTTGGATCGAAATGAACCACATTTCTCTAATGTTGTTTCAAATGAAGCTTTCATGGCAGTTTAGAATCATCATAGATGCTGATGCAGTGACCCGATTAACTGAAACTTGCACCATTCAATTTATCTGATCAATATCAATCGCTTAGCATCTACATTTTTTCAATTCCCAAAAAATTTTTTCATAGAAACATTTGCCAAATTTTAACAAAAATATAAAAATCGTTCGATTGCACTTACAGTTGGTTAGTTCAGTTAAAGAAGTTCATAAAAGAGATGAGCGCGCCAAATTTCCTTAAAAAAATATCAAGAATTGTAGATTTTTTTCAAAAATACGATCTTTCCTGTTTTTCTGGTGCTCTATGTACTGTTTTATTCAATGATAAAAGTTTCAATTGTAATAACTTTGCGATCAAATAAGGTTGGACAATATTTTTAACATGGCTCTGGCCAGTCCAGCAAATACTGATGCTTGATATGAACGCAAGAGTTAAAAGTGATATGACTCACCTTTTGTAAGAATAAATTGATTACACGACAAGGCGTTTAGAAGATTAAAGATTAAATGCGTCATTAAGTGCCATTATTAAACAAACAAAGTAAAGTGTTATGACGTATCCACTGATTACAAATGACATGTGTAGGAGGTGAAAAAACACTTGAACTAATTTGTGAGATATATACGTCACTTAAGCAAGATTGAATAAATTTGAAGAGCTACCTGGTCTGGTCTTTGTCTTGTACTGAAATATTGTATAAAACAAATGTAACTTTGTTTTTTTCCTTTCTTAGAAGCTTAGAAAAGCTCTCTTTTTGCTGGTTTGAGTCCTTCTATGTTAGGAAGCATCCTAGATGAGGACAATTGAAGCTTTGTCGCTTTATCATATGCATAGATTACATGGTCTTTAAAGGTCAGCCTGTTGTCAATCATGACTCCCAAGTATTTTAGTGCGTGCTTTAAAGGTACGAAGTTATTACCAACTCGTATAAATACCACTTCGGCTAGTAATAACAACCGCTTCGGTCTTTTGTTCTGCAAGTTTCACGTCCACTGTACAGATCCACCAGGTTGGTATCGATGTTGGGTAAATCGCGTGAAGCCCACACGTCCATAGTGTGACAAACACTGAAAAAAATCAATTTTTTCAAGTAAATTTTCCATATTGTTTATAAAGCATAGAAGATATTTTGACATATACACTCCTGTTGGTTATTCAAGACGTGGCCTCAGCCAAAAATATCTTTTTTTACTTATTATTTATTATTTATATTTTTTTTATTTTTTTATTTATATTTGAATAACAATTTTGCTTGGTGATGTAGTTCATTTCAGTTCGTTGAAATTGTTGCCAACCTTGTGTGGCGGCAAAGGGCAATCGTTACGAGAAAAAAGTTGTGAAAATATTCATTTCATTTAGCAAAATGCACTTGATTTTGTGAAAATGATAAGATACAAAATACATTGAATAACTTGCTCTAAAACAACAACAACAACAACAACAACAACAGTATATTGTAAAACAACAGATAAGAGAGAAGTACAGAAAAACAATAACAGCCGATCAATTAAATAAAAAATAAATTTATGATGAAACAAAAAATGACTTTTTTCACTTAACTTTTGAATGATGTACCAGCTCGTACGACGCAACGCAATGACATTTTGTTTAAAGGAAATTCTGCAACGAAAACTTATGCTATTATAATCAGCTACTTGGCGCATTATTTGTATGTACCGTCCGTAGGTAACTTCATTCATTTAAAAAAGCGTCAGTGTGGGGTGCAACTTATGTGGGTAATATTAGAAGTGTTTTTTTTTTTTTTTTTATATTTGTAATTAGAGTCTCTTTAGCTGCCCACGGTTTCCACCTTTGCTTTAAATGCGTCTCTTTTTAGTCGCCTATCCCATAATCGACAGAATGTTTGCTTTATCAATAGGTTTGTCAGAACTAAAAAAGAATGCTCAGAGACACTGAGTCCCGTTTGTATGTTTTTTTCTAAGTATTTTATAGATCGCCAGCAATAGCACTTGAATTGAGTTTTATCCAAAGTATTGGATTGAAAGCCACGCCCATATTGCAACAAATATTTGAAAAAGGCGCCATTTTAATTTATCATAAGCGGATTTACTAAGAAGATACAAAGTTGAAAATTGCCACAAAAGAATACTCGTCAGAAGAATCCGCAGCTTTGGTGGTGAGTAGTGCAAGATTTGGCTAAAGCCGCATATTAGCTTTTACTACTTGTTTTACTTGTTTTTCTTTCATTAAAAAATATTTCATAGATACACGCACACACACACACACACATGCATTGAGATTTCAACAAAATTCTACGAAATGCCACAAGCCCGTAAGTGTGTGTGTGTGTGTGTGTGTTTGTTGGTATTAGAAAAACAGTCAAAGCATAAAAACAATAATATACATATACATACACATTCTTCATATCTTCACGAACAACAAATAAACCAGACACGACGTAATGTATACGAATTTAACAAATATAACAAAAACAACAACAAAAACTAAAATATTTAGGTTTATGTTGAATTTTATGGTCGTTGTTTGTTGTTTGTTATTGTTGTTGTTGTTTGTTATTGCATTTGTATTACTTTTCGTATTTTACGTATTTGCATATATATGTATGTTGCGTTATACATACCACATATATTCAATACAATGTATTAAGGGAAAAAGCAAGAGAGAATGGAAAACGTAGATTTTGTAAAAAAGTGGCTCACAGCGAAATCTACAAACACCTTCCACATACATTTACGCTTAGAAAGCTTAAACCCTTTTATTTGGAAAGGAAGGGACGTGCTTGTCATCTGACCACACCCACTTTTAGCACATCAATGTGTTCACAAATTCTTAATTTTACGGGTAAATTTTTGTGGCTGGTAGATACATTTTTGTCAACGGTGGGCGGGGCACTTGACCAATTTATCACTTTACTGGAAAAGTTTCAAATAGCGGTACAGAATTTCAACTAGTCCAAGAAAGATTGTAGGGTTTCTGGTGTGATAAACTTAGTAGACGCCCCCATTTTGTTCGGAGGGCATAACAACACAAATGTTACAAAATTTATATGCACTCAAGTAATAATACTTGGCAAATATGCAACTTTTTACCTCGACTTGTTTGTTAATGGTGGGCGTGGCTGTCCGTTTGTGCGCTTTTATACAAAATCTGTTGCGTTCGCTAGAGTTTTACCAACAGACGGACATGCGGACGGGTACAACTGAATCGATTCAAATTTTTTGATGATGATCAATAATTTCTTTAAACGCTTGATTTTAGTTAAATTGATGTTTTCCAAAGAAGGACTTGCGCCACTCTCGTTCACAACGCTTCACACATGCCCCGCAGTTCAATTCTCCCTGACGGTTTTTCAAGTAACATATATTTTGACCAAATTGATGATGTCTGCTCTCAACGATTAATTTACTATTAAAATATGTGCGTTTTTCTTCTAGTCCAAGTATATATAAGATGTACACGGATGTTTATATACATTTAATTCAATTCAACGTTGTTCAATTATTAAACAATAGTACAGCGTTGAAAGCTAATAGGGAAAGACGATCAAAGGGGGTGCGAGAGAGAGACAGGGTCATGTATATATCTTAAAATATCATAAAAAGTAACATAACGCAATTGCTTTTCACACATACAACACACATGCATACATTTATGTATATATACACGACCTAACTGTGGAATGTCGTTTTGTGACTTCTAGAATGAATTTCTTTTTATTTTTGAGGCTACGCTGTCTGTGCCCAAAGTCGTCATCAGTCGTTAGAAAATAACATTAAACGAACAGCCAGAATAAGAAAAAACAAACGGCAAAAAAATAAATCGGAGAGAGGTACAGATGTATATATATGCGTATGTACACCAAATATATTATTGAATAATAGAAGAATAGACATGAAAAAGAGAGAGACAAAGAGCCATAAAGATATACAACAACAACAAGATATTGTTGCGCTCACGTGTATATGAATATACGTATTTAGTATACCCATTATCTTGTGTATCACTTAGCGTTTTCAACGCCCAAAACAAGGCGTCGAAGACCCCACACAGAATATATATTGTGACAACATCGAAAAAGCATGTCTGTCTGTCTCTCCGTGCGTAAATGTTCTGTCGTAATCGCTCTACTGGTCGCAAAAATTGACATATCGATTCGAAATTTGGCCAAAGTGTTGATAGTTTTCAAACGCAGGTTGATACTGAAATTTGGCAAAATCGGTGAAGCGACACACCCAAAATGCAGTGAAAACTAAAAAACAAGCATTTAAGTAAATTTTTCATATTGCTTATAAAGTACAGAAAATGTATCGGCATTTATATACTCCTGGTGGGTATTCAAGATTTGGTCTCAGCCTAGTATAGTTTTTTTCTTCCTTTTTTATGTATGAAAGTATAATAATGTGGGTGAGAGATTCATTCTCGGTCTCTCCCTCTCTCCGTCTACATCGTTCTCTTATAACTGCTAGCAAGAAAACACGACCGCTTAGCGTAATACAAAAACTTGCTAAGCGTAAAAAAGACAAATAGTTGTAAATAATATAAAAAATACACGAGAGTCACTGATGCAACGGTATTCATGCCTGCTCAGTAACCAAGATATCTGGGATCTGTTTGTTTTGTCTAAACTAAGGAATGAGAGTCCGAGCCGCTAGCTGCAAACTGATAACATGTTTTCATTGTGTTTGTATCATTTACGTATGAACCTAAGTATAAATATCACATAAGAGTTCTGCTCACCTCAGCTATGATCGTAACGCTGCTCAGCCTAGTCCAATATATGGTAAGTGGAGGGGAAATTTTTATTTTATTTAAACGAGAGAATGACAGAGAGAGAGAAGCAATTGTGTGTGTGAACTGCAAATGCAAACAAGGCACGCAGAGAGAGAAAGAGAGAGAGAGAAGGAGAGCACCCAACTCTGACTTGCTTTTATTTACTTAATAATCACTACACACCAACATCACATACTAACGCTGCTAATGTTATGTGGTGTGCGTGCGAGTGCCTGCTTATGAGTTCTCACTCAACTATAAAAAAAACAGAACTAAAAATTGAATAAAGATCACATGAAAAGAAACTTAACAATTTCATTCAATAATTTTCAGTCGCAGCTATAACAACGTGTTACGCGTGCTTACTCATCAATCTTAAGATGAGATGACCTTTTTATTATAATTTTTTTATTTTTTATTTTTTTCACTTTATCAAGCAGGAGTGTATTTTTCTATCATATTTGTGTTGTTGATAATTATTTAAAGTACAAAGACTTTTTCACTTGTTGTGTTGTTTTTTAGAAATTTAGTTTGAATTTTTTTGGTTTTTGATGAAAAGTGAATGAAGTGCAGTGCCTACAAAGTGAACTTTATAATAACAACAACCATAATTGCTCGAGTGTTGTTGTACATTAAAAAACAATATTTTCTAATATTTTGAGAAATATTATAAATGAATAATAGTTCATATAAAATGATTTTCAAGCACGTCATGAATATGAACAAAAATGATTATCAACAGAAATATGTCAGCGACAACGACAACGACAACGTTTTGTAAATTTTTGAAAAGTGTGGTGGTGTACACATGTACAATATAACCAAGTAGACAAATAAGGCGATGATGGGTGGACCAGTGTAAAAATAATTGTTGAAGAATGCGGTTCTCAAGTTGCCACCAATGCTGCTGCTGCTGGTGCTGGTGCTGGTGCTGGTTCTGCTTACATTCCTACCACTAAAAGGAACTCAAACAGGAATTTTGCCAAGTTTACTTCTTCGTTTTTATTAACCGACTACATTGTGGCAGAAATTTGTGGACAACATTCACACACACACACGAGCACATTCATGTCTTACACTCAGCTAGATGCCATTTTTTTGATTGTAACTTGAGACTTTCAGAACTCAGCTCAAATGATTAAAAATGTATGCCAACAACAAACAAATTGGCAAACGCTGTTATAGCTGAAAGCCTAAATCTATGTAAGCACAATAAAAGGGAAAAAGAAGAAAACTTTTTCTGTTGTATATAGTGGACTGTAATTGGAATGTCGCATGCCCACCGAATGAGAAAAGTAGAAATATGAACAAGAAAAGAGTGAGATGGACAAATAAAAAGAAAGTAAGTGATTTGTTTTTAAATACCAATTACTTTGAATATAATTAATTTCTTCATTAATTATTTTTAAAACTTTTGCTTCAAGAGATTGTAGGTGGAAAAACTAGAAAAACTCTCTCCTTGACCTCCTGTCCATTTTATGATTTTATTTGATTAAAACTAAAAATCGTTAATTGTCCTGTAAATAGGACACATGGACGCTTCAGAGATCCTCTAGAGTATATATTTTCTGGACCAATATCAAGATCTGAGTGGATCTAGCCATGTCCGTCCAAGGGTCCGTATTTCTGATACTCGCACGGTTGTAAATTTTTAGATATTGAGGTTTGTGCAGACACTTCTAGTTTTGTACGCAGAGCGCCATTGGTCAAAAGCCACACCCACAATCAACAAAAATCTATTTATCCGCCATAAAAATTGAGCCAAGCCAAAATAGCTTTTTGCCTTTGCTTTTTTTTGCCTTTGTTTAAGATTCTCATTATTTACAATTTGTATTCTTTTCTAAGAACTCTCAGTCTGAATCGCTGAATCTACATCGATAGCGATGTCCGTCTGTTCAAATATATTTATGTCGGTTATATGAATTGGTGGCCTACAGCACTTTCATTTGATGTGTTTAATTTTTTTTTAATTATTTCGATGTCTTGGAAAACATCGGACTTACGCTACTATTAAGTTAAGTTAAGCCTCAACCGGAGCGTTTGTTTTTGCATTAAAACTTCATAATTTTTACATTTTCTTAACCGTTTTTTGAGGAATTTTTTTTGTCGCAATGATCGCAATGAAAAAACATTATTTTCAAACGTTTAGTAACAATCCATAATGCTAAATTAAACTGTGTTGTTGTTGTTGTTTGTGTTGTATAAAAAAAATCCACACGGATTTAAATTCCGTTGCTTCTTACATTCACACTCGCATTCGCATATTCATTCGTTTCCATTCAAAAGCAAAGACAACGAAGACACTACAGAGGTAACTACTTAGCAAGTTTCTATAAAACTCACACTCGTACATATAATCCATATGCTATGCAAGTGTGGATATTACACACACACACACACACGTATATGTGTGTACATACGTATGCATATCCAGACAACACAAATACGAACAACGGATGTTGATCTTCATGCTTTAGCTATGAGTCATCAACTGGCATTGTCACTGATTGTTGTTGTGGTTGGCGTTTGTTATTATTGCTGTCTTCATACTTAACAGTTACCATTCATACATGTAGTACATCTATATATGCATGAAATGTACGTACGTACACACTGCGAGTGTGTATTCAAAGTTGTTGACATATAATTGTAAATGAAAAATATTTACAATGTTTCTTTATTTCGGACTTTGTACCGGGGACCTGTAGAGGAGCGGTTATCAGCTGGTTTCCAGTATCAACCTCAAATCTGTGAAGGTATGGCTTATACCGGCAACACTACAAATGAGTAGAGATGCGTTTGTACACTACGTTCTATCTTCAAGTATTAAGTGGGCGTTATGTAATATTATCAGACTGGTAGTCGAATTTCTTATTCAGAAAAGCCTTAAGAGCACCAACAACAAAATTTCAGAATCTGTCCGTAGGTTCGCATATAAAATATATGCGTGGTGGCACAAGTTATATTTAGCAACTACTCAATTGAATCTTTGGATCAGCGGTCTCACAATCCGTTGCATTTTAAATGGAGGAAATCATTTAAAATCATTGAAACATTGAATCGTACACCAGCCCCAGCCGCAGTCCCTTCATTGATATATCATGGAACCGCAATCAAACATAAAAGGTATCCCAGATTGGGCTTAAGCCAAATTTACACATGTTTACTTGTTTTAGTTGTTATTCGTGTTGTTATTGTTTGGCATCACATTTCTGTTTATTCACTTAAAAAGCGGAATTTCTGACTCTTTCTCTTTATGCGCGCCGTTTATTCTCTTACTTTTCGCCAACATTTTCTACGTCTTCAATAATTTCAACTTAAGTTAACGCTCCAGGTTTTATGTGCTATGCGAGCAATATCTTGCAAAACTAACTGACTGACTGACGGGCCGACCGAGTTGGTTGGTTGACTGGTTGACTGGTTGACTGGAAATGGTTGCTTTTTAGCATTAAACTTGGTTTACTTTATTATTTTTATTTCAAGTGTGTATGTATGTGTACACATACCTATCTATAAAATATGTAGTCAATCCATATTTTAAAAGCATGCATTCATGCATGCATGCATGAGTATTCGTTTTTGTTTTGTTTTTGTTTTTGTTGTTGTTGTATTGTATTTGTTGATTATCATCAATGACGGTGGCATTCCATTGGTGATGGTGGTTGTGACTTCTTTTCTGTTTTCTCCCCCTTCTTCTCCTCCACGATTTGTATTCAATTCAGGGTTTGTGTTTGTGAAGAACGAGAAAAAATGCTGTTCACTTATTTATTACAGTTACTTAAGTTATTAACATTGAATTTAATTTCTCTCCTTGAAAAAAAACAACAATAAGAAGAATAAACAAAAACATCCTTAAAGAGAACAAAAATCGATACAAATTTTCGCAAAAAATCTCTTAATGGCCATTAAAGGCGTGGCAAGTGTGCTAAATTATACTCAATCTTTTATACATTTGCCATTGTGCAAATTGCGGGCGTGGCCATTCCCCGGTTTAGTCCATTTAAACATGACAATAAATCAGGAAAATCTTAAACATTCCCACATTTGAATCTAAACTAGGGGTGTGGCATCTATACAATTGAGCCCTTATTTATGTTGTACAACACTTTATTTCAAAAATCAGTTTATTTAATTGTGGGCGTGTCTGTTTTCCAAAAATCAGTGGTTAATAAAAATATGTCCATCGAAATACAACTGTGCAGCTCTGTTTTAGAAACGGAGAGTTTTTTGTTTAATGTGGGCGTGGCTGTTAACCGATTTGGACTATTGTACATACAAAGCTAATTACAAGGGTTAAGATTGTCTGCACCAAATTTCATCTAAATGTGTAATTTTTGCAACTCCGAGTATTTCAACAAAAGCCGGACATACGGACGTTCATGTTTATCATAGAGCGATTCAAATTGTGTTATATACTATGTCAAGTATGCTCTCTTTTGTGGATCATATAAAGAAAAGAAAAATGTAAGGGATTGCATTGTTGTTTGATCTTTATCTTTTTCACATATTATGCCAGCATTTGGTTCAAAGTTATTTTTTTGGGACATTTGATTAAAATACTTGTCGTATAAAAATTGTAATAGAAATATCACATGAGATATTGCATGCAAATATTTTTTTCTTCGGTACTTCGGTAGCCTCGGTCGTCATCGAAAGATGAACGTCTCAAATAGTACAATTAGCAACAACTGCAATAACTTAAACAAAAAAAAAAAAACAATAGTAAAATATTGTAAGGAAAATGTTTATTTAGGTTTATCATTGTATGTGAGTGCATATTAACGCCTGCTCTCTGGGTATGCTGAACGGGCAGAAATGAATGAAATAACAATGCACTCACTCCACGCATATGTTTGAATTCATTTTGCACACATGCACAAGTCACACATCATACACGTGCACACATACACACATACACTACATACGCGCATAACATTTTGACCCAATTTTAATTAAGCTCCCACATACAATACTAACATCTACAACATTTTACAACATTTTAGAAATATTTGAGTTTTTTACCAATAAAATAAAAATAAATACATGTTAAGTGTGTAGCATTAACTTGAGCATAACGTGCACTTTGATCTCGATAGCATGCAAAACATAAGCATTAAACATAGGAGGAGAAGAAGAGGAGAAAATACTCGTCACGCCCTTTCATTTAACATCCATATCATATATATTTGGGAGAAATCGATTGTGCGCCATCTTGTGGTGGCGGTCATTTTCAATTGACATCCATGTTTAGGTTATTTAGACGAAGAGTAATGTAATGCCATATTGGATTCAGGACCACATCACATAGTTTATAGTACTCTACTCATCAAGCCCTTTCATTTAGTACCTAAATAAAACTGACTAGCAACCATTTTGGGGTGGTCGCCATGTTGAATGTATTACAATTATATGCGCAGAAGGAAAGAATAAATTTATTTTGTTTTAGAGTTGTACTCAACATACCAGCCCTGACCAATACGTTCGCTTAAGGTCCACTCCTTATATACGCACATTTATGTGATGTTTTATTTTGTACCACAAAATTGTTTTATAATTAATTATAGCCCAGCACCCTAATTGAGAAACATTGTATTTATAGTCTTTTTAGGGCCAACAACTGCAATCGCCAAAAGAAGACCCAAAAACGCTGAAAAATAATAACGGGAAGGAATGGTACATGACTACACACACACTGTGGGTATGTATATACGTTTTAATTATTTATAAATTTTTACTATATTGTACATACACACACATAGAACTTGAGAATTTTAAGATTCCCAAGAAAAATCCCCAAAAAACCCACATTTAATACCAACGTATTTAATGTAAATATTTTCGTATTGAGTGTGAGAGAGAGATAGACCTGCTTCTTATTATTTGCATTACCCGTGTGTTGTATTTGGTTTTCATTTTGGTTTGTATATTGTGCAGAAAAAGTTCTTTCAACTTAACGGATGGAATGTAGCAAATCCAGTTTTCATAGAACCAGAACTTGTCACACATTCTTTCAAGTGGTGCTAACTAGCAGCAACAACAAAAGAATAGAGTACAATAGAGGAGACCAGCTTAATAGAGAGAGAGAGGACGCCATGCATCTCTTCGTTTTGGTTTGTAGCTGAATTTGATTTTGTTTAACTGTGTCTCGTGTTCGTGAAAATTCTTCAATATTTGCGTCCAATCATCCACTAGTACGGGGAGTTTTGCAGCATTTTTTTTTAGACTTTTGAGACTTTAATCGCTGAGTGAATCGAAAGGACTCTTATATGTAGGTGGTACGAAAGGTTTAACGAGCTTTATATATAGCGTATAGCTTTATATACGCACACAGCAGTTTGTTATTTCTTTGGCAACACCCAGTGTACCCACAAATTATCTAAATCTGAATCGAGCTTTCGATTTTGTCTTTCTTTAGCACTGTCCTGGTGGCAAAAATTTAGTATTATTAGGCAGACATCTGATGCAGCCTTTTTGAGTCTCTCTGTTGTACATATAGGAGGCTTCAGAGGCTCTTTAAAGTACAAATATTCTTAATCAGCAAAAAAAAAAACAAATCGATATAGTTAAGTCCGTCCGAGTTCCCGGTTCTATTCTTCTTGGTTTTTTTTTTTTTTTTGGTGACATTCTGTATTTATATTTTCATTTGCCCTTAGAAGATCGCTATTTAAATTGGCCACTCCCACAATCGACAAAAATATACTTCGCTTGAGCTAAAATAATGAAATTTGGCACATCTTTATAATCAGCCCATTCATCGATATACAAGATGGGATAACAGACACGCCTTTAATTTAAGAAAATAATAAAAAATATACGTGATCGTGTATCTGCCACGTTCAGTCACGTCCATAATTGAAAACAATTTCGTACAACTATAAAATTATAATAAAATATTTATTTATTTACTCCGTTTATCGATCTGCTAAAAGTGACGAAATCGTATAACGGGCATGCTTCCAATTTGCCCAAAATTTGATTTTGCTTAGTAATGAATGTTCAAGGGGAAATATGACTCATACTTCAGTATTGATTCAGTATTATATCATATATACATGCCACGCCCACACAGTAGACATAAGACCCTAATAAAATTATCATTTCATTAATAAGTACTCACTCACCACTCACCACTCACTTTCTCTTTCAGCACATTTTATTGTTGGCAAAATTTTAGCACATGTGGTGAAAATAGAAGACGAAGAAGAAGAAGAACAAGGAGATATAATAATCATTAAAAATTAATGCGTTTAACGAAGAGTGTATTCTAGAAAAATGTACACCTTGGTAGAACTAATAAAAACAACAACAACAAGCAGCAACAGTATCAATAATCATAAATTAATTATTTCATAAAATTAACGAAACAAAGAAATCAAAACGAATATTTTTTCTTTTTCTTTGAGAAAATATTATAATTTACATAAAAATAACACAACTAATTAGCATAACTTATAACCCGCTAAACATCATAATCATAAACAAATAAATTTGTGTGCAAACAAAAAAACAAAAAACAAAAAAATGAAAACGAAAAATTCCCATAAATTTCTGTATGAATCGATACTTTTTGTCTAACATAAAATATTAACGGTTGTTGACACAGTTGTCAATGTTAGAAAAATGGTAGCGGCGGCGGCAGTGGCGGTCTTACGTGGTCGACAAGAGTAACCACGCCCTATGAAATACATTCCAATTAATGATATGTTATCATGTCTCTACCTGACATGACAAGCCAATTAATACCAAAGAAAATAAGGTGATAAACATAATATTCATACAACGCAGTGCGCCAATAAATAACGGGCAACAACCACACAAAGCGCTCCCATGAGCATACGCCGTCCGTCTATCGCCACTACACCAACCGTTGATCAATGGCGAGGAGTGCAAGCTAACGTCATAACGCTGCGAAATTGAAAACAAATGAAAAATGAAGAATTCCTGCAACGACATTGAATAAAAACGGCTTTCAATCTTGGTCTCTCTTAGTTGTACATTAGTGAGATCATTTTGAAAGCTGATTTTGTCAATGAACATCACATATTTTCACACTGTAACAGCCCGGGTAACAACCAACAAACCAACGCAGAGTCAAGCAGCTAGCGCCTAAACGCAACAACAAGTTAATCATTGTTTGTGTAAGTAAGCGAATGGGTGAGTGAGTGCAAAGCAAATCATTTTAACCACAATTTTTCGATTGATCATCAGCATTGTAGAGAGCCTGCTATTGTTGCTGGTCACAGCCGGAGGTAACTTATGCTAAACTGATGCTAATGCGCACGCTGTCTTCATCGTGATAACTTTGAACTTCAGCCGACAAAATAACTGATTATGGTTATGGTGTGTGTGTGTGTGTTGCCACTTTGCCACCAGCGTTTTATATTTATGTATATGTGTGTGTTGTATAAAATATACATAACGTATATTCGTGGCTGGCACGGAAAGTACATTTTTGTATAATTTTCTCACCCATTGAATTTGAATGTTTTTAAAGTGCATTTTTTAAATATCATTGGCCTACATTCTCAGGTATCAGGTATCGAGCTTTATCCAAAAGTTCATTCTTGTTTGTTAAAACCGCAGCTTTATTATACATTTTTTGGAAATATGTTTTTTTATTATTATTTTTCTTTATGTGTATCAGCACGAAACAAAATCTTTGTGCAAAGATTTATAAAAGTGAAACGAAGTAAACCGTTATATTGGGCTGGGGTCAAATTCTTGCGTACTCATTACATTTCCAAAGATCAGAATGGAATTTGTGGCATTGATGTTTCGTAATTGTGGGTGTGGTTTTCAATTCAACTATACTTTCAACATCGATTGCCCTCCTATTGCAGCAACAACTGTGCAATTGAGAACAAAACTATGTTGAGCGTGACCAATTGTAATGTTTTTACTTTCAATTTTTATACCCTCCGCATAAGATGGAAATGTGCTAGAAGAAGATGCCAGAAATCCAAAGTATATACATTCTTAATCGGCATCAAAATCTGAATCTCCAAATGTATCTGTTGTTGAACATTTACAGTACGAAGCAAAAGTATCGATCTTCGTAGTCTATTAAATATGAACGAAATTGTACAACAACCACGCCCACAATTAACAAAAGTTAATTGCATGGTTTCCCTCTATATAATGAAAATGAACGACGTTAGATATGGGCCCCGCCCATAATATACAAAACCGTCTTTTTGGTGCAGAATTCAAGTGCCAAGGTAATCATAGGTACAATTCATGCTTTTAGAGTCGTTAACAAGACACGCACATGCATCCTTGCCACGCCTACAGGCTGTGTATCAAAGTTTGGCTCATGTTTAACATAGCTCTAAATACCCACCACCTGGAAACATGATTTCAGTTCAAATTTCTACTAAAAGAACATTTTTTACTTTGTTCCTTCTCAGCTGAACTTAAGCCGCGTCAAAGCCTTAGTTTTCAGCTACTGAAGGAAAGGCGATGGCGATGACTGATGATTATTATATATATAAATTAAAGGCCTAACCTTTCAATAATATTTAAGTGAAACCTTAAACTTTTCTTTTCCTGCGTTTTCCGCTTTGATTAAACTCTATGAATCAATACCAATACTTCTGGCAGATATCTCAATATTGGGTAAGTGTTTATGACAGACAAACATTTTGATGTTGATCAAGAAATTTTGTGTTTCAACAGCAGATCCACTGCCACAGACGCGGACATATTAAATTTGCTCAGATTTTAGAAAGAATTTTTCTGTATTCTCTCGTTTTGGGGGTCGTTGTATATTATTGGAGGTTACAAGCTAAACTGTGCACTTGGCGGGTTCACATTTACGCTTTCGTTATTTAACGAGTCCTGCATCGAATTTTGACCTAAGTGGAATGGCGAGTGTATAAGATATCCGACCACGCCCATTTTTGATGCAGTGATTGGACATATTATAAGTTTAATTTTTGTGATACTCTGATTGGTATGGTTAGTTCGATTCATTTTGGTGTGACCATATATGGTGCGTGACATGTCCGGCATCCAGAGCTGTATGTACGTACTCTTTATTTCATGCTAATTAACACTCTACATGGCCACTCTCACCAAATAAGCTGTAAATGTTGTCACGTAAAATACCAACGACCGTGCACACACACAAATGCCTTCATTCCACATGCATATATATGCGTAATGTGTATGTACATAGCTCCGTTTGTTCCAATTACATATGATTATCATCATTTCACATAAGTTGCTGCTAAAAGAAATAGAAAAAGAAAGCCGGGCAGAGAGAACGAGAGGGCGAGAAAGAACCGTACAAGAAAGAAGTTTCGTTTGTGACTCGAATCCAATTCATCTAAATACCCATGTGTACACATGCACACACGCCATACACACATTCCTCCATACGTTCGCTTTCATATCATTGAATCTAAGTTAATGTTTAGTTAATAAAAAAGTGTTTTATGTAAATTGCATGTAATAAAATTTTATTGTTCACACACGTATATATATATATATATATCGGTAAAGTCATGCCGCGGCACCGCGAATAAAAACATAAGCATTTATCGTACTATTAGAGGGCTGAACTCTTCAAAATTCCAAATTCTAAGAAACACTTATCGGCGGATAAAGAGAAGTTAGAAAACTTTTTAAGTGTGACATGCCTTTAATTGATTTTAAAACAGATACACTGATAGACGGAGAGACGGACGCGCTGAAGTTGATGTTTACAAGGGAAAGATGCTAGAAATGAGGGTCTGGCTGGCTTTCCCGCATACCCGCATACAACAAACTTCGATTTATAGGAAAAGTCACGAGGCTGTTACAATTATAAAAATTTAATGGAGAAGGAGGAAAGAGATAAATGTTGTAAAATTAGAAATGTTTCCATTTGTGAGGATGTTAACGCGACGTTTCACAAAATATATGATGATGGCGTGTGCCTTGTGTTTCAATGGGATGCACGTGGTATGTAAATCATTGTAATTGTGAATGGATGAATGAATGAATCGATAGATAGAAAAGTATTTCAATGATTGCGTCAAGCCCTCTAAACTCGAGCGAATGATACATAAGTGACGCATACACCACAAATGACCTCATCTAACATAACATATTACACATCGTATACTACATTCTAATGGGTGTGTACCGATGTGTACGTTTATATATATACCACAGATGCAATCGTTTACTTGGGAATTTAAAGCCAAGAAGCACATACGACGCATACAATTGAATATTAATTTAAATTTTTGTACCCACACAGACATACTTGAACATGTTTTCGATATACAATTATTGCAACATACAACAACCAGAATATTAAATTAGATTGGTATGCAATAAGTCAATGGGCCCCCCTGCACACCCCTCCCTCATTGAACGAGTGCGTACACACGCACCTAACGCATGAATACGCATTACTGGAAAGCAGTTGATATTAAATATTTGCCACCATTTTTCGTTAAACATTGTTTAATACACAGAGTTTATTGTACAGAGATATTGAAATAATTATGATTATTTTTAATATAATCATGGGGTGTGTTCATTAATTAACTGAAAATTCAATTGAAAAGCTGTTCTTAAAACAAAATTACAAATAAATTGTACAAGTGAAAATGTTACCCACTTAGGCGGGTAATTATTAAGCTAATTAACTATTCTTTGACCAATGTTATGTGAATATTTTTTTAAATACAACGTTATAAGGGGAGGGCCTTGGCCTAAAGCACATCCCTGTGCCAAATTTCATTAAAAAATATCCAAAATTGCGACCAGTAGCTTCATTACAAAGTAGTGGACGTACAGACAGTATAATTGAATGATTCCGACGTAATATTTTATTTTATTCACGCAAATTATATGAATATTAAAGAAAGAAGAACGTGGTGCAAGTTTAAGCTTGATTAGCCCCGTAGGACGCTCCTCTGTGATGATTTTAATTATTTTTATTATGAAAATCGTATTTTGAAACAAAATTGAGGAAAGATGGATCACTTCGACTCAATATGAATCAAAATAACCAGAAAAGTTCTATATACACTCAAAAATTGAGAATTTCATTTTTTCTTTATGTAAAAGTTTTTTCACCAAGTTCATTTTTCGCAATGTTACAACAGTTCAAACTTAGTATTGTAGTGAAAAACAACAATGAAAGATCGTTATATGGAAAAAACCCCAATTCTTGATATTTTCCAATGAAACTTGTCACAATAACTCCACTTTATATAAAGGTGAATTTTTACGAGTTTGCATCTAATCAGACGACTTACCTTTTAATAATATTTCTTTAAAACTCCAAGCCTTTAAAAATTGGTTTATTTCTCAAATTTCTGTACAGCGATTCTACTTAGACAAATGTTTTCACAAGTAGGTACATACTTTTTCATATAACTTACAAGGTGGTGGGTAAATGAATTGAAAGAAATTGAAATTAAAAGAAAATGAAAATCGCACAAAACTCGCATTTTATTATTTATTTTTTGCTAACAGGCAGCTGCTTTGAATTAAAGGGTACTATGACAATCTAACTGACTGACAGACAGACAGACAGGCAAATGATCACTGAACATGCCATAATAGAATTATTATATAAAAAGGGAGGAATGGTTAATTTTTCCTATTACGCATTCAACTAAGTTTCTTCCCTTAAAAAATTATGCATAATTTTTAAAGAAAAATTGTACAAAATAGACGATTTTAAGGGTGTTTAAGAAAAACATGTTACAAATCGAGTGCTTACTTATTAAAGCATTTCTCGAGGTTAGGTTACCGATTTTTCTGCATTTTTATGCTACTTCTTCAATTTCTTTTAAATATTAAAATATAGTGAATTGTTCCTCAAATTTTCATTTCAGTAATGGTTATATTTTCTTAAGATATATATATTCCCCTTTAATTCCAGTAATTGTAATTTGTATTTAAAAAATAGTTGATTGTACTTCAAAAGTAGTTACATTTACTCTATTGTTAACTTGATTTTCTCATTTATATTTGAAATAGTTATTATTACCTCTCCATTAAATGGAAGGTGTACTAAGTTTGTCATTCCATGTGCAACATTCAAGAGAAGGATTCAGAGGCCCCACATAGTATATGTATTTTGGATCAGCATCAAAAACTGTCCACTTAACTTAATATATCCTTTGTCACAAGCAGTACAGGACACAAACATTCAATTTCAAAAGTAATCAAATTAATGTCAAAAAGAGTCCATACCACTTAGGTCCTTAAATTATGCTACAATTAGTTTGGTTGTAAATTATTTCGTGAAATATCATTATATAGGGAGGGTTTCTAAAAATAGTACGATCGGGACCAAAGTTGACGCAGCCAATTATAAAGCTAATTAACGATTCTTCAGCAAATTTCGTTAAGATTTAATAATAATTGCAATTTTTTTCCATATAAAGTCTTCCATTATGATAAGATCTTATATGGGGAGGGATTCTAAAAATGGTCTGATCCGATCCATTTTCAATGGTGGTTATCTTTGGGCCAATATACGTCCTTGTACCAAATTTCATTGAAATATTTCAAAGAATACGACTTGTAGGTTACGCACAAATATACATGGACGGACAGACGCTCATAATTAAATCGATTCCTATTGTGATTCTGAATCGATCGGTATAAGTGAAGGTGGGTGTGGCATTTGAAGCGTTTACATTTAGGAGTTACAAACATCCGCACCTTTTGCTAGTGGTTCAGGGTATAATAAATCCTTGCTGCCCGCAATTTACTTTGAAAGCTTTGGTGTATAAGATGTTTGAAAACTTTTTCACACTACTTTCGTTCGCTCTGAATAATACTGACATGATGACAATTTTTCTAAAAACATTACAATAAAAACAATAACAATTCATTTAGATGTAATAATAAAAAAAGCATGAGTAAAATTTCTTCCTCGTAATTCGATTTATGATTTTGTTTTTGCTATTGCAATATAATTTCGATGTTAGATGATCAAACATTGTTAGGCATTAACACTTATATATACGAATATACGAGTATATGATATATCCGTGTATTGGGAATGAATCAATTTCTACAATATTTTTTTATTTGACTTTATTAATGAATGAATGACTTTGCGCGCCATACACGTATGACTCATGACGTTTGCATTTGCAAAAAGTAAATGAAATAAAACAACACTAAATAAAGAATAATAAATAACAAATTATTATAAATCGCAGAAGGAAAGGCTTCTAATGGTAAATAAATGAAATACAATTAACGTCATTATTATCCAAACATTAACGCGAGTAACCACTTACTCAAGTGCGCCCGCCATTTATAGACAAATGTGTATGCGTAGGCATAACGTAAGTACCTACTTGTAATACTTATTACCCACGATTGATTTGATTGAATGATTAATTGATATAAACCGGAACTGAATGGCAATTAAATGTTTTCTTTCACTCTTTCTCTTGTGATCTAATCAACAACGCCATAGAAAGGAAGACATAGTTTTTTAAAGTTTAAAGTTTCAAGTAGTCATTAGTGGTTTTCCGTTTTCATAATCATCATTTAGACTTTTTCATTTCCATTAGTTATGGACCCGGATTTGATTTCACCCCAAGCCATAAACGAAGAATGGGAATCATTGCAATCACTTTTCCTTGCACGTAAAATATTTCAATATTACAATCTGTTTGCAATTAGGGATATATCTATATTCTTAATCAACGTCAAAATCTAAATCTCTCGCAATTATCACAATAAAATTACAGAATTGAAAAATTTCGTTAAATAATTTTATCGACCGATACTCTAAACGGAATGGAATAACAGTCCACAAACTTACCGCGACTGATGAATGCGACTGATGAGGTAAAATATAATATATATGCCACGCCCATAATTAATGTATAACAGAGTAGTAGAAACATGTAACATTCGTGGTTCACGAACGAACTGTCAGAAATTACTAAACCGATTAAGAATTGTAAATTGACCAAGAATATATTTATATATTTATTTGTTATATATATATATATGTATATATTTAGTTATAATATTTATTAATTACAAACCAATACCGATCTTATAGACGGACACACGGACGGACATGTCTCAAACGATTTCTCTCTTCATACTGATTAAGCATATATGGGGGGTTTGTCGGGTCTCCGAGGCTTCCTTCGATGTGTTGTAAACGGATGATCAAAATGAATATACCCTCTTCCCTAAGGTGGAGGGTGTAAAAAGTTCCACAAAAACAACAACAACAACGTTTTTATGGAATCTAGTATACTTTTACTGGCACTTTTTGTCCAAGTACTTTTAAATTCTGATAAATATATAAAACGCTAAAATCGCATATTAATGCTTACCGGCCCCCATGAAGTAACGCCTAAGGAAAGAAGCTGAGGGGCTGGTTTTTAGTACGTAGTCTAGTACCTTATACTATGGATCGTATATAGTAGTGGCATACTTGCTGGTATCTATGAAGATTTCTCATCTAAAAAAATGTGAAATAGTATTTCGAGGACATACGTACGTCAATGAAAAAAGTAGACTTGTAAACTTATGGAAAGTTCTAGTTCTACATTATAGTCATATTTCAATAGAAAATATTGTAGTATAATAATTGATCAACATTTTGTTTCTTTTTTTTATTCTATCAAATTGAAAATTGATCAATAAGTGAGTTGTCTTTTTTATCAATTATTTAGTAATCAATGCGGTTGTCGGTGTATGCGTATGTGTATTTAACCGAAACCGGGGTGAGACCAAATCTTAAAAATCCCTCACATCTAAATAAAAAGCAAGGTACCTAACTACGGCCTCTAAGAGAATACGTATTATGCATCAAGTTGAATTCTGGGCCAGATAAAGTTTTTTGTACATGACAGGCGTGACTGATATATTTCTGCATATATTAACTTCAAAGCTCAATTTTTGCTTGTTGTGGGCGTGGCTCATACAATAATTTTAATAAAAACTTGCATACAGAAACATTTTAGTTCCACATCTCAAGGTTATCCGACTGTTAAGATACCAACATAGATACCAACGCACATGGCCAGATTGATTCAAATTATTGTGCTCACCGGAAGTATATGGATATAGAATTGCCTCCTTGTGTATGTTGCAAATGGAAAGACCAACTTGGTATACCTCCCACCTTATGTGAAGCGTGCAAGTATGAATTAGTGTTTGTGTGTGTGTAAGAACAACGTTATCATACAAAGTTTGATAAGAAATTAGATAAACAAACGAAACATTGACTTGCTTGAAAATATTAATGCAAGTGGACACACACGCACATACAATCAAGTCAACTTGTAATAAACAAATGGCCTATATCCGTCACAAAGTGCTTCAACGTCGTCTACATTATATTTGTGAAATATATACGTATGCACATGTATGGCTGTATGCATGTAAATCGTTTGACGTAGAATTGAAGCCAATCAAAGGTATGTTAGCCACTCAATACAACGCCTTCACCGTATTGTATGCTTTTCATAATTTGCAAACTTCATAAGCCCGTATTTATTGCGTGAATATATTTATAGTCTTGCATAAATGCCCAGACGTGCAAGCACTTGAGTTGAGCAAATCATGCAAAAAAAAAGTAAAAATCAACAAATCATAAGAAACACAAAACGGAAGTTCAACTAACTCATTTCCGTTTATAAAATCATATTTATGTTTAACTGAATGCCTACATATCTATAAGCATTTATGTATATTTGCTTACTTGCTGGCGTGTATGTAAATTCAAAGTACATACATACATACGTACATAAGTGTGGATGTCTGTTTATTTTTGTACAATTCCGAAACTTAAAAAACCACTCGCATACCTTATATATCACATACAAAATACAATATATTTGGTATATTGAAATCGTTTGTTTGTTTGCTTGCCCGTGTGTGTGTGTGTGTAAAAAATGTTCTTAATAAAATTGTTGTGAAAATAAAAAAGACCGCAATTGCTTCTCGTTGCTGTTTATTATTGTTGTACATGCTATATGTACACACGTTCATGCACGCATACATTGTGTTTGCGTTATTGTCGTTATTGTGTACAGTTCATATATATATGTATATGTACTTGTGTACTTACTTGTACAATTCTACACATACAAAATGAAATTTACTTATTAGTGTTGCTTTTGTGGCGTTGTATGCTTCCGCTTATCTTTAAGACGATTTTAAATATTTGGGTCACACTCATTTACTCTCATCGTCGTTATAGTCGTCGTCGCAGTCGTAGTCATCGTCATCAACATCGCCTCTACACCATATAAGGTATATATGTAAACATATATGCACACACTTATATGCCTAGACTAAATGAATGCATTCACTCCTCTTCAAGCACACTCCAAGAAATTCATTAATAAGAATTGCAAAAAAAAAACAATAAGAACAGGAGAGAAAAAGTCCTTAATAGCGACCACCCTGGTGTAATTTTTTAACCGGTAAATGCTTATAGATTATAAGCATGCTTAATAATAACCGATAAACTTTATATTTTGCCTCCAAGCCTTATTTTTCTATTCACGGACCTACGGACAAAAATAATTATAAATTTGCTACGCCCAAGAACTTTATATTACTATGTGCAAATTTATAGTTCTTTTTCATAATATCCTCTTCAGAATTACTTTCTGAATCGATTTAACCATGTCCGTCTGTCTCTCCGGTGTCCAATGCAGATTTGTGTACAAGTCAGAAGTCGCATTTTTTGAGACACTTCAATGAAATTTGACACAACAGCATATTTCACCAATTGGAACTGAGTGGGGTGGGGTAGTAAATGGTCGGACTTGATCGACTAGTTTATTTTCACTTTTATAAACATTACTTAAGAATATAAACAAGTAAAACGGAGCTACATTAAGCGTGTGCCAAATCTAGGATACTTCTTCCAAATAATAAGGAAATAACGTCTCAATTTCTTAATGTAAATTTTATTTTTATAGAGAGGGGGCAATCTACTCCAAATATTCTAAATAAATCTCTAAAGCATGCTAACATCAATATTAAGTTGTATTTGTTAACCAAAATAACTTTTGTTTTTGCCCAAGTATATATAATAAATAGATGCTGCGGTATAACTTAATTTTGAATGGTATTCATTTAAAAGATTTCTAATGATTTATAATTTTACACACGTTCTAAGTCGGCTTCCTATAAACAACTGAACTGACAACTGAAAAAGGATTTTTAAACAGGAAAAAAAACAACAACAATAAATTTAGTTTTTAAACTATCGCTGATAGGGTCAGCGAAAAATAAGTCCCTCAGATATTTGAAAACAGTTTTAATATGCTGCCAGTGAAAGACTAAATTTGGCTTAGGTCAAATCTTAAACACCCTGCAAATATTGTGGAACTTAAGGGCGTGCCAGGTATCTGGTTACGCGTTCTACAAATGTATGAATTATGTATCAATTTTCAAGTCGTATTATGCGTTTTTACGGAATTGTGTCTCTTATACCAACCACGCCTATTTTTGGCCCATTAATGGATGCACTTATTTTAAGTATGTACTAAATTTCAACTGCACAGGTCCAGTGTTGGCCGATAGACAAAACACTGGACATGTGTGTTCATGGATTGTAGGCGTGGCTCTCAAATGAGTTTGTACAACTTAAGTAGCATCTTGCGTTTAGATTCTAAAACTATTTGTATGAAATTTCAATTTGTTCATATTAAGTCCGATTTTGATGCCAACCTAATATATGTATGTTTTGTAGGGTGTCTGATGCCTCCTTGTCGGTGTTGCAAAAGGAATGACAAACTTAATATGCCCCCTCGCGTTCTCCATTGCTCAATGTTATGATGGCTTCTATTTTTGTTAATGTATTACGTCTGCAGGGCCATATATACAATAATTCACAGCATACCTGCTGAGGTTGTACAGGATTTCACTCAAAATTTTCTTACTGCTACAACCGCAGTAAAATTCTTTTTATTGTCATCCTCGCTATATGTCTTTAAAAGTGAAAAAGTGAAATTTAGTAAAATCTTCACTCACAAATTACAGATGGATAGCATTTGAAGTAAAAGTGTGATATATGATAACAAGCGAAACGAATCTACATGTGGTTGCAGTAGAGAAACAAAAACAAATATTTTTCGGAACCTATATTATGCCTAGAAACCCTAAGCAAAATTATTTTTTAGCGTACAAGTACTTACCTACATACACGAGTGCGTGCTATAGATGCTAACGAAGATGAACCTAAATAAAGTACATTGAATTGCTTATTCATTAGTGGGCATTTGTTATTATTGCTGCTGCTGCCGCTGCCGCTGATGCTGATGCTGATGCTGATGCTCATCTTCCATTCATCCCATCGCATCCTACACTTGGGCCACGTCTTGATGTATGCACATCTATATATATATATGCGTTTGTATATACGCATGGCTGTGGTTTTGAGTTCAATTCGGTTCATTCATTGCTACACATTCATTGATACAAAAGCATCAACACATTAAACAAGGAGTACTTGTTGCCTGTACGCTAACTATGCACACATTCAAGGAAGCCATTTATATATACCCAAACACACTCGTGCATGCGTATGTGTTCACATATATATAAGAAAAATTTAAAGAGCTGCACATATGTGCAATAAATACCGTAAACTACTTGTAGCATTTGTATGGCAAGTGATTTGTACGCGAACGTGCACACGTACATTAAAACGCTGCACTACTTGTGCTTGCACTTGTGCGTGCATGTTAAGTTAATGCGGATGCTTTGCAATATATATTTATGATTGAAAATATAAGTTTGTCTCTTCATTTGTGACAATTAGACAGAAATTTACCTGCATCGATCCAGCTTTTCTTCTTCTGTTCGAGAAAAGTATTGAGAAGAAATTCTTTGTTGGAAAATTTTATTAATGTTAAAACAGGGTGTCGCCTGTCAGAATTTATTTCTGTACAATAAATTTTATGCAGGCCGTCGTTTCCACTTGTCTTCTTCAAAAGTATTTAAAATGTTACAAAACACGAAATCAGTTAAATTGAAAAGGTTTGTGTCCATGAAAAGTCCCTATCAGCTCTAAACAGCATTGCCAGCCATGTTAATTACACATAAAACGTTTCATGTTGCCCTCTTATTGTAACGTTTGATTTAATTGTCAACAGCGTGACTCACATATTACTAATACATTGAAATTCTATACATGGTAACATATTTATAAAAACAGATCCTCAACATAAGATGACGAGTATATTACGTTATTCATTCCATTTGAAACAATCAGAAGCAACTGTATATTTATGTGTCTGTCTGTTGTTGTAAATTTTGAGATATTGCACAAACATTCACAATTCTGCAAAATCTATCTTTGTGACGCGCCCACAAATTACATCATTCTTTCAGTATGAGGATAAAGTTCGGTGCGCATATATAAAATTAGCAATCATCCATCAATGTCTCAAAAAAATGGACGGGTTAGAATGATTGACATTTTACAAACAAATTTATTTGACGCAGAATTTTACTTGCGCTAGTTGATATGCATATAAACTATAAAAGTGTTTCCAAAAAATAAAAAAAAAAACAGCAATAAAACTAAATTTGGCTTAGGCCAAATCTTAAATACCCTCCACCTCCACAACGGTGGGCGTGGCAAATATATATATATATATATTACGGCCTCTAATAGTGTACGTATTACGTATTAGCATGCAAGTCTACTTTAACGATAAATGTGGTATTTGTAAATTGTGGGCGTGTATATTATCCGACCATGCCCATTTTTGGCACATCAGTCAATGGGATAACTATGTATACGCGTACCAAATTTCAAGTTCTTAGGTCAACTTTTGTGGGAGATATATAGTCTTATGTCGATCGTGAGCGTGTCTGAAATTCGACCACGCCCATTTTTAACACATCAGTGGATAGAAGAACTATGTATACGCGTGCCAAATTTCAAGTTCACAGGTCAACTTGTGTGGCAGATATGAAGATTTTTATTAATTGTGGGCGTGTCTGTAATCCGAATATACCTATTTTTGGTACATTGATGGTTGGGATAACTATGTATAAAGATACCAAATTTCAAGATACTAGACTAATTTTTGTGGCAGATAATTAGATTTTTGTTGATTGTGGGCGTGTCTTTTCACCAATTTTGTCCATTTGAAATAGCGATCTGCGTGCAAAAACTAAAAATGTTTGTACAAAATTTCAGCTCAATATCTCAAAATTTACGACCGGGAGAATGCCAACAACAGACAGACACACGGACACACAGACATACATGTCTAAATCGACTCAGTTTTTGACGCTGATTAAGAATATATACACTTTGTAGGGTCTCTGACGCTTTCTTCTGGGTGTTGCAAACGGAAGAACAAACTTAGTATACCCTCATTACTGAGGTAGAGGGTATAATAACGCTTTATATTGTACATGCATCAATTCAGACACAATATGTCATACTTTAACCCTTTTAGCTAATCCAAAAGATCACATGAAAGGCAACTAAAAGAGAGAAAGAAAAGAAAAAAGGGAAAAATTTTTAATTTTAAATGAAAATATATAGAAAACCAACCCAAAATTGTCAAAAATGAAATTAACAGAAAAGAAAAGGTTTTCAATCGGGAGAAGATGCATCGATATTTTGCAGTTGAGTAAATAAATGAAATGCGTAACAACGCAACAAATCATTCTCTCTCGCCATTCAATAATAAATGTAAGCTGAAAGGGTTTCCGATTTTCATTTGCCAACAAACGGTTAAAGGGCAAACAAAGGACCTCAACCAACACCAGATCATCAACCCTTTAATGTCACACACACTTCGTTCACACTTCTATACAGGCAAACAAGCAAGCACCCTGAAAAGGGTGCAAAAATTCTAATGCGCAACACATTGCTGCTGATCTCTAAAGCAAAGCGTAGAAAACCATAATGAAAAATTGAAAATTCAATACATTTCCGATACGTTTGAACAAAATCGTACACACACACAAACACATAATCACACCACTACTACTATCTCTTTATTGTTTGAGCTTCTTCTTTGGCCGCGTTATTGTTTTCAAAATTATCCATTTTTCATTTTTTCAAACTTTTCTTTGACATTTCTCTTTCGTTACATAAATAATTAATAGAAAAAAATCAAAAAAAAAAAAAAGAGAAAAACACCAAAAAAATTTTGTAAACCCTTAAAATTGGGATCGTAATCCTTAAGCTTTTTGTGCTCACATCTAACAATCAAAAAAATGATTCGTTGCGCTATTCCACTCCTTGTAAACATTACGCACAGAAATACAGTTATTGTAAAATAAAAAATATATAATAATAAAAACCGTTTAAGTGAAAAATCGCATTTATTAATTACAGTTTTTTTTACAGAATAACAGGAAAAAAAATGGGAATTAAATTTTGTAAGGATTCCACCCAAAATGCAGAAAACGAGACAGTGTCGACGACATTAAAGGGGTTGTGAACCCATTAACAGCCGTTTCTGACCCTAACTAACAACATCAATAGCAACAGCACCAACAACAACAACAATAAGGCAGTCTAGCTCGTGCCGCCTTAGTTTTAAATTCTCAGTTATGGGTCACATGCACACGCGATCCACGTTATTTGGGATGATCTCTAGTTCAATTACGTTACGATAAATCAACCGATACAATGTTTGCAATTTATTTCCCTCTTACTGACTTTTTTTCATATTTCTGTTTACTTTGTTTTTGCACGTTTTTTTTTCGGAAAAAATGTCACTTTTTTTATAATTGTTGTAATGTGAAAAGAAAAAAATTTTATTCTATATTCTATTAATAATCCTCTTAACACAGCTGTCTGGAAATATTTGATTAGCATTAAAAAAAAGAGAAAGTAAAAGCATAGAAGGCAGGGGATGTTTTTAGAAGTTTTTAGAAGACACAAGTATGAATATATTTGGAGCTTGCGAGGTTTAAACTCAACATTTTCTTGCATGAATTACACAATTTCGATGCGGACATCATGAGGTTTCAACACGAATGTGTGTGTACTATACACCTTGTGACATAATCTATTAAGAGGAATATTCTATATAGAGCTCTTATTTAACACGACAATTGGGCATGGCAGTACCAATTAATAGATAAGAAGAACTCCGTAAGGAACTCCAAAAGATATTTTGTACGGAAGAAGGTAAACACTTGGTGTACAATACTAGAGAAGATTGTGGACGACCGCAACATCATACAATGTACGCCAAAAACCTAAATAGATTTTGATCGGCCAGTAATATTGATGGCAACTTAATCTACATGAACAATACTCATCACTATTAAGAAAGGTTTCAGCTTTTAATCACGAATTGGTTCGTATCCAATGAAATATCTCAAAAAGCGCAAAGCTGAGAGCTACTAACTTAAATAATTTAAAATTGTAAGTTTCTTTCTCTCTGAGTAAATTTAATCTATTAAAGGGTTTATGTGTGCTAATAATAAAGCAAGGACAGACGGACGTATACATGAAATTAGCTCCTTAGCAAAATTCTTTGTAAATTTGTGTTTCATGAGTAAAAAATAATAAAGTTTCACTTACCTCAAATACACATTCCACTAAAATCATTCTTAGTAGTCAAGATTGAACTATTATTTCACGTGATGTGAAATTCGCTTTAGATCATTAATAAAAGAAACACTGATTTTTAACAATTGCAAGAAACGTGCTTTGAAAAGTACTCACCAAACTTACGGCAAGGTGTCACGTTCATATTGCAAGCATACAATACAAAATTCGAAATATTAACCAACTTGCTGAACCACTGATTAATGCATCCATATTATGTTTATTTACATATACATGCTTTTATATAAAAGCACATTTATTTTAACCAGCCTTGATGCATTCACACTTTATATACAATGAATAAAAAAGCCCTTTGCTTTCCCCACCATAATGCTACAGCAATTTTTAAGGAAAAACTCATTTTAACCTCTTTCCAAAAACAATTTTATTTTTCACCTTTTTTCTAATTTTATTTTAAGAAATTTGCTTCTTTATGAAACATTATGTTTACCCTTAAATTTTTCTTTGTGTGTATTCTTGCGCGCTCTTTCAATAGCATTTTGGTAGCAGCCCAAAAGAAAAAATTTTTGTCATTGTATTAAATTCTAAATGTATTATGGAATAGACAGTTTGTGTACATCAAGCACACCCATGGAAAATTCTCAGAAATTGTGATATGAAGTAGAGGAACGTTGCCATATTATTCATTAGATATTTGGAACAAACACTTCGAATGTCATCATCGTTTCAATGGTTTTTTGAAAAGGACTTGAATATGAAGCGAAAATTGGATCAGAAAAGGGGCGGTTTTAGATTGAAATTTGTTTATAAGTATATTGATCTAAACTAACTAATGACGAGACCAAATCCCATGAAGAAAGTTTTAGTGACAATAGCGGCTTTTTTCGATATCATATACTTCATCTAAATCGTATTACGGATTTGTTCCTTTGTTTCTAGTCCTTGGCGCTTAACCTACACGAAAACCGTTAAACCACTTTTTTCAAAAAAGTTATAACCATTGATAATAATGACACACATCACATATGACCCCAATCCCATTAAATATAATTCCTATAATAGAGTAATAAAAGTCTACGAAGCAATCAATTTTTTATCAATTTCAATTAATCAAATATTTTCCTCTTACCACATTTTTTTTATTACAATTACCGAATAAATATGTTAAATGTTCGATTTGCTCATTTACTTTGCAAACGGGGCACGTCTTTTCGAAATCCGCTCAATCTACGAAAATATTCAATTTCCGATTATAAGCCTTTAGAAGATAAAGATCGAGTTTTTACAAATCTCTACGGCCAGTATGATTGGCATTTGAAAGAAGCTGTATGCCGTGGTGACTACTTTAAAATAGATATGATTCTGAAAAGAGGTCCCAAGTGGATATTGAATGAAATAAAAACATCGCGAATTCGAGGTCGAGGCGGAGCTGGTTTTTTACTATTTAAAAAGTTAGAATTTATGATGAAAAATAAGACACCAGGTCCTAGATATTTGGTAGTGAATGGTGCTGAAGGTGAACCAGGAACTTGTAAAGATCGCGAACTAATGCGACATGAGCCGCACAAAATTATTGAGGGTGCCCTTATCTTAAGCCGCTTGCTGAAAGTGCACGTTTGTTTCATGTTTATACGTGCTGAATTTTATAATGAAGCCTGCATTATGCAAATGGCTGTAACGGAGGCATACGAAAGTGGTATCTTAGGATCAAAAGCTTGTGGGACTAACTTTAGTTTCGACATGTTCATCCAACGAGGTGCCGGACATTATGTTTGCGGTGAAGAGACCGCTCTAATTAATTGTTTAATGGGTGAAATAGGTAGACCGCATAAAAAGCCACCTTACCCATCGGAAAAGGGCCTTTTTGAAAAGCCGACGCTGGTGCTAAATGCAGAAACTGTAGCTTATGTGTCTACAATTTGCCGAAGAGGTGGCGAGTGGTATGCTTCTTTAGGCGTGAGCCCCGACGAAACTGGAACCAAACTGTTTTCAATATCTGGTCATGTCAATACGCCATGTTTGGTGGAGGAACAACTTGCTGTACCATTGCGGTATTTGATCGAGTGCCATGGTGGTGGTGTCATAGGCGGTTGGGACAATCTTTTAGCTGTTATTCCGGGAGGCGCTTCCTCTCCCATTGTACCAGCGAAATATTGTGATGATTTAATTTTAGATTTTGAGTCTCTTGAGCGTGTTCATTCTAATATGGGTACCGGGGGTATTATAGTGATTAAAAAGGGCACTGATGTTTTACAAGCAATGGTTCCCATCTTGCACTTCTTTAAAATTGAATCATGTCATCAGTGCACGCAGTGTCGAAACGCTTCCCAATGGTTTGATCAATATTTGCACCGTTTTATTAAAGGTGACGCTCAACCTGAAGATATTGACTGGATTTGGAAAATAGCTGAATATTCAGCCGGTAAAACCTATTGTGGCTTCTCGTATGGTAATGCCTGGGCCATGGAAGGTATTATACGAAATTTTCGACCAGAGATTGAGGAAAGAATGAAACAATTTGCTGCGAGTACGAAATCATAGAATTTAGAGTGCGAAAAATGCAATAGCTATTTTAATTAATTAATTATAATTATTTTCTGTTAATTTATATTGCTGGCAATTAAAAATATGTGAAGCAAAACTTAAAACTTCATTGTCTAATAACAAAATAATTCGCAGGGAAGAAGTCGGTTAAAAATTATATACATTGATGTATATATCAATTATCCCGAGGTATCATCAACATTATTCCGTTTAGAATTTTCAGGGCCTTCACTAAGTATATATATTCTTAATCAATATCACAATCAGTACAAAAGTGACCGTGCGGTAGCATTACAACATTATTCGCCGCCGAAAGTTGAAATTTGGAGTCCAAGACAAGGCAAAATCTGTCCAACGGGCACGTCTTCAATTTTCCAAATTCACTTATCATATATACCCTATAATATAGCTTCAAAGTTTATGAGGGATGAATATGTTAAACATGGGTATGATCGAATAATTGACACGCCCACCATGTATAAAAACCTATATTTAGAGAAAAGTTTAACTGGCTTAGTAAAATTTAACATATATCTCAAAGAGGGTCATGCCTAAAATTTACGATTTTTCCAGAAACTAGAGTCAGACAGCTCGCGTTGATGTGCGTCGATTTCGTCACAACAACAATTCTTAGCTTTTAAAGAGCGTCTGTACAAAAAATCGTAGAATCTTTTTTGAAAGAGACAAACAGAGTCGAAACGCAGCAACATGGGCTATCTGATTAGCATTAGTTAGCATTTGTCAGTTTTCCTCATTATGGTTAGTGAAAGTATTTACGTACTAACAACAACAAGACCATATGGTAACACCTGCAAAGGAAGATTATGCTTTTACCTGACATACAAATCTAGCTCGCTACTAACTAAACACTGATGTCATGCGGTAAAATATTAGCAAAGGTTTGAAAAATGTATTAGAAAATAGGCTAAAAAATGGCCATTTCTCAAACACAAATATGGCCGTGGCAGTATCACAATTCATTTCGTTTGTTATGAAACAATTTTCATCTATTGATACAATATTAAGTTTTATAACTTAAACTTAAAGAAACAAATTTAAAGAGACATCTGTTAAAATTATTTAAAAAACTCATTTAATCATTTCATTTGAAATATTAGGGAATCACGTTTTGAATGAATAGAGTTGGGAAAGATGGTTATGTTGTGAATTGAAATCTTATTTTCCCACTTGTGAAGAAGAATGGTGAACGCTTGTGAAAGTTCTTCCTCGTCTATGCTCTTAAGAAATCTAAATCTACACATCTGGCAATCTAATGAGCAAGAGCAGTTGTGAATAAAAGTGACCTCATTTTTGGAACACGCCAATTTCGATTTCAATCGTCAGGTATCCATCATGTTTCAAATTCAGATATTTTTGGAACAGCGGACTTGTACCACATTCACAACTGTACATATATTGGCCATTAATTGTACACCATTTATATATATATGGAAGCTGAAGACATCTTAAGGTATTGAACTGGATGTTGTTTTAATCTAAAAGTGCCATTAATGATATCTCATGTATGTCCTTTCAATAGAGCAAACCCTAGATAATGCCCAACATCAACATGTATATACGAGCATAAACCATCTAATTACAAATTTTTATCGTACACTTATTATGATAATAGATTCACTGGCTGCGTGTGTCACAGACATGTATAACACATAAATCGCTTTTATTACATATAATCTCTGGCCATTTTCTACGATCTGTCTGCCTTTGACATAAGAGAGATGAACACTTTCAGGCCTACTCACCTTATTGTAGCTAAATAAGTTTCATTTAATCGCCATTTTATTGTTGTTTTTTTCTGAAATTATTTGTTTTTTATTTAGTTTAATGGTTATATATGTGTATGTATAGATATTATGCAATGTATGTATAGTATGTAATTTTGTGAACTTATACTTGTAAGTTATACGTGTTGCCATGTGCCACTTATAATTTGGTTTTGCATTCTTCTTAATGCTTATGAATTATTTCTTGTTTTTTTTTTTTTTTGTTTTTGTTTTTTTAATATTTATATATTTCCATGTGTTTATGCTCTTTCATTTAAAAAATTATGTTGTAAATTTCTTCTTCTTTAATCATAACAAATGTATAAGTATGTGTGTAGTATATATATTGGTTTAATTGGGTATAAAAAATAAGTTCCATTTTGAATGTATAATTTTGATTTTTCGCTCCATTTATAAAAAAATAGCATCAAAGGACTATCCCATGAAATGAAAAAACCTAGTATTTGACTTTGTGGGAAAGACCTCAAACGCTTAAATTAGATTCTTCTCACTTTGTTTTATTCTATAATTTAAAGTGTAATTTTGATTTTGCCAAATTCAGGATTTCTACTTACAACTAATTTTGATTAAAATGCCAATTGAGAGATTTGAATAGCCAGCGTTAGAGATAGACATGTAGTGTGACAATGTATTCTTAATGTTCGATTGGATCCGTTTTGACTTAATGCTCTTATTAAAGGTACTTGAAAATGTTTTTCTTTTTCCTTTAATTAATATGTTCTTTATTAAAGATTATATATTGGCAATGAAAGTAATAGTAAAACATTTATATATAATTAAGCTTATTAACTAAATTTTAAGATTACATCAACATTATCATTTGATTTTGATTTTGGGCTCTTTTCATTAAAAATTTAAATAAATTGAAAAATAAAAAAGGAAGAGGAACGAAACGAAGCGACTAATAAACTTTTTTAAAAATAAATTTTGGTTTTGGATGCTCGCTTTTTGGAGGGAAAAATTAAGCAGATATTCAGCCTTATTATGTGTATAAAACGCCGTCGCCGTCATCTTTAATTTCTAGACGCCTTCACTACAGCATTTCATCGAAATTCCGGTATGAATTATGACACACAATACCGAAAGTTAGACGAAGCACTGGCGAAGCAAAATTCGTTACAATCAATATCGATAAACAATTGGTATAGCACATTTTCGTTCTAAAAAATCACATCGCTCCATAAGCTTTATCATAATTTAATTACGCATTTTTTATTGTACACCTTTTCCCCTAAAGCGCTAATTGCACTGAAACCCTCTTCACTTGTATTTCTTAACCTTAAAGTTGTGTATAAATTATTATTTTTCTTTTTCAACAATTCTGTCTTTTGAAAAGTTCTTCGAATTCAAAAAGGAGGACTTGAGGCTTCTTTTTAATAGATTAAGTTAAGTTTTCCAACAAAAACCCTCTTCTCGATCCATTTTCCGAGTCTAAATCTCTAAATTATGTAAAACTGCAACAGAATCTCGTTTTCTTTATTGACGCTCTGAAGTTTAGAAAAGAGATCTTTAGCTAAAAAATTATTGAAATTATTATGAGGGTGAAGATTTTCAACAACATATTACCACGTATTCATACTCTATTCACATATTTTTGTAGTTCAGCGAAAACATCACTCAGCGGTCATCTCTTATACTACTTTAAATGATTTTTCCCAGATGTTTAAATATATTCGATAAGTGAAAACTTATAAATCATTGTTATTAGAAAAAATCATTGTTATGACCAAAAAATTCCAACTTTTAAATGAAAACAAGTAAAACCTTATCTTATTAGACGTGTGCCAAACCTAGGACATCCATCATCATTAACCCCTTCCAAAAAATTAGGAAATAACGTCTCAATTTCTTAATGTAAACTTTATTTTCATAGGAGGCAATCTACGGCAAATATTCTAACGAAACCTATCTAACATCCATAATAAGTTCACTTAGGCAAGCGTGCTTAATTTGACTTTTCCAAATATATAAATAATCAATAATTAAAATTTTGTTTTTGTATCTCTCAGGCTTTGTAAAATATGTAAAAAAGGAAAAACCCTAAAAACTATACGTTTTGTAAAATTGTAGGAAGGTCCGATTTTACCCATTTTCAGCAGGATACTTTTGAAACATCGATAAAGAATATATAATGCGTGTACCAAATTTGAGAGCGATATCTCAATTTTTATGACTGCGAGAGTTCCAACAAACAGGTGTATTATTCACACAGACACCCAGGCGGAGAAATTAACTACATCAACTTTTCTTTTGAAGCTGATCAAGAATATATATACTTTTGGGGGTGTGGTTCGTCCCCTTCTGATACTTACAAACGTCTGAACAAAAACAATATACCCGCACATCATTCTGATGATGGGTATAAATACACAAATTGAAAGTGGGAAAAAACCTTCTAAGTTTGCAATTTTTTATTGCGTTTTAAATTGGATTTCTTGAAAAATCGGCACAGAGCCTAACTTTCCTCCAGAGCAACGACCTTCGACTTTTTACAAAGTTTGATGCACCACTTTATGAATGTATTCCCCAGTCGATATTGAATACAATATGAAATATATTTTATTTATAAAACATCTCCATGAATTATTTTCATCCCAAAACTGCTGGTGACAGCAAAATATATATTTTACTCCATACAATACCTATGTAATAGAGCATAAGGGTGCATTTCTGTTATAAAATATTATATGAAAAATCTACAAAATATGTCAACGAACATTTTTTGGTAAGGATAAAAACATCATTTATTATAATGTAACATTATTTCTCCCTGACGTTATTTTCCATTCCACACAAGCACATCTTTTTTTTTAAAGTTCGTATTCTCAAGCTCAGGCCATCATACTGCAACATAGTAAATTTATGAAAAACGGTTTTGTTACACATTTTAAACATGCAAATATTATTATATTTGAGGGGTATGCATATATCGAGGAAGGACAAAAAATGCCACAAAATGCAAAGAAACTGAATCAGGTACACCACCCCTCTGTACACATGCATGTAGGTCACTCCATAAAGCATTAACCACAGGATGTTCGATAGAGTGGCTGAGTATGTGTGTGTGAATAAGGTTCCTATGTGGAATTTTTGCAACTGTTTAATGCAAAATATGAACGCGAACCCAATGCATGACAATAAAAATTGCAGGATAAATTGAAACTATTAGAAAAATGGCCATAAATTCGATATTGAGCAAAAAATAAACTAAAATAAAAACGAAAAACGAAAAATAGCAAAAATTTGGGAATCAATATAAAGCACTCTGTTTTTATTGTTGTTTTCATTTTGTGATGCCCATTAACATATTTACATACGCTTGTATGTCACATTTCCCTTTGTGGAAATTTTTGTGAATGTTTAAATGTGAAGTGAACTTTCAAGGCAGAGGTCGCTAACGTAAAACAAAATTTGTATCGCTTGGATAAAATTTAGTTCTTAAGGGTGTTGTATGAGTACACTTGAAAAAATATTTTAAAAGAAATTGTAAGCACTCTATAACATATATACACGTTATCACATGTTAGGTAATAAGTAAAAATCCTTTCTTTTATATAAAAAATTCAGACAATCCCTCACTGTCATTAGATTTGTATGATAGGGTCAGTTGCATATCACGGTCATGGTTGTAAGAATAGATAATGGACATAACACCCGAATCTCTTATGAGGAAGATCATAGATTTAATTCCTGTAGAGCGTAGAAGTTCGAATTAGGAGTCTGAGAAAAAAAGGCTGCACGGTACGTTCAAATATTCTTTTTTGATTTTTTGATACCCACCATCTTAAAGTTAGAGTGAAATATCTCTATGTCATATAAAAACATTTAAAACTCCCAGAAATAAGCTCCATGATCCGTAGGCTCTAAATATCTGTTTGTTTGTGGATAATATTATCCTGACCGCAAAATTGGGAAAATTCGCCAAGTCCGCATGCTCACAGTGCAACATAAACCAAAGCGATACGTAAAGTAAGACTTTCTAGGTCAAAACATAAACTATTTCTAAAGATGATGAATCCGAAGAGTTGATGTAACCTAAACACGGTCATGCATATCTAGATCGACTCAGTTTTTCATCCTGATCAAGAACAAACAACTTAGTATACCCCCATCTAAAGTGGAAAAATACCGAAATGAACCTTACGATCATATCGATACATCTGTATCTCGACATTTTTTAAGTGTACGTCATTATTTGTATTCGAAAATATGCTTTACTCAAAAAAATCAAAGAAAAAAGGAACAAAATTTATAATATCAAATTTCTGTCCACATTCTATTATGGTAAAGAAATCAACAAAATTATAATTTCCACGAGGATTATAATGGCAAACATCGATTGAAGACATTAGGGAAAAAAATCGTATTGAAAGTGGAAATTTGCATCGACACGTGTGTTTCATAATTACGAGCCGAAACAAAAAATTATAAATAGAAAATCAATAGATTCGCTTCCTGATAACTAACACCGAAGTCAACCCCTGGCTACTCGGGCATCCCCTAATCAATAGTTTTACTTTTTTTTTTTTAGAAAATTTAACTTATTTTTGTGTAAACATTTCATTTATAGTGAAAAATCCATTTTTTTTTTATGTAAAACGGAGGACCAGAAAAAACTTCTTCCGCCATCTGGTTGGTTTTTTTGTTTTTGTTTTTTTCTAAAAAATATTTGAATAGAATCATTTGACCATAATGTACCACTATAAACACGCTCAAATACAGTTTCCTTTTTGTTCATTATCAGTAGACACAAGTGGTTACCATTGTTATGGACATTTGATGATTTTCCTATAGGGGAGTTTTTTATTTTGTTATTATTTTTTTCAACTCTATTAAAAAAGAATCTTAAATGTCTTTATTGTATTTATTCTTTTTCTTGTTCCGTATTTAGTAGGAAGTGTGGGGGGAAGTTATCATCTCTTTTTATCTTGAACGTATGACAAAATCAGCAAAAACTGAGTGAGTGTCATTATGTAAGACTTGCAACTGTTGCATGAAGTCTTTGTAATATTATGGAATGGTCAAAAACTGTTTTTGGATTTGCAAAAAACCAAGAAGAAGATAACTGTGCCCCTTCAAGACAATGTAATAATTTAAATATAAAAGTTTTTATACGAAGTTTATCATTTCGTATGCAACACCCAGAAGGAGGCGTCAGAGACCCTCCAAAGTATATATAAAATATATAATACTTACGCAGAGCGTTTTTTAAAATGGGTTAAATCAATTTTTAAAAGCAAACGGAGGTATTATATAAAGATAATAGACCGAAGGCGCTGAAAATCATTGTTTGGAAATAATTCAATTATCAGAGTCTCTAAAACCTTCTTCTTAATATAAAATTGCAATAAATAACAACGACTCTAACACGGGAAATAATAATAAATATTCTACACATTTTTCTGCGATGTTTTCACTTGGAATTCTTCTGGCCTTAAGACAGAAATATGTAACATTGGCGACGGCGGTTAAATAAAGCAATTATTATAAAAGGTTTTCATGTATTAATAAATGCATAACAGAAAAATAAATTCAATGAACTTTCATTTAATTTAAATATAACATTTTATATGTTGCGTTAATTTTATAAATTAAGTGAAAAATTTGGAAACTTTTAAGCAAATATCGATATAATATATTTATAAAAAATATGTAAATTAAGGAAACAAAATTATAATTACTACTAAGGAACATAAATAAATATTTATACACGGGTTTTATTCATTTTATTTATTTAAAATAAGTTAAAAAAAAAATCAAAATTTGGCTAAGGCCAAAGTTTAAATACCCTCCACTTCTACGACATATGAAAATTATGGACACGTTATGTACAAGATAACGCCCTCGAATAAAGTACGTATTACGTATTAATTTATAAGTCAGGTTTTAAGCCAAATAAGTGGACATTTTGGGCGTGTTATGTTAAACGATCTCAGCCCATTTTTGACCTTTTGAAAAATAGGCGAAATATAAGTAGAAAACGATTGTGGGCGTGACACTTGATTAATTGCAGAAACCATAATATCAAGGCTGTATAAAATATTAACTCAAGAAATGTATTTTTGCGATTAGGTGCGTCCCAATAACAGACAAAACCACATCGTCTCGATTCAAATTTACAGCGGATGAACAAAATAATATGAACACCATGCAATATAGTGCATCTTGCTGTATGTTGGCATGTTTCGTGTAAATAATGCGACGCATATATATTGCACGGTTTACATGCAAGTCTTGTGGGTTATATTACACGCATTGTTCTACAGTTTCAGTGTAATATACGGTTAAAGCAAACGATCGGTGAAATGTGTGATCTTTCAGTAACCACCGAAATGACAGCATGCACAAAACATGGTAAAACATCATCGGCGAAGAGACAGAGATGGACGAACATTAAAAAGAATTGTGGCCAGACCACATTAAACTATCGCGGCAAAAGTGACAGCAGAACTCAACACTCACTTGAGTAATACTCGACACTTTGACAAGGACAGTACAGCTGGAGCTCCACAAAGCTAACATTCGTGGAAGTGCTGCAATTTTGGAACTCTTGTTCATATTATATTTTCCATCCCCTGCACATACTCTAGCGCGTGACCATATGCGGAATATTAAGACTTAATGGAGTGTATAATTGTAATATTTGTTCGACTTTAGCAATTGCTATAAAGGCACTCAGCTGTGGTATGTTTGGCAAATGATTTTTACTGTGAAAATAGCAATTGCTAAAATTATTTATGATATATTCTTGATTTACTCTTTCTTATTATTGTTACTATTCCGTTGCGCAACTTAATGAGCTGCTCTTATAAGTTACTTTTTATAAATGTTTATGTAAATTTTAAATACAGAAATAAGTGTTATCAAAGTAAAGTAAATGATAAAATTCATTTGTTTTTAAATGTAAATTAAATAAATGACTAGACTTTTGACAAGCATTTGTAAAATGTTGAAAGGAATGTTTCGAATACAAAAAATTGTTTAAATTTAAAATAAAAAACTGGTTTAATATTATTTATTTAAAAAAAAATTAATTAATATTTTGTAAATATTTACTTGAGGTAGCCTTCGGTTTCGTTTGTCCTTTTGTTTTTTTGTTTTTTTTTTATATATACTATATTTTAACTCCTTTTTCGTTAGTTGTACTTTTGCCCTGAGAAAAGTGTAATTTTATTTATTTATTTTTTGTTATTTATGTGTTCAACGGCTTACTTAAGACATTCCTGATTGGTTTAGTTGTGTTTTTTGTGTTTTTGGAAATTGTAATTAAATTCATGGTTTGGGTTTGTAATTGTATTTGATTTGAGCAAAGCAAGTGGGGCGGGGGCCTACTATGATATATATAGTATATGGATATTTATATTTCGATTGATATTAAACTTTGTCTATGTATAAAACCCTGCTATATTTTAAGTTTATTGGTTGATATATGTACGTATTGTATATGTGTTATATGTATGGTGTAGGCTAAATATTAGATACTAAATTGTATTTCCTCTATTACTAGGTATTATGCGCTATATAGTTTCAACTACCTTTATAATTTTGTATAAATGTTTGATTTTTTTCATGTTTTCATTTTTTCATTTTTTTACTTTTGTTATTGATAGCTTACGTGTTTTTTTTTAATTTTTACTTTATTTTTAATTCCAAGTATTATAGCCTTCTAATCGAATTAATGTTTTTGTCCCATAGATATTATGATTGAAAAGAAAAAGTGTAATTTCCCTATAAAATCTAAGTGAGTGAAAAGTGTGTTTAGGAACTTTACTAACCATTTATAATTAATTATAAAACTAAGAAAATAATTCATACAAAACGATTGTACTCTATTTTATATGAATAACTGTAAAATCATTGCACAATATGGCCACATTGAAACGTTGTTCTTTTTTATCTTTTTCAACACTCAGTCTTTTTTATGTGGGGTACATAGTTTTGTTAAAATATGTTTCGTTGGAACAATTCAATATAAGGATGTTGTTCCAAAGACAATGTTTCCAATCTGGCAACACTTTGTGCTCTGTGCGTAAAGTGCATCCCACTGCTTTACTAATTTTTAAGCTGGTGTTAATTTAAAGGTTATACTTACAGTTCCGGTTAAACGCTCTCTAACGGGTAAGTAAACAATTGCGGGTATAAACCGATTATTATCGCTGGACTCGGGAACGCTTTCCACCTTAAAAGCTTGCATCTGGACAGGAGCTTCGTTTGCATTGTTGTGTGCGTGATATTTGGGTACCCCATATGTAGCTATTTGTCCAGTTTTCGTAGCCACTTCTTCCATAAATTGTTGATTTAGAGATTGTATGGGCGACGCAGCTACAGACCGCTTCATCTCCTTATTCATAATAACGGCTGATGGTTGGGTATCATTCAAAATTGCCTTCATATTGGATTCATTACTTTTTACCTTCACATTATTCTCATTTTCTTTGTCATAATCAGTACACATTATGTTTGGCGATGATGATGATATTGGTAAAGTTTTATTTGTATTGTTTTCTTTACTCTTTCGATTGTTTTCGTTTACATTTTCTATTTCTACTTGATCCTGCATAACTATGTTGCTGTTGTGTTTACTGTAATTTGGGTCATTTGGGTCATTGTTGCCCGTGATAGAATGCGTTTTTTCGTGTATGAACAAGAAGGCATAATAGGGTGTGGTAAATGAACACATAGTACATTGGTATTCCTTGAAACGTGATATTGGTGGTGGCGGTGGTGTTTCTTTTAATGTTTGCTGTTCTTGTTGTTGATTCGAATTCAATGTTTGGTTGGTAGTATTGAGGAAGTGTTGAGCATTTAAATTATGTAAAGCTTGCGCTAGTTGTGATGATGATGATGGTGCAGGCGTGGAGCTGTCTGAGGAAGTGGCGCCATTTGGTGTTTTCAAAATTGGACTAGAAGTCTTGGCCGCATTTTCAGAATCTTCATTCATTTCTTTTAATTTATCACCTCCCACGGAGCCATGATCATTTTGTAGATGCGAGCGTAACCACTTTGAACTGCGAAAACGTTTTGTACACAAAGGGCAGATTTCCTGTTGGCTACTATTTGAATCTAATCTTAAACTCGCACCACTGCCGAAGGGATTTTCACTCATTGAGCGATGGGTCACGGTATCCGTTTCCGTTATTGGCGTTTGGGATGATTGTGTTTCTAAATTTAAACCATTTTGCCGCGTTGGATGTGGTAATGCCGGAGTGCCCTCCTCAATAATACCGTGTGTGTTGTGCTTGTGTACCCTCAGAAAGTACTTACTGCACAATTCTTTGTTACATATATTACATACTACGCCTCCAATTTGTGCGCCATTTTCGATTTCTATGCCGTGCATTCGTTGCATATGAGTTTTCATGAAATATTTATTGCACAACTCCTTGTTACAAATCTCACAATAACTACTTGTCGGTGTTAGGGAATACGGTGGCCGTGGGTTAGCCACTACCGCAGCAGCGACGGCAGCTGCTGCGTTGGTATTTATAGGACGTTCGGGTGTAATGAAGCCTTCCGACCCCATAACAGGCAGTAAATGTATTTCGGCGATATGTTTATGAAACTCGCTTAAAGTAATAAATTCCTGATTGCAAGCCGTACAACGTAATTCTCCGACTGGCGTAACCAAATTACCGGGTGATCCGTTTGGAGATTCTTTCAACATTGTTTGTTGTAAAGGTTGTAAAGGCAGTTGGGTTCGAGCAATTGCATTATGTTCGGTTATGAGATGGGTTTGCAAAGCATAATGATTCTCCGCACCTTGACCGCATATGTGGCAATTTAACGTTGTTGATGGTTTGCCTCCTCCACTGCTAAACTCTGTTAATTGTTGTATCATGGATTGAAGTTTCTGTAAATTCTGCAAGCCTACCGTTGCTTCAGTATTTTCGCTCCCTAACAAATTTTTACACTTTTCCGTAGAATTTTCAGATTCTGCAGTTCGTTGCCATTCTTCTTCGTCTTCGTCGGGAATTTCAAGCTTTATACGCTTAATAGGTTGCACCGATTCTTCCAAGTTATCTTGAGAACGTTGGGATAAAACCGACTTTTCGTCTCCTCCGCTTGTCATTAGATTTAATGGCATGTTCATGAAGGGCCACACCGGTAACTTGGGATAGTTGAGATTTTCGTTGTCATCGGGCGGCACAAAAATGCCATGACGCTTCCATTTATGGGTACGTAAAAAATATTTATTGCAATATTCCTTGCAACACAACTCGCAAAAAGCGTCCGGGTTAATAACGCCAAGATGTTTTAATTTGTCATAAGCAAAATTGGATTCACGAGCCTGCTGTTGAGAGTTCGGTGACAACTTATGTGGTTGTGGCGTAAAAGAGACTTCTTCTTGTTCCAAAAGGAAATCTTGTCGAAAATCTTCCATTAAATTCGACTTATTTTCATTGGCGGCTAAACTTAATGGGGGAGTGTAAGAGTCAGTTTTTATTTCCGTAGTAGATGATGATGATGAGTAAGTGTGATGCGGACTCTGCTCGTGCGCTTTGGCCCGATGACGACGCATAGCAAATATGTTGGTAAAGCGTTTTGAACATATGTCGCAATAGATGGGAGCTGAAGCTGCTGGCGATGTTAGAAGTTGCCGTGTGGTAGACGTTGTCTCCACACTTTTGCGCACTACATCAGATTTTTCCATTTCCAAATGCTGCTGCTGTTGTATTTGCATTTGTAGTAGGTGATTCATGGCTAACAAACTATTTGTAGGACTGCTGTTGATTAGATCAGTTGTTGTACTGTCGTAGATGCCGTGCTTGTTTGCTTTATGCGTTTTGAGAAAATATTTATTACAAAATTCTTTATTGCAAAGTTCGCAAAAAGCTTCTGGATTAAAAATACGTAAAGCGGGCCTTTGTAGACCTTCGGCATTGGCGAAACCCCCCGAATTTAGACCCAATAAGGGCGTATAGGTGCCGCCAACTGTTGTTGCAGTAAAGGGAAAGCCGAGATTTGATAGGCTAGCTCTCAGCCAAGTCGATGACGATGGCAATTGATTTTTGCCATTAGCTAAATAGGATGAGAGCACATCATTTGTTGTTGTAGTTCCGCTTTCTGAGAGTTCCTGCTTCACTTGAACCGATTCGGTTTGTTCAGAGTCACTTGTTGTCAGGTTTTTTACACGTTCTTTTTGATTATGCTCCTGCATTATATGATAATTTAATTTAAATTCGTTATCGAAATTTTCGCCACATTCTTTACAATAGATTTGGTACGCGATTCTTCGATTAATTTTAATTTGACCTTCTTCCTCTTCCTCCTCTTCTGCTCCTTCCCTTACAGTGGAAAATGTTGGTGATGAAGTAGTCGTTTTTGCCTCCACTTCTGTTGATATGTGTTCATTATCTGGAAATACTTGTTGCTGTTGGTTAGGTTGAATAAGCCCAACCGCTTTGCTTAATTGTTCGAAGGATTTTGGCAAGAATATTTTCGATAATCCATACTCTTCATCAACATATGGTTTATGGCTAAGTTTCTCAGAATCTGATTTGTCAGTTCCAAGTGGTTCATTACAAGCCAAAGAAGTTGTTGCCATAGAAGCTGTTTTATTACGATCCATAGGAAAATCATGTGGATTGGAGTGTTGGCTTCTCTTTTGAGCAACCTCATTTATGGCTTCCAATAGCTGCAACTGCATGGCTGCATTAGCCGCTGCTGCCACAGCAGCCATTGCCGTTGTACAGTCGCTGTCATCTGTAGCATTAGCATTTGTACGATTTCTCTGTACGTTAGAATTAATATATGCGGAACTACTATTGTAACTATTGTCATCTCTATTAGCATTATTAAGAAAGCTACATTTCATCGATGCCGAAAAGTATGGTGATAACGATGCGTGCTGTTGTTGTAAAGTTGAATGTGTTAATAGAGTGGATGTCGATGAGGAAGATGTTGTTGCTTGTAAAGACGCTTCTAAGGATTCTCCGATGCATTCATTATTTAGTTTGTTCCTTTGTTGTTGTTGTTGTTGTTGCTGTTGCTTGGTCGTTGTTGTGGTAGTTGGCGTTGTTGTCGTTGTTGTGCGACTTATCACTGATGAGGAGGACGAGGCGACGGCGGCTGATGATGAATTGTTGGACACGTCAGATGGGGCAGTATCCTCGTTATTTAAGTCAGGCGGTGGGGTAGCATATATAGAAGAGGCCATTTTTCGTTATTACTGAAATTTCGTATATAAGAAAAAAGCGGCAGGAAGAAAAAACAAATAACATTAACATAATTTCGTGGCAGAAAAATAGATCGAATTTCATTAAAATTTCTAGGGTTAATTATTGTATTTCTGTTATTGTTATGTATGTGAGTGTGTGAGACTATCGCTGTACGCATTCATATGTAATGTACATGTATGGCGCGCAATATTTTATTGGCAGCATGCGGGGCATTTTTAATATTATTCAAGCTGTGGATAATTTTTTATCGTACTTCAAGGGACTAATTAAAATATATTCATTGTATATATTCGTGCAAATGTATGTTGTATTGTATTATAAGTACGAGGATGTAAAGAAGGCCACATAATTTAATGTTTTGTCCTTTTTTTTTTTGGATTCATAACAATTTATGCGCATGACTAATAATTTCCAGAAGTCGTTGCTTATTAAATTCTAAATAATACAAACGCTTATTTATTTTCTTAACACTTGTATTCTGTGTATAAGAAAACCTAAGAACAAAGTATTGGAGTCTTTATAAATTCTCCCGGTATAGACCCGTTCCATGTACAGCCACCTCTGCTTTGGTTTTCCGTCAAAATTTCATAAACTTCTATAATAAATTTTGAGCCATTTGCAATAGATTTCATTCAGTTTTCCAAAGTGAAACTTCATACAAATATATTTAAAACGTGGGAGCACAGATAGCCAATCGAATGAGAAGGTGATTTTGGATATTTAGGTACAATGCAAACATGTATCTACTTTGGATTTACTGCGAAATTGGCCCAGACGCTGCTCGACAACAATTCTTTCGGGCCTACTGCGAAATTAACTCAGATACATTTAATTGACAAAAATTTCACTTAAAATCCGAAAAAATCTCCTGAGAAACTGTACTTAGACGCTCACTTAACAAAAATTATTGCGAAACTACTCCACAATTAATTTATTCACTAATTACTAATAACTACTAACTAATTATTTTCATTTCCAACTCTATCCGAATCTACTCCGAATCTCTAAACCCTGCACCACTGGTATATATGGCAAAGGGTATATTAAGTTTGTGCCGATGTTTGCAACTTCAAAACGACATATGCCACACCCACTTTCAATTCTACCGATTGATTCAGAATCAAAATCTGAATCGATTTAATCACGTCCGTCTGTCTATCCATGTAAATATGTACGCAAGCTATTGGCCGTGCACAGAGACATGAACCAGTCCAAAGAAGAACTTCATTGTAAACGGAACAAAAAATTTTTAGACCCAATCAGTTCTAAAAATTGTTTGTAATCAGTACCTATTGTAATGAAAGTCTTCGTATGGAAAACAATCGACAAATTTGGTGAAGAATAGTTAATTAGTTTCATAAATCAATTTGATGTCAAATTTGGAACCGATCGGACCATTTTTATAAGCCCTTCCCATATAAATATATTTCACAATGTAACTTATATGGCAGTGCCTCACTTATGCAGACACAAGGAAAGTAATTGTAGCATAATTTAACCAGATATGTGGTGTGGGGCGGGGTCGGACTGGACCAGTTTTACTTGTTTTACCATAACTTTCACAAACGTGAAAAATAAGTTTGGGGAACTCTGCTACAAGGTATCCTACGATCGCACTTGATTGATTATATGAGTTTCCCTGTTTGTTTTTTACTTTTCACTTTGGCACATTTTATATTTTTCTTCCCATTTTGCTCTTGTACACTTTCTTTTCAATTGTCGTCCTTGTTTTTGGATTTGTTGTTGGTGTTGTTGTTGTTGTTTCATTTTAGTCTTGGCAACGTAAAATTGAATTCTTTTCCTGTTAACAATAAGTATTCGTAAGCTTTAAACACAAGCACATTTTTATTTATAATATCCATCTTACATACATACATATACGCCACTTACACAACCGCACCCGGTCTGGTCACAGAGCAAAATATTTTGTAATATAGCAGAAGAAGAAGAAAATGAACAAACTGCCATAATACATAATTTTTGTAAAAGTCTCACTCCCACGATAATATATTATACACACACACACACACACACACGAATATAAAAACATTTCACTTGGCATGCCAGCAAAAATGTTCCAGCTTGCCAACAGAAAAACACAAAATAACTAAATAAACGAAGAAGCACGCAGGAGGCAATCTCAATATATTCACGCCTTATACCCCCGGCCACAATGCCATAATGATAACAATAACAACAACATACACTACACCCTCATACAGTCAAATTTCTTTCCTGGCCTTCAACCGCGAGTGAGGCAGAGAGGGCGAGCGAATGGAAAAATAAACGAAGAGAAAAAGACATTTTTCTACTGGCAAACAAAATATTCGATTAAAGAAAATTACAAATTTTCTTCACTTTTCTCATAAATAGAAAGGAAATAAAAATAAAGCATAAGCCCGAATATAATATGAGTTATGCTCGCCTCCATCCTTTTCTATACATACAAACAAACAAACAAACAAACGAACACACACACATACGTGTAGACGAAGTTTTATTGAAGAACAGAGTCTAGCATAGTTTTATGCCTGCCAACTGCCTCCGCTATGCTAACCTCCAGACACCCTTTTTAGTTTCTTAAATTTTACCTTAAGTCGTACAAACACCCATGTACACACAAACAATCAGACAGACAGACAGACAGACAGACAGGCGAGAATAGGTTGTACATACAACCTACAACATACAACATATACATATATGTAAAGAAAGGTTTATACTTGTTTACACGTATGCATGCGTGTATATATGTGATTATAAACATGTATGATAACTTTTCTAAAACTTATAAAAAATATTTTTTCTTTACTGACACGCATCCACACACACACACACCAGCTATTTCTTTAGCCTGTAAGTTGGTAAACATAAATTTCGTTCTTCAGAGGGGCAAAAACTCTTCAACGCTTACACAAAAACAAAAATAAAAACAAAATGAAATAACAACAAAAGCAACAATGAGAATGTACGAAAAGCAAAAACCAATAGAAGAAGCTGAGGCCAAATAGCAGCAACAATAATAACAAGGACAACAACAAAAACAACAACAACAACAGCGACGATATCAAAAAAAAATTTAATACAACTTTATTGCTTTCCGTACACACATGCATACATACACGTTTGTAAACGTTTTTATATACGTTTTACAATGAAATGAAAAAAGTCAATAAACAAAACAAAACAACAACAACAACAGAAAACATGATAACCAGGACAAAATGTGAAAAATTTCATATAAAAATTCTCAACAATATTTATTAAAGGCAGAACAAAACAAAACAAGCAAAAAAAAAACAACTTGTTTTTATAACAGCAACGACATCCAAAATGAAAACAACAGCACAAGTAAGCAATTAAAAATAATATATGGTGTAAGCCACATCTGCTATATACGAGTACTTCCGCACTTATACATAAACTGTGGGCGTGGCATGCCCACTTTTAATGACCATTGCAGTATAAGCAATATTTTACGTTAAAAAGTCGATTTGTGCACCAAAAAAAGTTTTTATGCATTGTAGACGTGTCTGTTATCGAATTCCGTCCATTTTTACCACATCGGTATAGAAAGTATATATTATTTCCTATATTAGAACCACATATCTATTTTTTTCTCTGCGAAATAACGATAACTCTCCCATATGCCTCCAACTCATGGTAATGTAATCACCGGGTAATGCATGTTTTATGCATAGGTGTAAGTAAGGGGGAAGCCCGGACAAACTGCAAACAGACCAGCCATGAAATTTCACACCACAGGTTTACGCACAAACAAAAAAATCGCGGGAGATGACTCAGTTTAACAGGTGATGGACATATTGCTTGGCAATCTTTCAAATTTCAAATTTCGAGGTTTTTGGGAAAGCGGACTCGGGTCACTTTCAAAATAAACCCGTCACATATGCAGTCAAAGGCAATGACATGATGTTATGTAAAGAATACAAAAAGTTTAACATAAAAACAAACCTTGGCCCCAGAGTCTTGGTTTAATTTATTCTATTTTCATCATTACTTTTGTTGAGACATGGCAACAAAAATATTTTATCAATTACTTGCACGCTTATTGGCATCCTCAAATATATCTCTCGTTAATTGTTTTTAAATCTCGTAAGAGGCTAAAACATTACCCGCAAAATGTTCGTTTGATAACACCAGGAATACAAGAAATATGTTTTGAAAAAAAAACCGTGTAAACGATGTGTTGAATTCTGCACATGCGCAACGTGTGCTAGGCGTGTGTGTGTCCTTCGGAACGTGCTCTCGAATACTGCATGATACAGCGAAAAAAACTACACAAACTCAATATATAAAAATAAGGAAATTTTTCCCTCAAAAAAGTACGAAATAAATTAAAAAAGAAAAAAACATTACAATGCACGTTCCTCACAATATCGATTGATTGTGCAGCAGCAGCAGCAGCTCACCGCAGCACCACACAATTGCACCAAATCAAGAGTATATTGTAAAATTGAACAGCAACAACAATAACAACAATCATGTGTGTGGTGGCTCATACTACAAATACGCTCATAATGCATATTGTTGCACTTTTATTGTGCGACAATATTTTTCAGGCTGCTTTTCCAACTCAACCAACCCAACCCAAATCAAGCAAAATATCAACAAAAAAAAACAACTTTTATCGATAATATTATACATATATGTGAGTATGTGTGTGCGTGTATAAAGAATTAAAAACTTCGATAAAAACACCCCAAAATACCAGAAATTATAGATTTTCCCTCAAAAAAAAAAAAAAACTTTATAAAAGAATCAAAAAGCAAGTACCAGTCGTCAGTGTGTAGCAGTGAAACGTAAAAAAAAACATATTACAAAGAAAAGCAAATAAAGCATACCTACATGGATGGCATGAGTAATGCCTATAAATATTGCTCATGTCTATGCACACACTCCGCATATGAAGAAACCAGGATCAGGCTCCGCCTTCTCGGTAATAATTTTCATACTTTGCCCTTACATTCACTGCCTGGTCCTACTATTCATTTTTCAACTTTGTTACATGTACGTCTATATCATACTTTGTACATATATATAATTTACATTATGTGTACGTGTGTGTATGTTGTCAATATTCAATAGTTTTTCAATTGATTATTATTTTGATACATTTTTCCATTTAACGAGTCACACTACTCACTTCAATCGTACATCTCTTCAACCCAAAGTACACTTAACTTTTTGTCGTTCTCTTTCTCTATTTTCCTTCTTCATCCATGTCTCCTTGCGTTCATATAAATTGATTTGTTGGTATTACATTTGGTTTTTTCATACAATAACAGGGAAAAACATATTATTTTATTGGTTTTCTGTAATCAACTGTCATGTATAAAGTTAATCAAATTGCTCAGTAGAGGCCTCATAGCTGTTTATGTATAATTTTGTATCCAATACCTTACGTAAACAAGTACTATTCACACATTATCAAAACGTGGGTAACACTCGGAATGAGAATTCAGCGAAACTTAAACTACGCCCACAATCAATCAATCAATGACCACCATTGCCAGTCGTTAACATAATTTTAGGCTGCTGAAAAAAGGTTCTAAGTAAGTAATCGAATTCTCGCCTCAAGCAAGTGCAGCGCCTTTACTTTTCTTAAGCATTTAACAAGGAGGAGGGACCTTGCGACATCAAACAACAACGTTTTGTTTTCCATATAAACTACCCCTAATGGTACAACTAAAAAACTTGAACAAGTTTATTTTCTATACTTTATGTGTGATCTTAAAAACATTGCTTCCCCTTGCAAGATAATTTTTACCTGGGACAGACAGAAGATTCCTTAATCTTTTACACTTTGTGGAATTTTTAAGATTCTTTAAAGGTTACAAATGTTTTAAGAAAGTGAGTAGACCTCTGACCTCAAAAATTTGCATAACTTCGTCAATCATGTTTAGTTGTTTTTTGTTTTTTGTTTTTTAAATACACATACTGATCACAGGCACACGCTCGTGTGAATTTGTTTTTGTATCTCTGTTAATGTCCTTTTTTTCGTACGTGTGCTTCTACAATCATTCCCTTGTATCAACAACTCCCTTCCGTTCGTTATCTGGCGCATTATCTAGCATTACAGCGTTTTTTACATTTTTATGATGATTATAGACCAGCCAGCAGTCAGCAGCCCTTATATTAATTTGTAATTTTGTGTTGTTTTTTTATTTAGGAATACACTGTATGCCTACAACTTGTACTTATCTTATTACAAGTCCCTGAAGTGTTGATTCCTTTGATGCCACTTAAGCAGCAATGTTAGCTTTTTATACCATCCACCTAAGGTGGGGGATATACTAAGTTTGTTCTACCGTTTGCAACACTCAGAAGTAGGCGTCAAAGATCCTACAAAGTACATATATTCTTAATCAGCGTCTAAAACTGAGTTGATCTAGACATGTCCGTCCGTGTGAGTGTTTATTGTTGACATTCTCACGGTCGTAAATTTTGATATATCGAACCGGAATTTTGTGCAGATACTTTGTTTTTGCACAGAGAACGCAATTTAAAATGGCCAAAATCGGTCAAGAGCCACGCCCACAATCGACAAAAATCTATTTTTCTACCACAAAAATTGACCTATGATCTTGAAATTTGAAATGCATATATATAATTATCCCATCCATCGATGTGCTAAAAACAGGCGCAATCGAATACGCCCACAATCGATAAAAATCTTTACAACTGATACAAAAATTCACCTATAAACTTGAGATTTAGTATAGTTATCTCCTCTGTCGATGTACCAAAAGTGGGCGTGGTCGGATAATAAACACGCCCACAATTTGCAGAAAACTATACTCAACGTAAAACTCGTCTTGCAAGCTGCTACCTAAAACAGGGGGGGAAATCATATACTCGCCACGCCAACCGTTTGTATGTTTTGCCCAAACCACTTCTTCTTACTTGTTTGTTTTGGCTTTCATGAATTTCGGCAATTGTTGCCGCTTTTATTATGACTTTTATAATGTTAATGTCACTCAAAAAAGTAACGGTATTTATCATTATGACTCACTCCAAGAATAATCGCTATATGTAGGGCATTAAATGTTAAACAAACTTGCTTTATATATCACTTTGTCAAAGCGCTTGTAACACACGGATGGAAACTTCATTAAAGTCCATATATTCAGAATTGTCGTCGCATGCTTAGTTCACCTACATATACACATTTTATTAGACATAATTCACAGTTGTAAGGCTTTGTGAAGCTGTAGAAAAAGTTCAGATCAGCCAGTTCCAGGATTGCGTTTTTGTTAGAAAATAAGCCGTTCTATTAGAAATCAGCCGCGTTAAGTGTACAAACTTCTCAAATAAATACAAATCTCTGCGCATTTTTATAATTAAATATAATAAAAATGCTATTAAGCAGGAGGGTGATTTTCTATTCTTCGGAACAATCGAATTTTTAATCCAATACCACTTGGCTACCACACACACTACCGGTACTCTTTATCCACACACAAGGGGTGTTTTCTTTGTGGACACTTTAATGTTAAAGAAAATTAAATATTGAAAGGTGTCAAAAATTTTAAGTGCTTAAACTTGTGCCATGTGTGTTTGAAAAATTGAACTAAAAGGAAAACAAGCCCCTCCACGAACTATGTTTACAAACAACAAAAGAATTCAATACTTTGTTATTATTTATAATTATACTTATAGGGATAGTTTATTAAAAGGGGTTGCTGTTGTTGTTGTTGCTATTATTACTTGATCATGTAGGTAATAGTTTGTGACAAGTACATTAAATTGTGTAAAGAAGTCTCTCACGAAGTAGTCCTTTGGTATTAAATTAAGAAAATTATAACGTTTGGAAAATTTAATTAATCACGTTTATACCCTACACCATGTGTAGTAAGAGGGTCTATTATGTTTGTGCGGATGTTTTTAACTTCTAAAAAGTAAATGCCACACCCACCTTCAAGTATACCGATCGATTCAGAATCAAAATCTGAATCGATATAAGTCTGTCCGTCTGTCTATCCATGTAAATTTGTGCGCAAGCTACAAGTATCATTTTTTGTTGCAATTTGGAACAAAATGTATTGACCCAAAGGGGAAACCAATTGAAAATGAATATTTTTAGAATCCCTCCCTCTACAAGGCCCTGCTATAATGTAAGTCTTTACAACCAGTCTTTACAAAAAATCGCAATTCTTATTATTTTTTGAAAAAATTTGGTGAAGAATAGTTAATTAGCTTCAAAGTTGGCTGCGCCAAATGTAGACCCGATCGGATCATTTCTAGAACCCCTTCCCTTATAAATATATTTCACGAAGTAACTTTTATGGCAGTACCTCACTTATACAGACACAACTAAATTAATTGTAGCATAATGTAACCAGATAAGTGGTGTGGGGGTGTTAAATGGTCGGGCTGGACCATCTATAACAGTTTTACTTGTTTTAACATATATTTAAGAATCAACCATCGCAGTCAATGTGAAGCTTCTGTATTGCAATTATATAAAATTGCTGTATGCAGGTACGTAGTTGGCTATTAAATGAAATGGAGGCGGTACAAATTTTTGTTGAAAACTAATAACAACGCATTATGTCACGAGTTCATAGAAAATCTTGTATATCTGCAAGATTGGGGGCCGGAGAGATATGCTCTTCTATGAGGTGGGCGGCATGTTTAGCGGTATGCATATTCAAAATGGTGGCTATTCCGATTCCTTTACAAGGCGCGTGCCAAATGGGTGCCAAATGAACGGGCTCCATGCGTACAACGTTACGAACTGAATGGAATTGCACCACGTCTAATATGGCGGCCACTTAAACTTGACTAAATCACCATTCTGCCCAATTTATTCAAATGAAAGGACATAACAATGTACGATTTTGATGCTCGTCTGTTCCATTTTAATGCGTGCAACAAAAACAATTGAATTTGCAAATTAAATTACGAAAGCAACAAGTCACTTGGGCACACAAGCACAAGCACACACACCGAAAGTTGAACAGCCCTTGCAATGAAAAGACACAACCAGGGGATTACCAGTGTGGTGACAAGTGTGTGTATGTAAATAAGGCGAGATTTTTGTGAAAAACAAAAGCCCACAAACGCACTTACTGACACACATATTTTCTATAATATATCTTGTATATATATACTTGAATAGATTACCAAAACAAAACTGTGTTGCAATAGCAACAACAATAACAATAACAACTACAATCGTTATCATGAATACATAATAATTGTGTGATGATGGAAATTCTAAACATGCGATTGAAACTAACCAAATACAATATACATATAAAGAATATATAATATATGCGTTTACACACGTACACACATGGCCCTCTGTGTGTTATACATAGATATGCTAGAATCCTACAACAGAATAACACTTTTTTAGCCAGAAGTAAAAACTTTCGTTTTTATAGAGATTCTGCGCATTCAGTATCTAAACGGCATACATGTACACATACATGCACATAAATATTATATGATACATATATACAGACGACTACAGCATAGAAGCGGTTATAAAAGTACGGGAATACATGGAATAAACATGATGCGTATGTGTATGCCTGCGAAAGAAGTCGGAAAAGCCGGTTCACGAACAAACGTACACACTAAAGCAAACATATGCAACAAGGTTATATTGTACATGTACATACACACACACACACATATATATATACAATTATATTACATTGTGCACCAAATGTATTTACATTCGTTCATACATACATTCTTTAATATTAGTGTTATAGACGAACGTGCTACCAGAGGAGTGTGTGGTTCGCTCGTGCGTATAAGCTTCATATGAATGCGTCCGTGTGTTTGCACGCCACTTTAAACGTATACACATAGAGTGTAATGTAAAAAGTCTGTGGTATTGTTTTTGGGTTTTGCCCTGAATTTCTCCGACTCCTCTAACTAATGCCATGTACGTGCGTGTAGGTGTTTGTATATACATCACATATAACATGTACGTTTGCGGTTATTTTGAAATCATTGGTCAACAAATGGTCAAGGTTTTCTATTGACTTTCACTTCTAAACTCACACATGCATGCATATGTGTGATATGTTGTGTGTGAGGGCTGCTAAATAAAGGCATTAAAGTGTTTTTTTCTGTATGTTTGCGTGTGTTTGTAAATGTTTATGCTAACTTTGATTTCACTTTCAATTTCCTAGGTTGTGTTACAGCAGCTGTATCTGGATGCTAAGATTTGAGATCCTTACAAGCCTTGCCATGGGAATAGTCATTTTATACGATTATGTGTAACTGCTACAAACAGTATACGGATGATTTATGTATCCTTGATTGTACTCATATGTATAATATATTGTTTAATGCTACGTGTATGGGTTTAATTGATATTGAGCTCAGAGATTATGGTCGACTTTTTGTTTCCACTAGTTTGAGATTGAACGTAGGTACAAATACATTAATTTTATTAAAACGCTACAACGCTTGCTAGAGTCTGTGAGAGGCCATTATCTTGTAAATCAGTAACAAATATATAGTCATGCACGGACATGCCTAGATCGATTCAGATTTTTATACTCGTTGGAGGTACTTGTGATTGCACTGGTAATTCCCTTGTTGTGTCTTTACAATGCAAGAGCTGGGTGTATGTGTGTTTGTGTGCCTCAGTGACTTCTGGCTTTAATTTTTAATTTCAATTGAATATTTTGCACGCTTTAAAATGATAAAGAAGAGCAACGATCACTTACAACCTAATTTCTTCATATGAACCAATAGATTTAAATGCTTCACTACTCTACTCTAAAGGAATTGTAATCTAAAGGAAAACAAGTTAATTTGAAATATGCGCCCATTTCTATGCCTATTTCTATAAGTTTAGTTGTGTCAGTAAACGGGAGCCAAAAAAATTGATAAGGTTTCCAAAAAAATTCCGATAAAGTCCGAAAACCACAATTAGTTAACAATTATTTATTAAACTTCACCAAATTTTATTAGAAAAATTTTGAAAAGGGGCTTATTTTTAAACCCTCTCTCATAAGGGAGAGGTCCTAAGAATGCTTCGATAAAGTTCATTTTCATTAGTTACCGTCCTTGGCTCAACAGACATACCTGAGTCAAATTTCATTAAATATCTAAAATTGAAACCTGTAGATTGATTAAAAGAAATCATTGTACGGACAGACAGAAGGTTTCAAATGTAAATTTTTTCGGTTTCGATTTCAAATGCAATTTTTTTTTGGAAAATATGCGAAGCAAGTCTAATAAATCATTCCAATTTTTTTCTGAACCTTAAACTAGACTTAGTGGAACTTGTGTGGGACATGAATAACTTTACAATAATTCAGTATAAAACTCCTACCAAGCTGCCCCACTTTCCAGTTTGAGTTAAGTAGTCAATAATTTATTTTGGAAAAATGCATTATATAGAGAATTTTTCGCAGTCAGGATTCATCTGTTAGGTCAAGAATGTGTTCTCCAGCAACTTTTGCTAAAATTTATTAAGAATTGCGAATTTTCGTAATGAAAGAACTTCTTTAGATTTACAAAGGCCGAGTTCTAAAAATAGTTCAATAGCGATCGTTGTGATTATATTAAATTTGATGGAAATATTTCATAAACTTCGATCGTGTAGACTTCAAGCAAATCTACATGAATAACCAACAAAAGTACGGACAGAGGGATTATGGTTTAATCGAATCGGAATCGAACTTATAATAAATGAAAGATTACACTCTCTACGAAAGGGCAAGAAAGAGAATATTTCATGTCCATTCTAAACTGCGTATACCTCTTTGTATAGAAAGTACATACAATAAATACATAAATATTATATACACATGGTACAGCCTCTATTATCAGAATGTAAGCATCTTTCGTTAGTTGGGAAAAATTTCTTAATTAAAGTCAGCACGAATGCGAGTGACAGTTACTCTCAAGGATAATGGGAAGAAGAATAAAGGAAAAACTTTCACATCTCTTCTTGCTAAAATTAATACCATCAAATCAAATAAAAAAAAACATAAAGATTCGGGTAAGAAAAGACGTATGCGCCCCTAAGATACACAAGAATTACATTAAATTTCTTTCATATAAGGACAAGTCAATGTTCAATCGCACACGTAGGTGTATAAGTAAAATTTTATACCCTTGCACAAACTTTACAAAGTTGTACAATATAGAGGAAAAAATATGATTAAAAAAATTACAAATTCTTTAAAATAAAAAACGCGAAAAATATTTTTTGAATATATTTCAATTCGCTTGAAAATATTTCACTTCAAAAGTAACTTTTAATTAATCTCTAAAATAGAGCAAACTATTTTTCACACTACTGTTTAATAACGTGAAACGTGTACACAAAGTAAGTATAAAAGCGTTTCTTGTCACTAGCCTAAAAGTTTCCAGCAGTCATCGTCACTTTGCTGTAATTGTGTGACATCTTTACAAAAAAGGTATTGTTTACGCTCCTTTTTGTTGTCCTGACAAAATCTTCTAGTCCTCACACTCCTGCCAGACACAACTATTATTCCTCTTTTTCCACTCAACCATTCTACATAATCTGATGATTTGGCACAGAACTACAGTTTTACTCGTATATACACATCTGTACGGTGGCGCTATCCATTTACAAAGAAAATACATGTCCAAAGCCCTTATAAAGGACAAATAAGATTTGCGAGTTATCATTTTGGCTCGTAAGATGCTAATCAAAGTTTGCTTTTTCGCATTATTATTGTGTTAGTCGGGGTTATACAGTAATCTTTATAAAACAGTTAGTGGAGCATAAAAGAAAGTCGTTTCCTTTAAAAATATGCCATTATTAAAATTATATATGTACACATATATGAAAGAAATCGTGGAGAGAACTATGGAAACGGTGTCATAATAGTTTTTTCAACTATTTTCTATTCCATTATTATAGCAAGCATCTCACACCATCTGCACCATCAACCATCTACACTAAGTTTGTCATGTACAACTTTTAAAGAGGAGCATAAAAATATGAATAAATCTAGCCATCCGTACATCGGTACCTCTGTAGTTAGGGGGAATCAATAATATGCTGCGCCCATAATTACCAAAAATCTCCCATAGCCCTAAAATGATAACCAGATGCTTAATCCTTCGATATCTTAAACAAGTAAAAATGTTATAGGTGGTCCAGGCCGGCCATTTAATACTTGGCTCCTTAAATTATGCTATAATTAGTTTGGTTATGTCTGATAAATGACTTTGCGTAAAGTAATTATATTAATGGTCCGACCCAGTCCATTTTCAATAGGATTCCTTTTTGGACCTTTTACCAAATTTCATCAAAATATCCTAAAAAAAAACGATACGCACAAATTCACATGGACAGACGGACGGACATGGTTAAATCGATGCCGATTGATATGGTAAAGGGTGTGCCACAAGTGGTGTAGGGTATAAAAAGTGCGGGGTTGATGTTGGACGCAATTAATAAATAATTTAAAGCAGAATTCAACCGTTGAGATCAGCATCAAAATTTTACCCAGTTACCTACCTATAGTGAATTTATTGTTATATCAGAGTAGTTTTTATGTGTACGTCCAGCACTGTTTAAGAACATATAATAATAATTCCCCAAAAGAATTTCTCATAGATTTCTTGAAAACATACGCCGCAGCTAAATTTCACAGTTTCTTATACGGTGCCTTTCATGAACCCACCCCTGCTACGGTAGATTTATGAATGTTTTGCTTAACAAAACAAGAGTATAGAATTTCACATTGTAAGTAAACCCATTAGCTTCATGGACTACGGTACATTTAATTAATTAAGACGTCTGTTACATCGAAAGAGAATCTTTTAAAAACTTTACATGAGTGAAAAAGTCAAATTCGTTTAATAAGGTCTGTCAGTCCGTCTCTATATCATTGACACGATGCACGGTATATTTGGCGATAAGTTCATCTCTACATAGGTAGGGTGAGTACTTGAAATATTATTTAACCTAAATTTACATTTTCTTATCGTTTTTGTTTTCCTTTTGTAAGTCATCCACATACATCAGTGTCTTGTTCATTCTTAACATTTGTATACAATACAGATCCCTCACTCACACTTGTTTGGTCGTTTCCTTTGTGTTTGTGTGTTCATATTGGTTAAACAAGCAGAAGAAAATAGAAATAATTAGCTACTATGTATGTATGTGAACAACACTGAAGTATAAAAATTTGTCAACATTTAACATTTTTGACCAACAATAGAATAATTGGACGATAGTTTGAATATCAGAATTTTCAATTTGGTTCTCTTTTTAAATGAATGCACACGTTTGTCCGTCCGTCCGTGTTAATTTTAGTAATTATTTCCACAATTGTCACCCTTAATAAGGGAATGTTCTACAATTCTATCACATGTGACGCATACAAAATTTCAGGCCTTTACAATATTTACATTTTACAATGCATTACAATCGTTGCTTGATAAAGGCGATACCATCGGTATAAGCAGCTTATATACAACTTTCTAAATATATATATAAATATTTTTGTTAATTCTTTTACTTCTTTCAACATAATAAAAGATCAAAGGACTTTCCATTGCTCAAATAATGAAAAAATGATCATATGGGCACTTTTTTCGGTTCTGCTTCCTATAGCTTCCATGAACACCAAGTTTTCATTAATAATTAATTAATATTTCTTTTGACTCACTCACACACATTCAAAAATGGACCTTGTAAATCAATTGCTGACCAGGGCGTATGAGTGATATATGACAGCTTTACATAACCTTAAGACAATTTACATTACGTAATATACAAAAAGTTCACGAGTTATCGAGGAGTTTTTATACTCTGTACCACATGTGGCAAAGAGTATGAAGTGCATCAGTTGTTGTGTTAAACTAACTGAAAATGTTTTTGGGAATGAATTGAAAAAAATTTGAAAAGTTGCTGACATTAAAACCAAAAATACAATAAATATTTTCAACATAAGAAACATATGAAATAATATACAAAAATATAGATACCCTACAGGGTACATCAATCAAAATCCCAATCGATTTAACCATGTCCGTCTGTCTCTTCAGGTAAATATGTGTTCAAGCTCAGGTCGGATTTTTTAAGATATTTGGAAGTATTTTTATGTCAAATATTCACAATTCTCAACATTCTTTGACAATATTTTATAACGAAGAGATAGTTGGCTGTGCCAAATTTGAACCCGATCGAATATGAATATCTGAAGACTTGCACAGCTTTTTGAAAAAAACCCGACCTCAGGGTGATTGGTGTAAAATAATTCTACCAGAACATGCACAGATAACACAACAATTTCGATTTTTCAAAAAAAAGGAAAAAAACTACAAAATATTCATCAAAAGGCGTCAACAACGAACACCATTATTAAAGGGGGAGACTTCTCCGTTAAAAACAATTTATAACAAACAACAACAAAACACAATAAAATAGATTAAAGTATTTGTGTGTGTGTGTGTGTAAACAGAGTCCTATAAAAATTTATTGATTTTTATTATTAAAAAAAAAAACACAATTCGCTTCGAGCTGCAAAACTTGCTTTTTTTCTTTCTTTTTTCTTTTTTTAATGCAGCCCCTCACACACAAACTGTTTACATTCTTTTTTTAAATAATTTCTTATTAAAGTTTAAGGTGTGGTTATGTGTAAAAATAGATGAGTGGAAGAGTATATCAACAACAAGTATTTCATATTCAATACATTATAGTTTGTTGTGCGTTATTAAAAATTATTTTAATCTTTAGCAAATAAACCGAATGACTCAATTGAGTCACACAGTATTTGCACCCATACTACGGCACCATTCAAACCACCCCAATGCAATTTATTATTAATAAAAATTATCGAGGGTAACATACGTACTCGCTCCAGTGTGTGGAGGATAAACGTTATCATGTAGTAAAGTGTTTATCAGTGATGAAAAAAGTTGTGTTATTCATAATATTTTAAGTGCGTAGTTATTGAATATTTATACAGGTGAAAATGTATGCGTAGGTGGACATATGAAATAACAAGATAAAAAGAATTGTTGGTTAAATATTCATGACTATCCAGCAAAATTCGTGAAGTATTTAGTATACAGTTCAATATTTATACTCTACACTACACTACACTACACTACACTACAAAGAAGTCGTACAAGCGTGTAAATGTATTTGTTGAAAACTCTGAAACAACAGATACCAAAGCCACCTCTAATTGAAGTGATTGGTTCAGAAACAAAATCTAAATCCATTTAACCATGTCCGTCTGTCCGCCTGATAAAAAAATTCAACTTCTTAGGGCATTTTTGAGGCAGATAAATAGATTTTTGTCGATTGTGGGCGTGGCTCTTGACCGATATTGCGTGCGAAAACTATAACCGTGGAATGTCAACAACAAACAGACTCACGGATGGGCGTTAGATATTCTAAGATTATGATACTGATCAAGAATATGTATACTTTGTAGGGTCTCCAACATCTCCTACTAAGCATTTCTTCACTCAGATGCAGGGTGTACACATTAACATGATTAACAAAACAAAAGAACTAAACGATGTAGGGTATTAAATGATCGGATTCAACAGACTATAAAATTGTCACTTTATTAGTGAGAGGTCAAAAGTTGACATTTTTAATTCATAACGAACGATTTTATATATGTAAATACAACAACCAACAAGAATAACGGGCATGTCGTGCCTACGTCAAATACTTAAAAAATTTTAATAAATACGTGTATATGTATGTGTATGTATATGTATATAAGTCTGTATTAAACAATCGCTTAATGATGAAAATGAAAGATTTTAGCAAGCAAATAAATTATGTACTTTTTTTGTAAACTATATGTATACTATATATATGTATGTATGTATGTACATGGAATTGTATATATATTTACAAGGGATTAAGGAATTATTAATTTTGATTAATTCTTTTTTTAATTTTTTTATTACAAAAATTTCATTTGAAACTCACAATGTCTTTGGGTATGGCAGTCTTGTCATAGCTTAAACGTAAGTGTATATAAAAATTGTGTCTGGTTCGTTTTTGCACCACGAGTATGATTAATAAAACACTTGGCAATATTCTCATTATTAATATTATCATCATTTTTATTAGAATACTTATTAACATCATTATTAGAATTATTGTTATTGTATAAGAATTCCTCCTCCTTATTCTTCTTCTTATTTTTGTTATAATATTTCAAACTCCTGCCTTGGGGGAGATTTATGCTGTTTTTTTCATTATTTATTATATTTTACACTCGGTCACACACACACACACACACACACACACACTTGTTATTTTAAAAAAATATTTTTATTAGGCATTTATATATATATAGACGCATGTATGCATGTAATTATTTAAGTATACAAAACAATTATAAACGAATGGCAAATGAATGTGTAACGGAGAACGCGCGAGAGAGAGAGAGAGATGTTGCTTTAATGTATCTTTAGTATCATATATGTACTTGAAAGCGACATCATTTCATGTTGTTGTTATTATTATTATAATATTTAAAGTGTGCTTGTGTAAAGTAGAAATAAAGCCAAGCACTACACAAAACATAAATTTCTTTTCACAATATTTCACTTATTGTTTGAGTCTCTTCTCTCTTTGGTTTTGATTTTATTTGTTTTTATTTCATATGCATGAATATTTTTTTGTAATATTATTTACGTGCTGTACGTACATGTATTACTCTTTGAAATGTCATTCACTTTATAAGTGTAACAAACAGACACACATGCTGTTCGTGCGATAGTATTTACACATACATGAATAGGTACAACAGACGTTTTCATGTTCATGCTTGGTGTGCTTTTTTTTTAAAGAGTATTAAAAGGAGGCTATGTGTGTGTGTGTATATTATATCCTTTGGCTCTTTGGGTGTTTCTCTAACTCATTCTTTCGTAATATGTTTTATTAATTATTGTTGTTGTTGTTGTTTATATATTTTATTACTAATTATCCTTGAGTTTTGTGGTCCATTTGTTAACGTATTGCCGCTTGATTGTGTTGCTTGATTAACGCCAAGTTGGAAGATTTGTTTTCATCAACATTAACATTTGATAAAATAGATACATATACACACACACATACGTAAAAGTGTTTATACATTCTTTTGGCAATTATTAATTTTGATATTTTGTTTGCCTTTCTTGCCCAACAAATGGATATCTCCTTTGAATTGTTTCTTTTCCTTTTCTTCTTGCTTTCCTTTACATTATGTTGGTGAAAGACAAGCTCCACTTATGGAATTATTACATGGTATGTACATATCATACCGTTACAAATATCGTACGTACATACATATATACGCACACACACAAACACACACACGCATACTTACACGAAAAGTGGCAGCCACGCGGGGCTACTTGTGTTCACGTGCACGTTCTCTGTAGACTGATGTGAAATTTTCCGCTTTGAAGCGCTTGCAAGCCGCCCTTTAGTATAATCAGGATGCGAGAGTCTTAACAATTTTCCCAACTGCACATACTCGTTCTTTTTAACAAGACGTCCACCCGCACACACACACACATACACACACCCACTAACTACTTATTATATAGACAATTTTTTGCCGCTTGCCTTTTCACCTCCACGTTTTATATACAATATATAGTTAGAATACATGTTGTTGTTGTGCAACAACAAACAACGCTCATTCATTTATTCACTCAGCGATTGTATGAATTTCAACCACCTTGCATATTATCTCACTCACCCACATTTAAGCTCTCTCTCTCTCTCTCTCTCTGCCTCGCTCGCTCGCTGTCGTTCTGCGAATGTTTACCCCAAAAGGGACCTTTTCCATTTTTCCATTTTAAGTAAACACACAAGTGGTTGTGTGTTAATGTGTTAATTCGTCGTCAAGATATCGCATTATTTTGGTGCCTACTATTTTTATATGACATTTTAGTTACACACAGTCTCTCACTATTTTCATTATAAAAACTTCGTAATCTTACCAGTTTTGCGCATGCGTACCTTTATTATGCCATGCACTCAAAAATCCAAGTACCCAATTTTTTAAATAAGCGAAATTTATTAAAGCATAAAATATGGATCGAAAAATATTCACATTTTCAATATTTGATTTTCACATAAGCACGGCTTCTTCAGATCCAATTAAAATCTGCACCATTTCCAATTCAAATTGAAAAGTTTACAAATGGTAATGGAATGAACTCATTCCATTCATTTTTAACGGTAACCAAAAAAAAAAAAAGGAAAAGGGAAAAGGGTTTTTAAAATGGTCTGATCTGATTAAGCCAATTAACTAAATATTTACAACTTTACAAATTTTTGACAAAAAAATTTAAGAATTGCGATATTATGCCATATAAGGACTTCCATTATATGGGCAAGGGTTTTAAAAATGGTCCGTTTTCCATGGGGTTCCTCTTTGGGCCAGTTCATGTCTCTGTACTAAATTCTTTCTACAAAAATTCGACATGTAGCTTGAGCACAAATTTAAATAGACAGACAGACGGACATGATTAAATCGATTCAAATTTTGATTCTGAATCGATTCCTTTTAGGAGTTACAAACATCCGCACAAACTTAATGTACCCTCTTACCCCTTGTGGTATAGGATATAACGAACCAAGTTCATTTTAAAGGTAATGAATGGAAAGAAGAAGAAGCTCAAAATAAAAAAACTGAAAAGTCAAAAGAAATCATTTATTTTTTCCAACTTTTTCATCCGTTGAGACCTTCATTTTGGATAACCTATATGGCCCAGACTCTTAACCTCTTTCAATAATTCCTGATCGGTACCAATAATGTCATAAAGAGTTTTCTTCAAATGGGAATATTGAAAGTGTGGAGGAAACGGCATATCCTCAAAAGCCAACATTTGCACCTCGCCCTGGTTATTACCTACAGCTAATGAACGGCCGCAATTCGATATACTAATGGGTAATGGGTAAAGGAACTTTCTTTACACTTAATTATTTATGACTAGTCAACAAACTTTACCTAAACGTGGTATATTCTGCGGGCAGTTCGGTTTGACTACTAGATACCGGCTTTAATGTACTCCGTTTCAAGTCCCATATATCTAGTGAACTTCTAGTTACAGCTACTATTACAGAAGAGTGGGTAGTACTCCAACATGCCTTCAATATTGGCCGCATGTGATACTTCAATGTGAGCAAAGGTCTCAAAATGCCCATTAACCAAATGCGAATGCACCTAAACGACATGTCAGAGGAAATGCAATTGTTTCTATTGTTTCTACATACCAGTCATTGCCACAAGTCAAATACAATTTGGGTGACCACGGTGAGAATTCCATGCCGTTCACTCCAGCCTCGTGTAATTGCAGTGCTTGTAAATGCTGCTGCGTATACGTGGTCGAGCATTTGTGGAGACAACCTTCATCGGTTACGATATAATATATAGAGCTATCCGCTACATCCAAACACATGCTGATGCCCTGTGGATGTCGATTGGCCAGCATGACATCGGGTTTGCATTCTACAACTAAACCTTCCAGATTGACTTCAACGCGATTCAATATTAGTTGGCAACGTCCCTGTAGGTAGGGACTGCGAATAATGGAATAGCGTGTAATGGAACTGTCGCGCCGTAGAACCAAAAAGGGTTCTGGAATGTTAGCTTCACATTTGCCCTCGCTGTGCGGTATCCATTGAATGTCGCTAACCGGTTCATAGTAGGGTGCGCCCTGTCTTTGGGATATCGCCACCTGCTGATGTTCCGTACTACTGATATCATAAACATGAACCGACCCATCGTACAGGCCAATGGCTATTAGTTTTGGTATAAAAGGTGAAAATTTTACAATTGTGGCTGGAGCCTGAAAATTATAAAATCTTTCAGTATTAACAGGATTTTTTATATTCCACACCGCCACACAACCAATCGAAGCAGTAGAAGTGTCGTTGTCTTCATCTTCTTCTTCAACAACCCGTACAGGGTAGGCTACAGCCAAAACGTCACCATTATTGGGGCACCAACTAATATCGGTTACGCGCTGTACACCTCTGGTGCCATTTGGCTGCAAAGCCAATGCAAAAGACCACAAGTATTCCAAACGGTATAGATATTGAAGATTCAATGATAGGGGATTGGGAGCGATCATGTTGCGAAATCGACGTTGCTGCCTTTGATAGGTATTGCTCGCTAAAATTCGTAACGTCAACATTAGGGCTAACTTGAAGCTGGCCAATTGATTGATGGCTATAAATTCGTCAACGCCATGCCGCTTATATGTGGTTACTTGGATGTGCTTCTGACCATCCACATCCACACTCTGCGTAGTCTGCTCTAAGTCCTTGTAAGTGTCGAACATTTCAAAATTAGACACGTACGAGGCTACATGTTGCTTCAGTATGCACTCTGTGTTAACGCTGCGCGTTTTCAATAACCTACGAACAGTTTGAGTCTCTTTGGTATAGCGATACCGTTTCCGGCCCTCACCTTCAGTAAGGTATTCATAACGTTGATTATCTTTAATAACTGCACGACCCTCCTCACTGTTGCTTAACACACTTACGCTGCGATCTTCATACAACACAATGTCGGGCGTTTCTTTTAATATTATCTTTATAATGGGATCGGGCCGTTCTATGAGATCATATTTATAGTTTGGCATTTGAAGACCTGATACGCTTGGCCTTTCCAAATTCAATTTTTGCAATTTTATCTGAAATTATTAAAAAAGAAGGCGTACTTATAAGAGAATTAACATGGTGCTCTGCTTACACCGTCCATCACATCGTCCAGTGTAATATTTACGGAACCGGGACATTTTCGAATGGATTTCGTTACTGCTGCATTTGGGTCAGTCCCTTCTTGCTCCTCTCTTATACCATTTTGTTGCTCTTCATAGGTCACGATACGTTGTTGCAACTTTTCAAGTCGAGCTTGGAGATATTTTTTAGCATCTAACGGCATTTGATTAGATTTCTAAATTCCTCAGAAGGCTGACTGAAAAATGGATATGTGTTAAGGAACAAAATTATTACCACGGTTACCAAATAATTGCAAACAAAATTTGACATTTTTATGCAACATTGACATCTCTACTCCCATGGCTTTTCCTACAAACAATATAACAAAATCTTCTCTGGAAAAAGCGGCTGCATTACTTCTAACTGAAATTTGCTCAAATGAAATTGGAAAAGAAACCGCACCTGCAAGTAACTCATATGGATGGAAACTGAACTGGCAGTGGAAATGGAACCAAATGAAAGAAATATATTTGGAGCAGCACTCGACTCGATCATTGAAATAAAAATGTGTATTTTTCGGGTGTGTTTCAATAGTAATTAAAAAGGAGCTTTGTTATACACACGCAGCACCCACGGATACGCTCCAGGCTTGTGCCCTTGTTTCTTCTTAAAATACAATATTTTCTAGTCAACTCTCATTTTGTACCAATTTGCAAAAGCATTTTATTCACGATTACATTCATTGGCCTTAGATAGTATAATTACGTTGGCATTACAAGCCAAAACATTTTATGATTTGTTGCGTTGACGCAACTCCAATAATTCTTTATATTGTTCAACTGAACCATCTTCATGCCTAGAAGTGAAGATCGGTGTATTTTTCTCCTTTTCCACATCCGAGTTATGACGTGAATCATCCTTCTGAGAGCGTTTCGATTTCGTAATTTTATCGCGCACCCTCTTGCCCAAACGTGAAGCTAGTAAAACTTTATTAACCTTGGAGCTTCTCATATAACGTGAACGCCAACTCTGCAGCAAGAAAGAAAAGAAAAACACATTTATTTACAATAAATTCATGCAAAGACATTTAGCCATATCTACCTCAGCATCTTTACTGTGATCATCTTCGCTAGACTCCAGTGATATAATGTCATCGGGTGCACTTTCATCTTGTGATTTATTCTCCAAAGTCACTTCATTTGCATTCGATTTACGTTCCATAAACGATGAGTTTGTGTTGCTCGCTTCATTTTGTAAATGTTCGGTCATTTCATTTTCTAAATCACCACCTTCCAAAGAGATCACATCATCGTTGTGATCGTCATCATCCTCATCCGTTTCATTACAGGCAGAAGGCTTGCCCGTCATATTTTCATCCATATTAACATTTTCCTCTGGTCTGATGTTATCATTAGCTGCTGCCATCACTCCGGACATTTCCGTTGTTTCGGTTAATATTTGATCGTTTTCACTTGTGGTTATATTATTGTCCTTTTCGGGAGTCTTATTACTATCATTGTTTTCATCTTGTATTTCACCTTCTTCCGGTTCTGAATTTTTATCTTGATTATTATTGGGATTTTCCACCACACAGTTCTTCTCGTTCTCTTCTTCTCCTTCTTCCTGTTTATTATCATTGCCTTTATTATCTTCATTATCCGAGGAGTCCATAATACATAAAGTTTCCGGTTCGGGTACAATTGGTATTACATCGGGAGAGGGTGAACGTTCTTTTTTAACTTGAACCACATCCGTAACATAGTCAACGTTATCTGGTTTACTATCAGAAGATGTTTCTTTTATTCCTTGTGCAGTATCAGTGTCGAGTTGGGGAGAAGATCTGCGATAATTTCTTCTGAGCTTAACTTTTTTGCCAACACTTGAATTAGTTGAAGAAGAGGCAGATGCAGCGGTATTATTAAAATCATTCAGTTTATTATAATCTTTCGTTGGTCGTTCTCTGCTAGACTGACCTTTTCGTTCACCTTTACTTGTTTTGGAAGATCCTTTATTTATTTTATTCGAATGATTTGTTTCATCGTCGGAGTCTACCTCGATTTTTGTAACCGGTTCCAAAGCCAACTGAGAACGTATAGCTCTAGCACGAGCTTGCAATTCCAACAATTCCAAAACACTTATTTGGCCATCTTCTACAATTAAAAATTTCAACACAAAACAAGCATGAAATGGCGTTCGAATGAATGCTCTTCAGACCAACCAAAATAAGTACGAGATTTAGGTCTTCTATTAAAATTTATTATTTGTAGTGTTTGAATACTCATTTTTAAAGATCGGCGATCAATGTCAATGCTATGCCAATGCTACAATTTATACAATCTCCCACGTTAGACACCCCGACTCTTATGCCCCTTCGGCTAAATTAACCTAAAGTGATTTATGACAAGTTACTTTTTATTTCTCCCTTTACCTTTGTTTGTCTAATTAAGTTGATTTTTATTTGAGTTTTTAAAAAATCTCGAAATTTTAAATTTTGACTTTTTTCGGAAGAAATTTTTCTTGTGTTATTCGTGCGTTTTTTCTTTTATTTTTTTTTTTTTTTGTGCAAAATTTACACTCACCTCCTTTATTTTCCAAAGATTTATGTGTTTTGGAATTCGCGTCATTGGCATTTAAAGTTTTCTTCCTTTTCGCTGTAAAATTCAAAAGGATAATATCAAAATTATTGGACGCATGTATAAAAATTAAATTTTCGATAAAAGAGAATGGCTGAAAAATTAATGACCACCGCACCCGACCCTAACTTACCCGAAGTTCAACTTTCGGGTGAAATTACTCAAAATAATGAAGCGCCCGCTCATGATGAAAGGAGAAATGAATTTACGCTCTTGCTAAACGGACAAAAAGATTTGGAAACGCAATTACTAGAGTTTCGGAGAGCTTGCAGTTCCCACGAAAAGCATCGGCGCAAACGATGCCGCAAGCGTTACTATAATTTGGGCTTAATGGCAAAAATCGTACCACAAACTACCGAAGATGAGGTGAAGCGTTTGCTAAAAAACGGTGCGCGCACTTTACTTATCGACTTGGTAACCAATAAACGGGACGATGTTGGCACAATGCTGAAAATGGTGAAAGAGGTAATAGAGGTAGCGCAGACTGAAGACAATTCCGTTCAACAGGTTACTGGTTTAGCTGTGGAAATTACTGGCGACTGTTGCCGCGTAGGCCGCATGCGTAATAATTGTTCGGTATTTCTGCAAGGTGGAGAAATAACCACCTTAACCACTGACATGGCCTACAAATACTCCGGTTACAAGGAGATTATGTTTGTCATAAATCTTAAGTATTATTTGAACACTTTAAAGCTGTGTGATGATATTAAGATTGGTCGCGAGGTTACGGGTAGGGTGGTGAAAAAGTTAAGAAGCAGCGTCGCCATCTTAATCGACCAACCGGGAATAATCAACTCGTATGAATTTATCGAATTACCCAATCAATGCTACACGCTGCAACTGGATACTATGCCAGATGTATTTAAGGATGACTTGGCTCTAGCCAAGTCCGCCAACGCCGACTTTATAGTGGTGCCACGTATACGCTGCCTACCATTTTTGAAAGTTTTACAGTACAATGTTAAAGAAGAGCCCAACAAGTTCAAGTTGATCGGTACTATTGATTTGGAATATGTTAGTGCGAAAATGTTAGACTTAATGGGCATTTTGAAACTGTTGGATTTCTTGTGGCTACCGCATCTCTTCAATATCTCGCAGGCCCTGCATACGTACATCTGCCAAGATGTCATACCTTTGGCAAAATGTTTAAAGAAGCCAATTATCGGCTCTGTGCCCTTGGAATGCTGCAGTGATTTTAAAGTATTTGAAAATCACCAGTTCCTCTGGCAAATTGATTGTATGTTCATTGAAAAGAGCCAATGGTGCAACAAGTACCCATTGATTGTAAAGAAATTGCTGCCAATTAAGGACTATCGCATGGGTGTAGTGCAGAATACTATGGCTTTAAAGGAAATTTTGTCATCCTATCAATCGGTGGTGAACTTTATTATACGTACTATTAGCACCATCGAATGTCAAGCAATATTTTTGCACAGTAAATGTGAAACGGCCGCCACTGCTTTGGGCCGTGTGGAAATCTATTGTCCCGTTTTCGTTATGCTACCTTTAGAGGAAGTCGACCCCAATAATGAAGAGGAATTATCTTGTCGCATTCAATTAGCAAAAATGCTAAATTTACGACGTAATCTGAAAGCTATTTTATACTCAAAAGAAATGAATGAGTGCGATTATAAGCCCATTGAGTTTGGCATCGAGTACTCACGACGTAATGGCTGCATCGATACGGGAGACTTTATTATTACGCTGGAAGTGGGTAAAGAAGGCGGTGAGCAAAATGTACAACTTGGTGTAGGAGAGGACGTAGTAATTATGCGGGCTTTCTATTTGCAACCAGAGAAATTTGGCGATAAATATCGGTGCGAGTGACGCGACTCTCGCTTCGTCTTAAAAATTAATTAAATTTAATTGAGAATTTTTTAAATAAAATTTTTGTATCTAAATCTCTCTCTTATATAAATCGTTTGATTCAGTTGGAAATAGCGGCAATAGGGGGAATATTTTACTTACACAACAATACAAACAAAAAAGTTACTTGCAACAACTTGTTACCTTTTTTCGAAGACTTCCCCTCCAATTCACTGTCTGAAGAGATCTCCTCCAACGAAATGTGTGCTAAAAAACAAAACAATATATTCAAGAAACCACAGTAAACATAGCCGTATATGCATTACCATCTTGCCTCTGCACATCTGAATCTTCATCGGATGATTCTGTATCGGTTGGGCACTTGGTGCCATTGATAATAGATTTTAGACGTTGGGTTGATATACATAACAATTCATGCAGGCAGGCTTCCTCAATATCTTCTAAACTTTTTGTCTATTTAGGTTTTCATATTATTTATGGAATTATTAATAAAGGAAAGTGAAAAGGGAACCTTTAAAAAGTCCGGTGCCAAATTGATAATAGTTTTGGGCTTAAGTGTTCCAAATATTTGCTTAATCAATTCCAATCGATCACTAATGTAGTGTGTCATTGGTTGTGGTGTGCGATCTTCTTCAGTCTTTTCCTTTTTAACTTTGATAGGTTTAGGTATTTTTGCTGTTTTATTTTTACTGTTATTCATCTTTATTAAAACTTATTTATTTAAACATAAAACTTTAATAAAATCTACTTATACGTGTATTGATATTGATACAATGTGAACTAAACAATAGAAATACAAATGTAGCAAACGAAAAATTAGAGAGAAAATCTTGCTTCAAAGTGCCATCTCTATCACAAGCAATTATATTATAATTTTTATTTTAGCGAACGGTCACGTATCAAACATTCTGTTGAAGAATATTATAAAAACATTTATATATAGTTTTATTTATAAATGATGTAATATTTGTGATATTTCAAGTGCTAAGAGCTTATATGATAAAATTTGGTACCTTGTTAACTTCACACTCATATGAAGTGATGGTAGCATAAACATATGTTATTTGTTATTTATAGAAATGTTTTTAAGTTTCTTTTTTAAAAAAATAGTGTTTTAATTATAATTATATGTTTTAAAATTGATTTTTTAAAGGAATTTTTACAATCGGTAAGTAAAAATTAATATCAATGAAATATATCAACTCAAGTAATTAAGCGGACCAAAGAGAGTGTATTTCCTAATGCAATAAAAGTAAAGAGAGAGAACACTGCAATTGACAAAAGTCATGTAAAGTGTGTGGCAAATTATCTATAAAAGTTGTATTGTTGAGAATGGCTTGCCTCGTAAAGTGATATTAAAAGCCGCAATATTTCTAATTATAATCTAAAATGCAAAAAGTATTTCAATTGGTGACAGTTTATGAAGAACAAAATGATAAATGAACTAAGAAAACAAATAAAATAGTGCGCAAAGAAAAAGTGATGGTAACTGTTTGGTGGTTATCATAATTTTAAACGGATTTCTAAAAGATTAACAACTAATCGCATGAAATGGAATCTCGCAACGTAAATGGCGGCAGCCATTTAACACTGGAATTGAATACAAACCATATAAGCAGCAGCAACTCCATCAGCCATAGTAGCAGTAGTTTGAATTTAAGGGATACACGCCAGAAGGAGGACGTGACTTTGTATTTTAAAAAAGTTGCTAGTGCTTTATTTTATGGCATTTCTTCGTTTATGATAACAGTGGTTAATAAAACTGTATTAACCACCTACAAGTTTCCATCGTTTCTGTTCCTCAGTTTGGGCCAATTAGCCGCCAGTGTTATAGTGTTGGGTGTTGGCAAACAACTGAAACTGGTCTCTTTTCCATCGCTACAATACAATACGTTTAATAAAATTTTCCCGTTGCCACTAATTTTTTTGGGGAATATGGCATTTGGGTTGGGTGGCACCCAAGCCCTAAGTCTACCCATGTTTGCAGCCTTAAGAAGATTCTCCATCTTAATGACCATGTTGCTGGAATTGAAAATATTGGGCGTGCGTCCCTCTGTGGCAGTTCAAGTTTCAGTTTACGGTATGATAGGCGGTGCTTTACTGGCCGCCTCCGATGATCTGTCCTTTAACATGGAAGGCTACACATATGTAATGATTACTAATGCTCTCACAGCTGCCAATGGTGTGTTTGTTAAAAAGAAATTAGATTCGGCCGATATCGGCAAATACGGTCTCATGTTTTATAATTCGTTATTCATGTTCACACCGGCCCTGCTGTTAACCTATTTCACAGGAGATTTACATGATGTGGCCGATTTTGGCAGTTGGTCGAATCCCTACTTTATGACACAGTTCCTCCTTAGCTGCTTTATGGGCTTCATATTATCGTACAGTACCATATTGTGTACACAATTTAATTCAGCTCTGACCACAACCATAGTGGGCTGCCTCAAAAACATTTGCGTTACCTACTTGGGTATGTTTATTGGTGGTGATTATGTGTTCTCATGGCTGAATTGCATTGGCATCAATATCAGCGTCTTTGCCAGTTTGCTGTACACATATGTGACATTTCGGCGCAAGCAAGCTCCTGACAAAGAATGCCTGATTCCAAGTAGCAGGGGCGAAGCTGTTTAGTGCATTTTCATTAATAGCAAACACAAAGCATCTATATATGTGTAGATAAGTGCAGATATATATATGTGTGTGTGAGTGTTTACGTTCAACAAGTAATTGTTAGATAACAAGTTTACCCCCATTTTGATAAACAACTAAAAATCTAAGAAAAGTGCTATAATTCCGATAACAGTGCAAACCCAAACAATCGTAAGTTAGGAAAAAACCTTTTAATAGCTCATTACCTCTAACCTTTTAAACCACCCATAATAGTTTACCAGCTAAACAAACAAAAATTGATTCACAATTTTATCAATTGATCTAGTTTTCACTCTTCTTCTTCGTCTTTGCCTTCATACTCACTATTTGTAGTAGAAAAAACAGCAACAAATAAAACCAAAGCCATATAATTTAGTTTAAGATAACTGTATACATAAGTACACACTTAATATAATTATATTTAGTATAAAACAAATTAAGTCTTCACAAATTACAATAATTAAATATTCTGCTGAAAAAATGCCACAAGTAACTCGAGTATACGGCGCAGCTCCATTTTGTTGGCCCAGGGTCACAACTAAATATAAAACCGCTATTGTTGATAGCTTGACCTTGAGCTTTCCTTGGAACTTTCCACAATTGTTGCGCCTTATACGTTTATGGGTTGAATGAGGTACTTAACGAAAACTTGGTTTATAAAAATCCAAAACTGAAATGTAATTATTAAGGTATCAACGGCGTGTCATTGTTTATATCTAAATAGTATTTTTTATTAGCATTAGCCTTAATAACAATACAACAAAAATAATGTAAATAAACATAAACATTTTTTAGAAAAGCAATCGTAGTGTTTTTTATTCTTCTTCTCAAGTTTTATTTATTACAGCCCCTAGAATATGTTCTGGTGTTAATATATCTTGGACGTTGTCTTGCTTATAGAGAAAATGCTGATAAATAGCTATCTTCGAATGTGTGCAAATGTATGTCACATTCCTGCAAGAAGCAAAGCACTTGGTGCTTTGGTTACGGAAGCTGACAATTTATCTGATAACAAAACCGATACCCAAGAGCCGAATGCTAAAAGCTTACAATCAAATGTGGACGGATTTACCAGGGAGTTTCTAAGAACTCGAATAGAATTGTCAACATTTCAAAAAGTATTACTTAGTAGCGGCTCCTCAATAGCGGCTTTACTAAACCCCAAAAGGTACCTTTAAGCATTTGTTTATCATTTTCACTGTAACCCTCATTAGCATAATGTTGTTTTTTTTTTTTTGTTTATCAAAAAAAAAAAAGACATGATATGATAGCATGTTTGGGAGAGACAACCGGTGAACAAGCTTTAATAAATATTTTACAAACAATGAAAGCCAGTGAGGAAGGTCAACGTATATTAAAAGAGAAGCCGCGCATAAATACGCGCACCGTTGATATTGAACGCTTAAATCAATTGCCGGAGAATACATTTGGACGTGCTTATGTTAAATTTTTGCATGACAATGTATTAAGTTTCAATTTTGAAATATGAACTCATTACCCATTGAATCACTTCATATCCACCTTTTCAGCAAGTCACGCCCGATTCTCGTATGCCGGTACGTTTTATGGATGATGCTGAGCTGGCATATATTATGACACGTTATCGTGAATGTCACGATTTAGTGCACACCCTACTAGACATGCCCACCAATATGTTGGGAGAAGTGGCTGTCAAATGGTTTGAGGCCTTAAATAATGGCTTGCCCATGTGTTATGGTGGCGCTATATTTGGTGCTTTGCGCTTAAAATCTAAGTACATTATACAGATTTAGTCGAATTTTTCTTTAGCAAAATTTATAATTTTCTCTTTTCACAGGCAACGTAAACTTTATTTGCGCGACTACTTACCCTGGGCTATACAAAATGGCAAAAACGCTAAACCCCTTATGCCTATTTACTGGGAGGAGCGTTGGCATCAAAATATTCACGAGATGCGACGAGAACTACAAATTACTCCTTTTTCATTATAAATAAAGTAGAAAATTAACTTTCACCGAAATCTTCTTCTTTTTAATAAGTGGCTAAGGAACTTGATTTAATTGCGGGAAAATATACTTTGATCAGCGTTTATAATTATTCTGAATAATAAACAAAATTCTTTTTAAATACATCGCTTCAAAGAATGTTTTGTCAGAGTAAATAATGGCGCAAAAAGTACATTATTGCCACTGTTGAGAAAAAAAACCTCAACACACAGAATGGATAATACATCCCTGTTTTATTGTTTAGAAGATCGTTTATTGTATAAAATTGCTGGCAGTGCGGTTTATCTTTGATGATGTGTTATGACAATTACATGTGCAACAACAACAATAACGCTTTTAATATAATAAATTAACCAAAGTTATGATTGCAATTTTATACTATAAATTCCAATAAGCATTATTTGTAAAGGAAAGCACGTAAATATGAACGAAAAGTTTAATGGTTTTAGTCAAGATGAGATAAATAGAATAGGCGCCCCAAACAGAACGAAGAAACCTATTATAAATCCAACAACATATACCTGTAAGTAAACAAATCCTTAATACATATATTTATAAAAATGATGTAACTTTTTAAGAGTATTGTTTATAAAATAAATGAAATGAAAATATTGTTTTTTTTTTATAGTAAAACCAACCATTTCTCGTGGATACAGTGGCATCCGACGTATGCCGGAAAAAAAAGAAACAAATCGCAAACTATGCCAGCAATTACAGCAGCAACAACAAAAACAGCAGCAACATAAAAGTGCTAATGCCGCGAAAAGTGGAACTAATTTGAATAGCAAAACGATGGAAAAGAAATCAAAATGCAATACTACTCGTGAAGAAAGTATAGAGGAATTTAACCTGGATTCTGCAATGTCGAAATCAATTGAAGAAGCTTTATTTTATCGACCTTCAAAGAAATCACAAAGCAATCATTTGAGTGAACAACTAAACGATAATAATGAATCTTCAATATTAAATGTTAGCTTTAATAAAGAAAGTCCAGCATCCTCGAACAGTAGCAATACAATGGAAGACTCGTCCATTTTACCTCCCGCAACACCGCAAACAATAACATCTTCTCAATCAGATGGCACACCATCCATGCCCCTAAATGTAGAGTCACCTTTCAAAGGTATATCATTAAAAGATTTTGAGAAGCATCGTAAAATGATTGAAGAACAAAATCGCCAGAAAAAAGAAATGCTGCACAAAGCTATTGAACAACAGTAAGTTTCATTTTAGTGGCACCAACACAACCAAAAGTATGTGCTAACCCAAGACATTTTATTGTAGCTCTCAAAAAACTGCCGCAGAAGCTCGGAAAATTGAGGAAATCAAAAACGAATTTGCTAAACTGGACAATGACTTAGCTGTGGATGTGGCTCTATTAAGACAACAAATTGACACGGCCAGTGTACACTTTGCCAGCATAGAGTACGTTTACACTTAATGATCAATTAATGCAAATTTTCCAAATATTGGTTTTTCAGAAAACAATATATTAAAATAGAGGCGCAATTTTTAAAGGCCAAGTTAGATTTGCATAAGGCTGCCGAAAGAAAAGCTCTACTCACCGAACACTTGTGCACGGTTATTGCTCACAATGAGGATCGCAAAGCTCAAAAGTTAAGTGAACTAATGGAAAAAGTGGGCTTACATGCACAACTACCGGAACAGTATGCACCACCATCCCCAAATGCCAACGTGACTTGAAAAACCAAAAAAAAAATATCAAATTGTGTTCTGTGGGGAAGTTTAAAACGTAGAATGTGTTTAATTTCGTTATTATTTATATGTTACACACAGCTTAAGTTTATATTATTATTAAGAAATAGGTTTTCTGTATAAAAAGCGACTATTTAGGTATTAAATAAAGTACAATAGAAATAATATTTTAACTGTAGCCGCAAAGGTGGAAAAAACAACTTTGTTTTCTGAATAAAATTGCTATAGCAACCCATTTGGTCAAGCTTGCTTTGCAGTGTCAGTTTTAGTGCCCAATGTATTGTGTACATACAGCTGGTGTACATTTTCAATCAATCATAAGGGATACAAATATTTTCCTTTTATTTTATGCACAACAAGTGGAAATGTTATAGTCGGTCAAGCCCGACCATTTAATACCCTACACCACTTCGTTCCACAAACACAAACATGGCATGGCCGTACAAGTACTCTTCGTGATATATCATTAAATGGAAGGGGATGTGGGTTCATATTAGGATCCACAGCTAATTAACTATTGCTCATCAAATTTTGTTCAAAAATATTAAGAACTGCGATTTTTTGCCATATAAAGACGTTCACTATAATAAGACCTGATATGAGGAACCGTTCTATAAATGATCCATTTCGTCAGTTCGTGTCCCTGCACCAAATTTCATCGATATAGCTCAAAAAATGCGACCTGTAGATGGCGCACAAATTTACCACAACAGACAGACGGTTAAATCGATTCAGGTTTTGTGACAAACATCCCCACCTACCTAACGTACCCTCCTTTGCCACAAGTGGTGCAAGGTATTAAGATTATACATTTTATTATTAAGTATCAAGTGGTTGGCACTCTCCGTTCCCTTAAAATCTTTTATAATACATGTAGTCCTACAACGAAACATAAAAATAATACGACGAGGTTAGAAATGATTTGTACTCACAATTAGGAAAGCTGCTCCCATTAGCAATACTTTGTTGGGCAAATCCAGGTGCATTAAGATATGTAACTCAGATTTATCTGCATCCTTTATGCCATCACGTAATACAGCGCCCCATTTTTTTGTTATGCGACCCACTAATTTACCTACACGTGATAAAATCTATATAATGCACACAAAGATGAAAATTATAACAATAACTACAGCAACAACAACAGTATCACAGTTAATAATTTGCCTTAAATTCCACACCAACACAACATCTTGTCATACACCAAGGACCTCTTATAAAAAAAACCGGGTCACCATCATTATTTCTTATACAGAACGCCGGTCGTACCATCGACCATTGCTGGTTCACTGTGCCAATCTGCACATTCGTTGGATAGTAGACGGATAATTGCTGCAGGCAACATGGAAAGAGGCAATTGTCACATTTGAAATCACGTTCGAAACGCATCACTTCTTTTCTGGATTCCGGATCCAATACTTTCATAACAAATGGACGAATACTTCTACAGACACATACACAAGTAACATCGCTCAACTCGTAGGCATAGTATAGCGTACGCCCAAGAGCATCCTTAACTTCAAATGAAGTGCTAAATTCGAACGCAACTTCTAACGGATTCCAAACATGATTGATAATCAGCTTGTCACTTCTTTCCACTTGACGGAGACCTGTCAAAAATGGGGGGTTCAATATAATCGTGATTTGAATTGTCTACGTCTCCTTACTGTCGCGTGCTACTGAATGGGAGTGTCTACTCATTGTGTTTATTTTGAAATTGAAATTGTATTAAAATTCAAATGAACGATTATTTGTCTTTATTGTGAATGAATTATCATTTGTGGAATAAACAAGAAAAATGTTTTTTTCGTATTTAAATGCAATCTCCACAGTGTGACTGGTATTAACAATTGTTTAAATTACACTTGCTCTCCAAGCTTTCAAAGCAGAGATTAGGATTTAATTTTATTCACGTAACATAAAGCTGGGCTTAGCTGGGCTTGTACATATATTTATTTATAAATAAGATAATACCGAAGAAAAAAGAAAAGCTCGATAATAATTGTAACCAGTTGCATGAAAAACAACATGTTGTTCGTTAATGTAAAGTCCTACTGTCTATAACTTATAACCTGAGTTAATTATTTAGTCATATGTTGGGGGGTAAATGTATAATGAAAAGACACATAACAAGACAGGCGTATGAATCGTGTATCTGCGTATAGGCGACCAATGATTTTTGTTTTTGCATAACATTCGTATCGTTGAAGCGACAGCTACCATTCGATTGTTTTCCGACGTTGATTTTTCTCCTTTACTTAAGTTAAAGCATGCCCGGACGATCCGTTTCACGATTTTGAGATTTTTCAAAGAACATGGCATCCTATTGGGAAACGCGAATTGCAAATATTTTTATTAAAGCACAGGTTAAAAAAGCTAACACTTACGATAAGGAATGTGGCACCCAATAGGACCGCTTTCATGCGTACATCCAAGTCCAGAGGGAACGTAATGCCAAAGAAATCAGCATCCGTAAATATTTCCCGAGCGAAACCTGACCATTGCTTCGAAATTTTACCAATACTTTCGCCAGTGATAGATAAAACCTGGTTTGAAAATAAAAAGCAAAAAATAATTGTTGGCCTTCAAAGGACACTTGCTTTGCGGTTGCTTACATTAAATTCTACATCGCCACACATATAAAACGTACAAATTGGTCCTTCGATCCGCAACACAACGTCGCCAACGTGATTTTTTATTCGAAACGATGGTGTACACAGAGACCATTCTTGCTCAATGCTGCCAACTACGTTGCCGGGTGGCGACGTCACTTCAAGCGATTGTAAGCAGCAAGGGAATAAACAGCTCGAACAGGCCAGGGGACGGTGCATGTGTATAACTTCGTTGCGATAATTATCAAAGACTTTCATATCAAATGGTCGTGCCGGACCGCACATATTTCGTGTACAACAATCGTTCTCCTCTATCGCATAGTAGACCTTTTGACCCAAAGCATTCTTAATCGAAAATTTATTGTTGGTCTCGAAACCAGTTACAACTTCGAGCAATTCGACCTTTTGTTTAACTAAAAGCTGGTCGACAGTCGTAAGGTATTCCAAGCCGGGCGGACAATTCGGTATGCCAGCTGGTATAGTCATCCATTCTCCTTAAAAACAACAACACATTCTATTACCAAGCCATTCACTAGCACTTGCGCTACCTTGCAAAGCAAAGTAATCAAATGATCAGTGAGTGAGTCAATTTAATTCAATTGAATAACAAAAGCATTCGAAATATAAAACATTTCAATGTCGCGCTGTGGCAATGCCAATCCAACAATTATGAGGTTTCCGGTATAAAGTAAATTAAGTGTGTGCGCTATGTTTAATTTTTGGTCGCCAATTAAGTTATTTTTCTGTGTTGAATGTTCCTTAAATCTTGGAACGTAATACCAAAAAATAAACAAACACATTTTTATCACCTATCACCTACAGCGAGACAGACGCCTTTTCTCTGCCAGCGTCTGTGCTATCGTTTTAGATAAGATGGTAAACACAAAATTTCGGACAGTCGCAACTTAAGGTAAAAAAAAATATAATGACCTTAATATTACTTTTTTTTTACTCAACAACCAGGAAAACAGTTATATTCAGTTAATCTGTATAAATCGATAACGCGATATTTTCATATCGCCACTCAAAGGAAGGCATCACTTCAATATATTCTTAATCAGTATTAAAGGCTAAATGACGTGTTAACCGTATCTGGATCTGGTTTCAAATTTTTATTTAAACTTCACATGCTCGTTTGAGAGTCACGCCCACAAAGGCGAAAAATCGAAAAAGAAAATTGGATATTGAGCACGTGTGTGTTTATGATTTATCCATACGAGGTTGAAAAACAGACCCGAATTGGATGAAATTGGTTTAGAGCCGCACTCACAGTAGTCAAAAATGGCCCACACACCAAAATGCCATACAAAACTAATACGGGAGGGCCTACACAGTTATGTAGATATAGAGGATATCTAAAATTCGGCGTACGCCGACTTGTTTCTTTCTTTTTTTGTCCTTTATTTGTAAACACCACCCACAACAAACCTTTTCTCTTCATCGGTGAGGAAATATTCGTAACCCTTCCTTTTGGCCGATTTATTTAAACGCAACGATCTGCGAAATTGTTTGGCTAACGGTTTGTTGGATTCACACTTAAGACTGCTCCTTAATAGGTGCGTATGTTGTCGTATACAATCGTATTTGTTGTAAATGAAATGCCAAATGAATCGTAAAACGTTATTGCTATGACTCTCTAAAGTCCTGCGATCACTACCACCACGACCGACACCATCACTTGGCACAGGAGCCGTTAATTCAAGTGTTGATTGAAACGTTACCACAGAATCACAACCTAAGCTAGTCATAGTTTGCTAGAACACATTTACTACAACAACACATCAACTAATATTGCAAAAGCAGCGTAAAAGAATGCAACGCCTTAACTTGTCTACGCGGATAACAGCAATAGAAACACTTATCCGACAACCGGGTTCATGACAATGCGACTGTAGTGCTACTTAAGCATTGACGAAGCGCAAGGTATGTGCTGGACTCGTTGCAATTATTATTTAAATTCTTCAATTTAAAGAACGAACATGATAAGACAGACGGCGTGTTCTAGACTGTAGCAGCTAAAATTATTATATTATAATCGCTACAACAATATAATCTCTGAGTAAACCCTCTTGGCTTGTTTACGTGTATTCGATAATTGCTGCAAGAAGACACACAAACTGAAATGAAAAGAAATCCTGCTCCGTAACAATGGACAGTGTGTGAAATACTTTTGTTTATCTGCTTGCAAATAAATAAGTACATGGGAGATAATTATTAAATATGAAATCTTGTGTGAGTACACACATGCACACATAGGTGCAACACTTACGCACACATAAACGTAGATAAGATCTTTTTTTAACGCTTCTTATCTTCGCGTGTGCCTGCACTACTACAGCGATAGTGTGCGGTTTGTAATATATTAGAAGTCATTCCATTCAATTCACTGGAAATTCATAAATTTAATTTAATTGCAACAAATATATATATGAAATATAGTCGGTCAAGCCCGCATCAAATACCCTATCACCCTATCACTTGATGCATTATTCAAGTATCAAAAAAAAAAAAATTAATTTTTTATATAATATTTACTATTAACTATATATTCTTCAGCAAATTTTGGCAAAAAAATATAAAGCATTTTTAATTTTCATTATAAACCGATTTCTTTTCAAATAAAACGTTATATGAGAGAAGTTTTAAAAATGGTCTGATCGGGTCTAATTATTAAACTACTATTCTCCACCAAATATTGTGAAAAATTATTAAAAATTGCGACTTTTTAACGTATAAAGACTTCCATTATAAAGGGACTTTATATGGGGAGGGGTTTTAAAAATGGTTCAATCGGGTCCATTTTCAATAGAGTTCCCCTTTGGGCCAAATTTCATCCAAATATATCAAAAAATGCGACCTGTAGCTTGGGCACAAATTTATATGGAGAGACAGGCGGACAAACGGACATGGTTAAAACGATTCCGATTTTGATTCTCAATAATAACGGTATAACTGTGTGGCATTTGCCGTTTAGGAGTAACAAACATTAACACAAAGTTAACATACCCTTTGCCGCAAGTGGTGCAGGGTATAAAAAGTTCATCAACACCATAAGCCGTAACAGGTTCTATGTTGACGTAAAGCACAGCCCGTCCAAATATAAAAAAATACACATTTGGAAAATTTTGAACATTACTTGGGTACAAATTTTATCAAAGTTAGTCGCTTGTCAAATAACTTAATTATAGCCCGAGATGGTTGGCAGCTAAGACTTCCACAAATATTATTTAATACACAAAAATAACCATGATAACAGCAAGTGTGAACGACTGAGAAAATGAATAAAAATAATAAACAAAACTGTGTTATATTTTTCTGGAGCCAACATTTACACATATTTGTAAGCCTGATGCCTTCTCGCGTGACCGCTAACGTATTTGTTACATGCTACAGTCGAATACGTTTTTGTATTGTGGGTATATTTTGTAGATCAATTCTTGCGGTCCGCAAAAATTACTACTTTTTCGGTTTTTATTATGAATATACAGACATTGCTACGTGACCATCATGCTTTACATTATACATATTCTGTTGGTTGCTCAGAGGTTGGGTAGTGGTTGTAAGAACTTACCTGGGGGACCCATAGGATGTGTGGGTGGCATAGGTGCACCAGGCTGGTGTATAATAGGAGCTGAGGGAGGACCGTAGCCTGGTTGAAAAGCGCCTCCACCAAATGTTGGCTGCATGCCACCGCCCCCAGCAATGGGCTGTGTTGGTGATGGTCCCATATATGGTGGTTGATTAGCGCCACCATAAGGAACTTCTCCATAAGGTGGCATTTGTGGTACTGGTGTGTAGCCTTGCGGTTGATTGAAACCCTTCGAAATAAATGAAACACAAGTAATCTTAAGGAACTACTAAATGTTACTGCAAGAGTGCTGCAAAAGTAGTACCTATGAAGTGCACGTACCAGACGAATTGCTGGAATTGTTATCGCGGGTACAGTGCCAATGAAGTATTTATTTGTTTTGAATGAATTAATCATCACATTAAAAATTAAGAATTACTTCAGTGGCACTACACATACGCAATGCAGCCGCGGTGGGCAAATGTATTCTCATTGGCACCAAAACATCTCCACCTCTACATCTTTGTAAAGTTTTTGTAAAAAATAATCAATGCCTACATATGCGCCCCACATCCCATTACATCTTTCCATCTCTGTAGTACTAGTAGCTGTAGTAAAATGAGGAATTCTAATTCTACTAATTTAATTGCTTTCGCAACTTAATAATTAGCACGAGTCGAATGTCCGTTAAGTAAGTTTTTATTAAGCCTCTGCTTTACTTTTATTATCATTATCAACGGAATTCATGGTGCTGATCTAGACTTGGTATTTAGCCGTGTCTTGCACCTTTTGCATATTATTTTACAATGTCTGTGCTATAAAATTTATATTAAAACAGAATGTTTACAAAGTTTTTATTTCAACACCGCTCACAAAATGGTGCAAAAACGAGCAATAAAGGTGCTTTCTCTCTTTCTCTAAATTGTGCAAAAACGAGCATTAGCAACGATTAAATGAATTATTCTCTACTCACTCTGTTTTGTGCTGGAAACACTGTGTGCTCTGGTTTTACTTTATATACCACAAAGCAAAAAAGTTCCACAAACAGATGTTAGTGGACTTGCATATATTTTCAAAACAACGAAGAAAGAGTGCGTATTTAGTTTTTGGACGTGATAGTTGTGTAAGTTTGCTGTGTATTCGTGTTCTATAAAAAGTGCTTAAAAAAATACAATGAACCTGCGACGACGCCTTTTTAAAGTATCGCCATTAAAATCGCTTCATTGCATAGTTCAACAATTTGCATAAACTATAAACCTATATAAAATATATATATATCAGCACCAATAAGTGCCAACGCTTTCAACAAAGTCTGATACCGGCCCGAACGACAACGGCTGCAAGTTTAATCATCAACAGAGGAGGAAAAAAGTGCTTAAAAAACATGGATGTAGAGTCGTTGGTGGATATAGTGTTTGTAGTGGAATGCACATCTTCTCTTGGTGCGTTCATAAATGAAGTGAAAGTGCCCTACATTGTGCCGACATTGGAACATTTTAGCCAGGGACCCTTAGAGGATCGAGAATATTTAATATCTGATAAACATTCCACCCAGTATGCAGTTGTTCTGTATGGGACGGCAGCTAATTTGTTGGAACCCGCCTGTTCCACATTCGGACCATATTCTTCGCCACAAAAAGTCATTGAACTGTTCGAACGTTTGCCGCTTGTGGGCGGTGGTATGGAATCTCATGCAAACTTAGCTGAAGGGTTTGCGACAGCTCATGTTTGTTTTGAGGATATGAAAGAGTTGAGAGCCCGTTACAATGGCAACAACAACACCATGGAGTCCTCATTGGCATTGCAAAAGCATTGCATTCTGTTGTGTAATAGTCAGCCGTACAGCATGCCGGTCATGGATTGTTGGAAATTCGCTGGTAAAACAGGTAAGTACCGAATGTCAATGGCAAGAAAAGTGTTTATACCCTGCCCCACCCTGTGGAAAAGGGTATATTAAGTTTGTGCGGATGTTTGTAACTCCTAAACGGCAAATGCCACACCCACCTTTAATTATACCTGAATCGATTTAACAATGTCCGCCTGTCCATCTAAATTTGTGCGCAAGCTGGAATCGCAAGATATTTTGGAGAAATTTTGGTACAAGAACGTGTATTGGCCCAAAGGAGAACCCTATTAAAAATGGACCGGATTGGACCATTTTTAGAACCCCTTCCCATATGAGGTCCTACTATTTTTTGAGATATTTTGATTAAATTTGGTACAAGGAAAAATTAATATAGAACCCCTCACCATATATATTTTTTTTTTAATTTCATAAACAAAAAAATTAAAAAAAATACTGATGAATGCATCATTTTGAAATTTTTGATAATACGAGTAGGTATAGAAAAATATAATTTTTCATTTTTCAAAGAAAAAAATTAAATTGAATAATATCATATATATGAAGTGGTGTAGCGTATTTGATGGTAGGGCTTGACCGACTATAATATTTTGACTTGTTTTTATTTATTTTTATTACTTTCAGTGGAGCAGTTATCTGCTTTATTCCACGAGCGCAAAATTAATTTATCGATCATTGCACCCCGTAAAATTCCATTTTTATATAAATTGTTCATGAAGGCAGATGGTGACCAGCCCTTGGCTGCTAAAAGTTATGCAAAAAGTGTCCGACATTTGGTGCTGCTAAAAGGTTACCACCTCAAGGAGAGGCCTCAAAGCCCCAATTCTAGTAACACTAATTCTATAATGTCGGTAAATCAACAAAACCCTATGGGGGCACCTCCCCAACAGCAACAGCAACAACAACAACAACAGCAGCAGCAGCAGCAATCGTCTCAACAAGTAGCGCAAAACGCCGTAATGCCCATGGATGTTGGCCATGGTGTACCGCAGCAGCAGCAACAGCAACAACAACAACAACAATTACAACCAAGTGCAATGGTTGGCATGAATCCTAATCAATCCAATAATGTTGTCCTTAATCAGCAAATGATGCAACAGCAGCAGCAGCATCAACAATTCACTCAAAATCATATTCAGCAAAATCCCAATTTTACGGGTCAAAACAATCGCTGGATCTTTCCACCCAATCAACAACATATACGTTCACAATATATGGCAGGTCCCGGTGGTGGTGGAGGTGGTGGTGGTGGGGTAGCTGGGCCAAATGCGCAGACAATGTCGGGACAGAATCCCAACTCGGCTCTGATATCGCAACTGAGCGCTCCCCCCAATCAAAATATAAATCCCATGTTAACGCAACAGCAACAAATACGAATGCAAATGTTAAACCAACAACAACAACAACAATTGCAGCAACAATTACAACAGCATCAACAGCAACAGCAGCAGCAGCAGCAGCAAGCATCCATGAATACTAATATGCAGGCATCCGGGTCAGGAGGCAGTCATGTGGGCGGTACGTCGATTGGGCCACCGCCAAATCAAGCAAGCAATTCTGCCATGTCACAGCAGCAACAACGTGATGTTAATGCATCACAAGCAGCCCCATCACAGTCAGCCACCGAACAAACCGGCCTGCGTGATAAAATCTGGTCTGGCACTCTCGAATGGGTGGAAAAGACACAAAATCAACCAAAAATCACCCGAAGCATACAATGTACGGTATGTTCCACAATTAAAGATGGCGAACCAGAAATTAAAGCCATCAACTGGCCATCGAATATGTTTATGCAATTGATGCCCAGACAACTGGTGGGAAATATTGGTGGCCAGTATTTCAAAGATTCCAAAACGGTCATATTTAAACCTCAACCGTGTGAGGCGTCAGAGGCCCTGATTAAAAGCATGACAACATTGTTTGCTGGGTGTGTACATTTCTCTACGCCGCATAATATGCCCTGTGACATAAAAGTGTTGATATTGTTGTACACGACCGATAAGAATGCATTTTTAGGCTTTATACCCAACAATCAGCCGACGTTCGTTGAAAGGTTGCGTAAAGTTATACAACAAAAACAATTGATGGGTATGCAACAAACTGGCACCCAAGCAGGTGGCAATAATAATCAGCAGCAACAGCAGCAACCGCAACAACAACAACAAGTCCAACAACAAATGCAAAATCCTATGGGAGAGCAAATGCAGCAGCAGCAGCAACAACAGCAACAACAACAGCAGCAGAATACGATGCCAGGAAATGTGATGAGTGCTCAACAGCAACAACAACAGGACGTTCAACAGCAACAGCAGCAACAACAACAACAACATTATCAATATGCTGCCCAACAGCAGCAGCAACAACAACAACAACAACAACAAATGAATATGCAACAAATGACTGGATCGATGGGTGCCCAATTATCGGGCAATCAAATGCCTGGCCCCGATTCCATGCAGCACCAACAGCAACAAATGGCCATGATGCAACAACATCAACGCATGCCCATGATGGTTGGCGGTGGTGGTGGCGGCGGCGGTGGCGTCACTAATAATCCACAGCAACAGCTAACACCACAACATGCTGCCGCTTTGCAACAGCAGCAACAACGCATGGTGCGACCAATGATGAGCAACAATCCCGGTTTGCGACATTTACTACAACAACAAAGCACACCCGGACAACAATTTCGACCACAAATGGGTTCAATTCAGCAAGGCGTTGGCACCGGTATGGCCATGGGCCCTGGGATGGGCCCAAATGCAATGGGCGGTGGTCCAGGCCCTGGACCTAATCGTCCATTCGATGACAACAATTTTGAGTTTATGTAAAACTTTTGACTCTAGAGTAACTAACTGCCATAGTTGGCACCCGTGCCCAGACTTAAGATCCATTTCCAATAATAACTATAAATACTCCCAATTCGTAAAACATAATGCAGTATCCGTTTTTAACTTAAAGTGCTAAAACAAATTATGAAATGTTTCACTGTGCGGCTGCAGGCTTACTGCCGAATCAGTGCTCAACACATTCAATTCACATATTATGTCATTATACTCATTATGAGATACAAGTTTAGTACTTTATATCGATCTATTTATAAATAAATATCTCTTAATAAACCACACATCAGCTGGAACATGTCTTGCCGAATTAAGGGGCGTTTTCATTCTTATCAAATAAATAAATGTTATTAAAATGAAAATCGTAGTACTTACAAAATTTCCAGGTGGTGGTCCATTGGGATTATAACCATGATTTGCGGGAGGAGCATTGGGATAACCACCAGCATAACCAGGTGGTACGTAACCACCTTGATTTATATTATGTACTGGCATAGACATCGTTCGTTACAGGTTTTATAAACAATGTAACTCCAATAAGTGATTCTCAGAGCTCTTGTATCTGCAATATTATAACACATTCAAACATAAATAAAATTGCATTAATCATGCCATAATGCAATCAGCCTTTTTCTTTTTGTGTTATTTCAAAACATTGATATATGTGTATGTGTGTGTGCACATGCATATTATTTCAATACATGCATACAGCCGTATATATAAATAAAAATTACTTGGCTTATATTTCTTTGATTTTACTGATTTTACTACAGCAACAATAACTATTTCATAGATTTATTAACAGTTTTTATATCAGTCCATATATGAATATCTATTAATTTTTTTACCTACTCTAATGTAATGTTTAGTGTCTACTTTAATTTTTATAAAATGTTTTTTAAGGTTTAATATTTCCGTTTTTTAAAAAGTTTTTATTTAGCGATTGATATTAAAAGCGTTTGACTGAGAGATGTTCCACATACTAAATTTAATATTGAGCTAATAATTAGTAATGGTAGATTATTGATATATTAAATTGTTTATACAACGAAACGAAACGGGAAAGTCAAATTAGCAAAACTAAACATTCAGTCAGAATTTTTAACTGCCCTGCCATTGTAGAAATGCAACACAAAATATGTCGTTTCTCTCTTTTATATTTCATTCCGCTCTTAACCGCTTTGATAGATAGACGTGTGCCGTGTTAAACATTTTTCATTTCACATTTTCACCTGAGAATTTTATTCATTGTGGAATAAATACTAAATTATTGATTAAAGGATTAAAAAAATGTAAAAAGAATTAAAAAAAGGAACTATCAGTACAAAATCGTCCATAAAAGTGCAAGTGCTAGCTTTTGTTTACTGCAGTGTGAATATCTAATTGATGCCATTACAAAATTAGAAATTATATGTTAATTGTGGATGCAGCCAAATAATTTACGCTCAGAATTTCTAGTATAATAAAAAAAGTCATAAACTTGAAATATTAAACATACATATGAAAAGCAAATGATGCATATAATGTGGTAAATAGTTGCTGTTAAACAAAAAATTATAGGGAGTGTGAAACAATTGAGAAATATGTGGAAGTTCTTAGTGGTTTATCTGCTAAGCTATAATCCCTACATAACAGTGCTGCAACATGCAAAAGCAGGTAAAATGAAAAATAACACAGTTGAAAATAATAATTTGTTATAAAACGCGTTTTATATAATTAATGAATTAAATTTAAACCATCTTGGGCGTGTTCATTTTGTTATGAGTTGTCAGTGGTCAATTAGGAAATGTAACATTTATTAAGAGAGTACAATAATTTGTTTAATGGCAGAAAGAGTAATTCTCTTATTATCTCATTTATTTGAGATCGTTAATAAGATCTTCAGGTGTTTTTGATGTTGTTACATGTGATCGCTAATATACTATGTAGCCATTGTCAACATGTCTTATTTTGTTTGTGCGCTAATACATATTGAAAGAATTCGAATGACTCATTTATTTATATGTGCGAGTAATAAATAACTTAGTACACGGGTATTGCATTTAATTTAAATACAATATATTGTATACTGATGAATATCCTTCTGTGAAAGGAAATTGCACATGTTGATGGTGCTACAAATGTTTATGCCACTCGGCAAGTGTGTATGCACTCTTTATGCACATGTACTTATCTTCACTTGTATGTACAAACAGGAAATCTTTTCACGCATGCACTCGGTCATAATACTGAAGTGCCGGTGGCAAGGATGCTTAACAATTTTATGACATCTGATAGGAGCAAAGTCAAAGATGCTTTTATGTATGGATATATGAAGCAACACAACACCACAGACGAGATTATATATCAAAATGCCTTCCAAAGCAGATGTGCTTGAAAAGTATAATATATTGTCTTCTCCCACTACTGCTCGCCTTTTAATTTGCTATTCCACCTTCAAACTACAATTAACTTTGTTTTCTTGGTGATTTTAAGGGTTAATGTAAATGTGGCAAACAAAACAGAAAGCAAAAAACAATTGTATATAATTGTTGGCGTACACCCCTAAATGTGCGTTTGTACACCGCTGCCCAACTCTGTCTCCTTGGTTTACAACAACGTTTTTTGTTTTGTTGAGATTGCAAGCAATACAATTTTCAAAATCCAACTCCCACAACTTTGCTTTTGTGGGAGGAGAAGATTTACGTACTTATATGCCCGTCGACGTGGGAATGAGGAGTTTAGCGGTACTACTTTTATGTTTTGCATTGTTTACATACCAGACGTATGTATTGTGTATATGTGCAATTTACTAAAAATGCATCGGTTCGGAAAAGTTTTTAATATTTTATAAAATATTTGTTATGAATGTATGTACATCTCGAAAATGTTTTGCAAAATTAGTTATTGAAGGTATATCTGGCACACGCGCTGCCTTGGCCCTAGTGCATTTTGGTACTAGCTATACATTTAGTTACGGACGTAAGGATAAATACAGTATACCCTCTGATGAACTGATACAGAAAATACAAGAGCTTAGCTAAATACCTAGTAAATTATTGGAATTTGGAAAAGCAAAGATTTATACGGACTGCTGACGGCAAATATTTTCAAGTTTTCAATGGAAATACACGTAATCCGTACATATATGTGAGTGTACATAAATCAATGAAATGTTTTAAAATAAATTTTGGAATAATGCCATGTGTTGCTTGTGTGTGTACATACATATATCACACTATGTGATTTTATTCATGATTTATTTGATTTGTATTTTTAGATTCCTACAGCGACTACTTTTCCGATTATGAGTGTAATACCCCCTTAATGGATAATGCCGTTCTAACGGCCACATCATCTCTTAATGATCGCGGTCCCGAAAAAGCCAGACTGAATGGTAAGTTAAATATTATTTCATACAACACAGTTCCTTTACCTCGTACTTTTTGGCGTTGTTGTTATATATGTTATAAAATTATTTGTTGAAAGTTTTTCTCTTTTCTGTTGCAGTTTTGGTTCAACTTTTAAGTTGTTATCACGTTTGTGTAGTTAAAAGTTTTATTTTACAACTATTGTGAATAGCGCAATTTATCGGATATGTATTAAGTTGTCGTAACAGGCTTTATTTTATAACAAAATATCTCTAATTTGCTTTTTTAAGTTGTTGTTGTTAAGTTGAAAGTTGAATTTCCTCTCCTTAGAGCTAATAATAATTTAGTAAAATTAATGTTGGAATCAGTCGGTAGTTACCCTAAAACTTTGTGCCAGACATACAGGATATGCATTAAAAAACATTTTTCCTTTTTCGATTTTTTATTGTAATGCATAGTGCACCATAATAGAAGTTATAAAGTTAATCTGCATTAGGGGGTAAAAAAAGAGCAGTTTCCAACAAATTGTTTGTTCGATTTTTGCGGTAGAATAGAGTGCAACTAAAAACTAAAGTAAAAAAAATGCGCTCAAATTCTAACATAAACTCCTCTGATGAATGAATGTTATAAATATCAGCTAAATTAAACTTATACATAAATATAAAACGAATGCAAATAATTGTACCTGCCTTACCTCAAAGTCAAATGATTACTTAATCAAATATTTAGTGAATTTCCATAACATTAGTAATCTGACGACATTGGTTGAAAGTACTTTTACCACAAGATGATAATGTTTTTAATCCACATGTTTCATTTTATACGTTGACTGCATTGCTGTATTCGCTTAGTGGCACATAAATGTGCATTTATTGTTACCGTTCTACTCTCTTCTCAGTCTAACTCTCTTGTATTCATTATTTCTTATTAGTGAGTAGAATCAGCTGTGAAATGCTATGCGTAATATTTTTTGTTTATTAATAAAAAAGAGCAAAAAATTGCAATAAAAAAAAAAATGTCCACAAAGTTCATTTGCTACCGTTGGGCATATGATTTTACAACGTGGACACCAACTCTTACCCAATTAACACAAGCTGTGGCAGTAGTACAACAGGAAGAACGCACCAGACTCATGAGATTTGTGTTTTTGGATGATTTTTTATCCTCATTGATTGGGCGCTTGTTAATGCGCAAATTTGTTAGTGTGTGCACTGGTTTGTCATATAATGAAATAACATTTGCACGGGATCTAAGAGGGAAACCTTACTGGCTTACATCAGCTGGTGATAATGGGGCATCATCAAATGTCCCACTTAGTTTCAATGTTTCACATCACGGTAGTTATGTTGTTTTGGCCGGTGTTTACACTAAAAATAACACTGAAGGCTTAAATTTTGGTGTTGGTGTTGATGTCATGAAGTTGGAATATGCGGGTGGGAAAAGTTTACAAGAATTTTTCCGTATTATGCAACGAAAATTCTCACCAACTGAATGGAGCCACATAGTGCAACCGCAGTATAATCATAACCAGCAGTTGAAAGCTTTTATGCGTAATTGGTGTTTGAAAGAGGCCTTCGTAAAAGAGTTGGGTGTGGGGATAACGATTGATTTGGAGAAAATTAGTTTTTCCGTGGATACCACAACGGAATTAGAATCACATACAATGCCGCTAACGGGTACAACATTAAAATTTAATGATGTGCTCAAGCCAGATTGGTATTTTGAAGAGCATATTTTAGGTTCGCATTATTGTGCTGCCATAGCATTTCATAACTGTAAAACGAAAAGTGAAAAGTTTCAATTTCTACAATTCGCCGACTTGGTAGACACTACGGCAGAGATTGATGATATTGAAATTATCAAGTATTGCCGACAAGTTTTAGAAAAGCCTAGAAAATAATTTAAAAATATTTTTATACGATTTTTTATCAAGTTTATAGTTAGATTTTTTAATTAAAGTTCATAAACTTAATAGTAAGAAATATACAACTGTTTACTTCGATCTTAGTATGACGCGTGATGTTGTGTCGTGGGAAGCACTCTCGTTACTTGTACATACATCTAACAAAAGTGCGGTTTAGCATTTCATTGATTATATGGAATAATTAAATGGGGAATTTTATTGTAGCCAGACACAATTAATTGCAATAGTTAAATATTTTACCCTGAATAATGTCTCTGTTTTATGGGCAAATAACCCCTAAGAGTGCGTTTTTGATGTAAAGAAAATAAATATGTTTCTATAGTAATTTAACAATATTGTTATTTAGGACAAATAAGCTGAAACCACACATACATACACTTTTATAAAATAAAAATAAATTAATGACAATGGCTTCTGGGTCGATAGCAATAATCTTTAAGTATATATTATATTAAAAACTAGTACAAAATGATTCACATGGAGTTGCAATTACTGGATTCTTGTTTTATACGCAAAAGTTCATTTGAGTTCAATTGTTTGTAATAGTTGTTATAGCCACTATCCCATGTATTTTGGGAGTATATGTCCCATGGTCAAAACGTTTGCAACGATCAAAATGATGCGTCAGGGTACTCAAAAAGTACATACACCTAATTCTCTTTTTACACGAATTTGAATTAACACGAGTTAAAACGAAAGTAAAATTCTCTTTTTTTACACGAATTGTTTTGTCTTAACACGATTTTCAATTTTTCTTTTTTAGGTCCGGAACCAATCTACTATTCTTCCATTTAGTCAATATCTTTTTTACACGAATTTTTAAGAACGTATCTATCGTGTGAAAAGAGGATTAGGTGTATATTCTTCTTCTAACACTTTGAAAAATATTCAATTTCTCACTTTTAAAATTCGCAATCGCGAAAAAACACGCCCCTTGAGATAATTTAATACATATTCATTTCATTTTTTTAATGCGTGAAAAGGTGTTCTGTACATAAGAGAAAATACTTGAAAATCAGGTTCATTAACGGGACACTCCCATATCAGGGGCGTATTTTATCCAAAAACGTTTCCAAAAATTCAAAACTTTTTTACTTGTTTTCTCTTAAGAGGTTTTACCGCATAAACTTTTATGAAATTAAGCGGAATTGAGTATTTCGAGATGCTTAGAGGAGCTCCTTTTTATCCCCTTACCCTCATTTTACAATCATATAAAATGTTTTGTATTTAATGTTGCATAAATACCAACAAATGAAAGAAATTTTCAAAAATTTTGTGAAATGAAGGGTTTTTTTTTCAAGCGTACACGCCACTAATTATGAATTTCATCTTCGAGTTCAGCTTGTCCCCACTTAAATTTCAGTTTGCTCAGCTGGTGACCATTTATGTTTCACACCCTTTCAAGCATATGCAGCCACATGAAGTATGTTTGATTGATTCAAATATTGCTGTACTGTTGACACTACACAAGGTTGGCAAAGTTTGTAGAGGAAATACTTTCCCACCAATAACATATATTAATAACCTGAATATAGAAGTCCTGGCAGTAGGGATGACCTTATAAAGAATGTCCCCATGTGGCATGAATAACGTCTCTTACAACGCTTATCGTTGTAAATCATTAACTCGATACAAATGTTTTCTGTGACTTTGTAGTGCTAAATGTCCCATTAAAAGTTTCCTTCCCCTACTGTCACCGTTTAAATAGTACGTCAATTTAAACTGTATTGATCTGTTGTGTTATTTGAGAAGATTTTATAATAGTCGTACCCGCATACGCAATGGACGTGTTGAAAAAAGGTGTCACTGTGTAATTGAATAGGGTTGCTCAATTAGGCACAAGGTGATTGTAAAAGGTCGTTAATTGTGTTTTAGTTTTTGTTCTTTAAATGGGTACGTGATTAGATTTGAGTTTTAGGGATGATGGGAATGAATTGACACGAATTGACGGGAGGAGACACATCATTTGTCAATAAGTAAAAAAAAACTAAATTTAGTTCAGTCCTCTAGCAGTGTATGTATTACGCATCATTATTGGCAAAGTTTTTTGTAAATTGTGGGCTCCTGTCATGCAACCAGACCCATTTTTATCACATCGATGGATGGGGTAATTATAGATCATATGTGTACCAAAATGTTTAATTAAGCGCTGTTGCATCCACTTTGGAAAAAACGTTTCAATAGTTGAACCGTACAGTTAAAATTCGATACCTCATACACACATCTTACATGGATGCAACGTATATCAAATATTCTCAATTTTAATTTAAAACATTATCTGGCGCAAAATCCCACTTGTTCGACATGTAATACAAGACCTTTTAGAGATTGTCCTCAGGTACCTATCTACCAAAGTTCGTACCTAGGTGTTAGTTTAAGCTAAATACATTTTCCTTTACTTATTCCTTTTAGTTTGTTTTGCTCTTATTATTTAATTTTTGTTTATTCAACATTTTCTTATCATTGAAAAAATAAAAAATAAAACAACCTGGTAGCTGGCACCTCATGGTCAGCCAAAAATTCGGACTTTGATCAACGTTTGATTATCGATTTGGGCATTGTTAAGAATGTCACTCACATAGCGCTGCAGGGGCGGCCGCATTCTGATGAGTTTGTAACCGAATATTCGATCAGTTACGGTATAACTGACTTGCAGTTTGCCGACTATAAAGAGCCCGGTGGTAATATAAAGGTAAGCTAAAATGGCAACAACAACAACAGCAACCAGAAACTGATTTATAATTGGAAGGTGGATGGATGATAACTTTTTAAGGGGTTGCCAGCTAAACGTATTCTTGTGACTAACTGGCAAATAACGGGCTGGACTACTGCACTTCCTACTCTTTTTACTAATTCTTACAGATCTCTTTATATTCTATGTATGTATGTAGTTTGAATATTATTTTATTTCGTTAATAATTGAAACCGCTTGTTATGTACATTTCTGTGTCGCACTCACTTTGTTACTTCTTATCCTCATTTGAAAATCCATTTATCCAAAATGCTTCATTTTAACACAACCATTAACTTTAACTAATTGTGATTTACAAAAAACAAAAAAAAACATAAAAACTAAAGGTAATGCGGCATGGACACCAGTTGAAAACACTTACAATCATTTTCTAACCGTTGATTTGGGCGATAAGCGTACCACACGCAAAATTGCAACCATGGGACGGCCACACACAAATGAATTTGTTACAGAATACATTGTTCAGTATTCGGATGATGGTGAATATTGGCGTTCCTATGTAAATCCCTCCAGTGAGCCACAGGTAATGTATTAAAGAATAACATTTTGGAACCTTAAACGCGAGTTGGTAGGTTAGAAATTGATTGAAAAATTCATACATTGTGCTGCCTTTTGGACATTATTACTAATCCACATGGTTACGGATTTTCCAAACAAACTTAAGCAAACATTACAAAACACACATTTGAAAACCATTCCAACTCTTTCTACAAAATAGATGTTTAAAGGTAACTCGGATGGCAACTCTATACATTACAATGTGTTTGAAGTGCCCATCATAGCTCAGTGGGTACGCATTAATCCCACACGGTGGCACGATCGAATATCGATGCGCGTGGAACTGTATGGATGCGATTACGGTACGTTAAGCTTTTGACTTTTTTTGATTTTAATTTATTTGATTAATTTTTGGTACTTTTGTGTGTGTGCAGATGCCGAAAATTTATACTTTAATGGCACTGGCTTAGTACGTTACAATCTGTTGCATGAACCTATTGTCTCGACACGTGAATCGATACGTTTTCGTTTCAAAACAGCCAACGCCAATGGCATTATGATGTACTCACGCGGCACTCAAGGAGACTACTTTGCCTTACAGCTCATGGACAACAAAATGGTATTGAATTTGGATTTGGGCGGTGGCGTTATGACCTCATTATCCGTGGGCAGTTTACTAGATGACAATGTGTGGCATGATGTTGTGATATCCCGTAACAAGCGAGATATTATCTTTTCGGTGGATCGCGTTATAGTACGAGGTCGCATTAAGGGCGAATTTAGTCACTTAAATCTTAATCGTGAACTGTATTTGGGTGGTGTGCCCAACACTCAGGAGGGTATATTGGTGACGCAAAATTTTACCGGCTGCCTTGAAAACATATTCTTCAATTCCACCAATTTTATAAAGGATATGAAGGAGAATTACGCATATGGTGAAGCGTACCGTTATACCAAAGTGAATACTGTATACGCGTGCCCGTCTCCGCCCATTTATCCGGTAACGTTTACCACACGCAGCTCTTATGTGAAACTCAGAGGTTACGAAGCCCAAAAATCATTAAATGTCTCCTTCTACTTCCGCACCTACGAAGATCGTGGCGTAATTCTGCATCATGACTTTGCTTCCAGCGGTTATGTTCGTGTATTTTTAGAGTACGGTAAAGTTAAGGTCGATCTGAAATTAGTGGATAAGCCACGCATTATATTGGACAACTATGATGAACAGTTCAATGATGGGAAGTGGCATTCATTTATGCTGACCATACAACGCAATCGTTTGGTGGTGGATATCGATCAACGGCCCATGACTACCACCAAAAATATCGATATATCGACGGGTCGTTTCTATTTTATAGCAGGCGGCATGGATAAGATTGATCGGAGCAGTGGTTTTGTGGGCTGTATGCGTTTAATTTTGGTTGATGGCAATTACAAATTACCCAAAGATTGGGTGCAGGGTGAAGAGGTTTGTTGTGGCGATGAGGTGGTAGTGGATGCCTGTCAAATGATTGATCGTTGCAATCCGAATCCATGCCAACATAACGGGTATTGTCATCAGAATTCTATGGAGTTCTTTTGTGATTGCTCCAACACGGGCTATGCAGGAGCTGTATGCCACACCTGTAAGTATTGTTGCATACGTTAGAGTGCCCAAGAGATCACCTGGCTTCTTTCCTCATTTTAGCTAATAACCCCCTGTCGTGTCAAGCGTATAAAAATGTGCAGCATGTTCAACAGCGCGTTAACCTTAACATTGATGTGGATGGTAGTGGACCGTTGGTGCCTTTCCCAGTTACCTGTGAATTCTATTGTAAGCATTCTATTGTGCTTTACGTTTTAGTACTTGTTGTATATATTTGGCTTTCTCTTGAAGCGGATGGTCGTGTTATTACAACATTAAGCCATAGCCAGGAGCATACAACCACGGTGGATGGCTTTCAAGATCCCGGCTCTTTTGAACAAAATATTTTATATGATGCCAATTTGGAACAGATTGAGGCATTATTGAATCGTTCACACAGTTGTTGGCAACGCTTGAGTTATTCTTGTCGTTCATCGCGGCTCTTCAACTCACCCTGTAAGTGATTTTTAAGAAAGAGATACATTTTACTTAATTTCAAGTTATTTTCAATGCTTAGCTGAAATTGGTAGCTTCCGTCCATTCTCTTGGTGGGTGTCACGTCACAATCAACCTATGGATTATTGGGCTGGCGCTCTGCCCGGATCTCGTAAATGCGAATGCGGCATTTTGGGTAAATGTCAAGATCCTTCCAAGTGGTGTAACTGTGATTCGAATAGTTTGGAATGGACTGAAGATGGCGGTGATATCCGTGAAAAAGAGTACTTACCAGTTAGAGCGGTCAAGTTTGGTGATACGGGGACTCCCCTCGATGAGAAGCAAGGTCGCTACACCCTGGGACCGTTACGGTGTGAAGGTGACGATTTATTTAGTAATGTGGTCACATTCCGTATAGCTGATGCCACTATAAATTTACCACCATTCGATATGGGCCATTCGGGCGACATATATTTGGAGTTTAAAACCACTGTTGAAAATGCGGTAATCTTCCATGCCACTGGTCCAACGGATCATATTAAATTAAGTATAAATGGTGGCAATAAATTGCAATTCCAATACCAAGCTGGCAGCGGTCCGTTGGGTGTTAATGTGGGCACCAGTTACCGTTTGAATGACAATGAATGGCACACTGTCAGTGTGGAGAGAAACAGGTTTGTACGAATTGGTTTATAGTGATGGGATAGAAGTGAAATGTAGTGAATCTTGAAAATGTGATAAATGTTGGTAATATAGGAAGGAAGCCCGCCTGGTGGTGGATGGTTCTATAAAGGCGGAAGTGAGAGAGCCTCCGGGACCAGTGCGTGCATTACATTTAACTTCTGATTTGGTTGTGGGCGCCACCACCGACTATCGTGATGGTTATGTGGGCTGTATCCGTGCTATGTTACTTAACGGTAAAATGGTGGACTTGAAACAACATGCTGAACATGGTTTGTATGGCATTTCATCGGGCTGTGTGGGTCGTTGCGAATCGAATCCATGCCTTAACAATGGCACCTGCACTGAACGTTACGACAGATATTCGTGTGATTGCCGTTGGAGTGCTTTTAAGGGACCCATTTGCGCAGATGGTAAATAATTGACAAATCTTGGAAATATTGATTATAAACAAGTGTTGCATGTGTGTGCATGTTTATAGAAATTGGTGTGAACTTGCGCAGTAGTTCAATTATACGGTACGATTTTGAGGGCTCCTTCCGCTCCACTATAGCCGAAAATATACGTGTTGGCTTTACCACCACCATACCAAAGGGTTTCTTATTGGGCCTGACATCCAACCTAACAGGCGAATATTTAACCATACAAATATCCAACTCAGGTAGAGTGTTACTCTTTCGGTTAATTATTACCTTTTCCCCTTCAATTGAACCACTTCCTAATCATTAAAGGTCATTTGCGTTGTGTTTTCGATTTTGGTTTTGAACGTCAAGAGATCATTTTTCCGAAAAAGCATTTCGGTTTGGGCCAATATCATGATGTTCGTTTTTTGCGTAAAAATGGTGGCTCTACGGTGGTGTTGCAGGTCGATAACTATGAACCGGTTGAATATCACTTCGATATTAAAGCTTCGGCGGACGCCCAATTCAATAATGTTCAATACATGTACATTGGTAAAAATGAGACGATGACAGATGGCTTTGTGGGCTGTGTATCACGGGTACAATTCGATGATATATATCCTTTGAAGTTGTTGTTCCAAGAGAATCCACCATCAAATGTTAAATCATTGGGCAGTAAGTATTGTCAGGTGGAAGATGAGTTTAAAGCGATTTCTAAATATTGTCTCTATCTGTTTTCAGCTCCACTAACCGAAGACTTCTGTGGGGTAGAACCGGTTACGCATCCACCCATAGAAATGGAAACACGGCCGCCACCTCTGATTGATGAGGAAAAGTTACGTAAAGCTTATAATGAAGTGGACTCAGTTTTGTTGGGATGTAAGCTTTACATTAAAAAGGTTGCGCGAAAAATTTGAAGCCTCCGAATATTGTTGTATTATCGGTTGGTGCGAAAAATTTCACACAAAGAGGCTGAAAAGTTTTCCAGCTACCTGTAGCCTGTGATTAATGACATATATTGAATATTTTTATAATTCCGATTATTTTCTTTTCTTTTTAGGTCTCTTAATTATTTTATTCTTGTTATTGTGCTTAATGGTGTTTTTAATTGGGCGCTATATGCATCGCCACAAAGGTGATTATCTCACACATGAAGATCAGGGTGCGGATGGTGCTGAAGATCCCGATGAAGCTGTAATGCATTCAACCACTGGTCATCAGGTTACCAAACGGAAGGAATGGTTCATATAGTTCGATATGTCCGAAGCACTCATCTGGGAAGGTTAACGGGTTGTGTGAATAATGAGGGTGTGTCATGAATTTAGGCATAATTGTTTAGAAAGTAAAAACCGTTGAAACACCGAAGCAGTTACTTTTTTTTTATAATATATTACAAAAAACATGCATACACAAACACTTAAGAAGAAAGACTTACTTAAAAGGTGTCTCCTCGTAAAATATCTGGCCTTATTGCTCCAATAAAAAAAAACAAAAACAAAACAAAAAACTATTACAAACAATGATTATATAAAAAGCGTTGGTTAAGCGCGCCGAGTAGCAGCAGCACGTGCCCGCAGAAAAAAGATTGTTACATGAGTGATTGATAATTTAATAAATACACGAGTGCATTAATACATTGATATATCGAAAAACAAAGTTTAGAAATATTAAGAAATTGGTTTGTCGATCAATATGCCTTTGATGGCTGCTGCTCACACTGACATACTATACGACAATTTATACTGAAATTCACTGCCAATTATTGCCCGTTAAATTTGTAGAAAGAGCAGTTAAAATTTTCTTAATAATACATTGTGTCCCAACAACCAATTGTAATTTCTTTTAAATCATTTTTAAGCGTTTTGTATTACTTTTTAAACCGTCCATTGTTTTTAATATTTTGTGGTTTCCTTTCATTACATTTCAATCATGACATTTTTTTATTACCTACCATTACACATGTATATATACGATATTTAAGTACATAGTATTGTATAAGGCAAATCGCTTGAAGCAGCAAATACTTCTTTCATAAAACAACAAAACATAAGTTAGTAATAACATCAGTGTTGAATTGTCATTTACTTGTCAATTGAGTGGAATGAAGAATCTTATGTAAAGAACAACATTCCAACAACAAGAAAACAAAACATGTATAACGTAAATTATAATAAGCATTAGTTGTTAAAGAAAATCTCACAAAAACAAGACCGCGTTTTAGGATATCGAGAATATTTGTGGATGCAATCTTCAAAAAAAAAAAAAAACCAAGAAACTATTACAATAAAATAGTTTATAAAAATAAATTCACAAAGTTTTTCTATAAATTGCATATGTGTGAATGAGTAAACACAAATATATTATTAATAATAATTTACATGAACAATAAAAATTTGATCAATACCCACGTTATGTATTCATTTCATTTAATTGGATGCTAGGTGTGAAGTATTCCTACTTTTTTATACCCTGCACCTCTGTTGATAAAGTCTATAACGTTTCAGAATAAAAATCTGAATCGAATTTAACCATGTCCATCTGTCCATGTCCATGTTTAATTCAGATATTTTGATGAAATTCGGTACAGGGACTTTGTTTGGCTTAGAAGGGAACCCGATTGAAAATGAATAGAATCGGACCATTTTTAGAACCCCTCCCCATGTAAGGTCCTATTATAACGGAAGTCTTTATATGGCAAAAATTCCAATTCTTAATATTTTTTGACAAAATTTAGTGAAGAATAGTTAATTGGCTTCATATTTGGCTGTGCCAAATTTGGTCCCGATGCGACTACTTTTAGAACCCCTTCCCATATAATGATATTTCTCGAAGGGACATAACTAAACTAATTGTAGCATAATGTGTGGTGTAGGGTATTAATATTCTCACTTGTTGAAGATTGTAGTAGACTTTTTTGAACCGATTAAATTGAATTAGATAGGAGACATTCGCAAAGTAAATAGTTCCTAAAAGTGATCCGATTTAGTCTTTATCTTCAGAATCAAGCAGTCAGAGACCCAAATTCGTATTTTTTATAAGAGTTCTGATGAAGAACGAGTTATCACAACTTACCAGCATTACAACTCTATAGTTCATAAAAGTAGAATCGTTTCCTTTCAGTTTTATATAAAATATTTATTAATTTCTTTTTTCAAACTTTTGTGAACTACACTTGTATCCTATATATGGAGCACCTAGTAACAACATTCTAACTCTAATATTCTACATATTGTGTAAACACATTAATACGTTATATACTCGTACGTTTTCTATTATAAAATCTATATTTTATCAAAGACAACGGTGTCCATAAAAATATATGGGTACGAATTTTTATCTACCCATTATTAATATGTTTGTATAAGAATATCTTGGATTTGTGCAGAAATTCGTAACACTCGCAAGGTAGCATTGATAGAATGAGAAAATAAATTAAAGTCTATCAATGTTTAATGTGGAAAAATGTCTATCTCTCTAAAGTTGTTATAAAATAAATTATTTTATCATAATAATAGATACAATGAAAATCTACAATAATACGAAGATATGTAACATGTTGTATATTATTTTATAATTATTTCTACAAATTAAAACTCATAAAAAACGCTTTTTTCTTTTTTCTTTTTATACCCTGCATCACTTGTGGCAGAGGGACCAGGTCGGACCATTTTTAGAACCTGCCTCTATTATTTTTTGAGATATTGCGATGAAATTTGTAACAAGGACACGAATTGACCCAAAAAGGCACCCTATTGAAAATGGACCGGATCGCATCATATTTAGAACCCTTCGCCATATAGGGTCCTATTTTAATGGAAGTCTTTATACGGAAAATAATCGCAATTCTTAATATTTTTTGACGAAATTTAGTGAAGAATAGTTAATTAGCTTTATAATTAGTTGTGTAAAATTTGGACCCGATTAGACGATTTTTAGAACCTTTTCCCATATAATTATTTATCACGATGTAATTTACATGGCAGTGTATACAGATACAAGCGAATTAATTGTAGCATAATTTGAGGAGCTAAGTGGTGGGGGGTATTAAATAGTCGGGGCCAACCGACTTTGACATTTTTACTTATTTGTTCTAAAGTGACTGAATATAATATTATTGTTTCATAGATATTTAGTGCTGAAATAGTTATTTTTCAAAATCAAAATTTTATAACACGTTTCAACTTTAGTTTCGGGATCCCTTTAATGTTATTGTAAACGATTTTATGTCATATTTAGTAAGAGAGAAGGCCATGCGCTTCGGTGTCTGTCACACTTCTTCTCCAGTTCTGTGCACCAAGTGTTTGCAATGCATCAAACACTTGGTCACATGACCGTAGTTTTGGTCTTTCTCTCCTCCCTGGTGTATTTTATGTAAAGTAATGTTATATGATCCACGTAATCAATAAAGTGCTGACACTACACAATCTTAAGTTAGATTGATTCAAGTCAATGTTTTTGGCACTTGGTTAAAATTGAATAGGTTCAGCTTTCAGTACCGACAGAAATTAAAATAAAAAGAATCCATTTGTTGTGACCAAATATTCAATGGAATGAATTTCAAACCACTTTCTTTAGTGTAAACAGTTAAATAAATAAAAAAATACATTTCTAATACGATTAATTGAATTAATAAATATTTTTTTCTCTACGTATTCACTACAACCCTACGTATAATTAATTTTAGCGACTAAATATTATTGCATACATAGATAAAATATAATAGAATAGAAAACATTCGAAGTGTTTGAATGATATGAAAACAAAAAAACATATTATAATCGACTACATCGCAGCACTTAACACCCTACACCACCTACTTTTAATCCATTTCAGTGGTGTAGGGTGTGGGATCTAAAGGAAACAAACAGCGTTCGCTTATTGACCACAAGTTGTGGTAATAAAAGATTGCCATTAAAAACGAATCATACGTACATGAGGAGCACAACTGGAGATAAGCCTCTTTATGCAACAAATCAAGTAGGAATCTATCAGGGTGGTGGTATAATAATTTGCCCAGAATGCTTGGTATTAACTAAGGCTGATAGCTATGTGATGTAATAGCATTGTTGTTTGTCGATGCTATTGTTACTGCTGATCACACTGTCTTTTCCCCCATATCCTCACAACATCATACATATAACAAATAGTATAGAGACACCGAATAACATCAATAAGACATCTTTATGCAGGTTGCGATCTTTATAAACGGGTGTTGTGTGATAGGACTCTTCGCGCGCCCTCTTCAACAGCCACAACGGCGTTATTAGTAACATTGCGTCTGGGACCATAAAACCTAAATCACGTGCCACTTGATGAGCGTAACCCTTGCCGCGTATGACATTCTCAAAGAATTGATCAAAGCCACTAGAAATGATATGTAAAAAAGCTATGCCAGCTATACAGAGTATTTTCTTTGCTGTGACTTTATTATTTAAATCAGCCAGGTGAACAACCATGGTGGTGGAGATTAATTCGGTGATCTAAAGAGAGGGAGAGAGAATAAAAGAAATTCTCTACAACACAGAAAGTTTAAGAATTATGCACTATGATACCCTACATACTGCAATAAATTATTGTTTTCGTTTGTAATACCAGGGGGAGGTTTTGGGGACTTCAAGAAGTGCAGAGAATCTTATCAGAATCAGCATAAAAATTTGAGGCGACGTAAACATATAAATCAATATTGTTTCACATCAGTACATACTCCGGTTTAACGTATATTTTGGTTGGCAAAGCCTTGTTTTGTACGATTTTTTAAAGAGAACAAATTTTAATTCATCACAATAGATATTTTGTCCCCTGCCATGTGGTAAACAATTTTAAATATTTTGATACAAATTTTATTTCATGAAAGAGGTAAAAACTTTGTTTATCTGAACGGTTTATATATCTGAAATTTAAGAAAGTCTAGTCTGTTCCAATCTCAGCCACATGTCAACCATGTGCAAAAATTTTAAAATATTAATATGATAAATTATACCCTGCACCACTTGTGGCAAAGGGTATATTAAGTTGGTGCGAATGTTTGTAACTCCTAAACGGCTAAAGTCACGCCCATCTTTAATCATATCTATCGATATAGATCAAAATATGAAACAAAATCTGAAATGCTTTAATCATATTGATCTAAGAAGGAACCATATCGAGAATGGTTCGGATCGGACCATTGTTAGATTCCCTCCTTATATAAGTTCCTATAATTTTTTGAGACATTGCGATAAAATTTGTTACAAGTACATGAATTGGTCCAAAGAGGAACCCTAAATAAAATGGACCGAATCGGACAATTTTTAGAACCCTATCTCATAGAAGGTCCTATTTTAATGGGAGTCTTTATATGAAAAAAAATCGCAATTCTTAATATTTTTTGACAAAAATGCGTAAAAAATAGTTAATTAGCTTCATATCTGGCTGGACCAAATTTGGACCCGATCGGGCGATTTTTAGAACCCCTTCCCATATAATTATATTTCATATATGGAATTGTATATAGATACAAGAAATTTAATTTTAGCATAATTTAAGGAGTTAAATGGTGTGGGGGTATTAAACGGTCGACTATAACATTTTTATCTCTTTTTATTTAAATTTGGTGAAATGCCACGCTTACAATTCACAAAAGCCTTTCATGATTTCGCAAACAAAGCTACAGAGTTCGTATACACAGTGATAGAATTATTGGTATATGAAAATGGACACGCCCATATTGTACAAAAAATCTCTTTAAGGAATAATTTGTTCGTTGAGGCAAAATAATAGTTAAAAGAGGGTATTATTGCCGCACCCAGAATTTAGGTAGGTGTAGGGTACTAGAAATTTGGTTTGAGCCAAAAATTCCTGTCAAGTTTCGACGAAGTTTAAGAGCGCAAGAGAACGTTGATATTGAAAAGTTGTAAAGTTTATTAATATAAAAGATATAAACGAATACTTTACAAATTACTTATCTACAGTTTAATATGAACTGACTGTTGACTGACTGCTGTTGAACAAATCAAATAAGCGAAATACGTATATGAACTTTTTAACAACTTGTAAGTACAAATAAGTATTGCAGTCACGAACTATAACATGGCATGTCAAACCAAAACTTAAATTCATATTTAATAACAGTTTATAACTTTCCTTCAAGTGCATTCAAATAAATCACAATGCTATACTCCTTCTTCGGGGGTAAGCAAGGCCTAATACAAATATACTGTTTCATTTACTTGTTATTTGTTTATTGCAGCAGGATATGCAGTAGTTAAGCGCCTCACCTGCAGTACACACTCTTTCATACACACTTACCGTAAAGAATAACTGATGATTCCATTGTTCGTAAAAATCATCATTCAAATAATTGATATACGCCCACCATGCATAATAATTGGAGAATATTGAGAAGATAAACAGCATCCACATCGTGTAGCGAATGCGTTGCTGCATAATTAATGTTATAAAATGTTTAACGCATTCGTAAATACCAATAATACCGAAAACGACCAATTGCCACATTTTAAGGGTATTGGGTGTAGCATTGAAATACATGTGTTTGTACATGCCAACGCCCGACTCGTACGGACCCTTGAACACTGTGTCCCAACACGAGCACGTACAAAAGTCCTTTTCCACTTTGAAGTGATAATTGTGCCAGAAATACCACAACACCAACATGTGGAAGGGTGGTATGACTGCGGGCAAGATTATACCACTAACGATCGGTATCCATTTCCATTTAATCATAATTGCTGCTGTTGTTGTTACTTCCTACTATAATACTATTACTGCAGACATTTGTTCGCTTCTATGTTTGATTGATGATGATGGTAATTGATGGTTTCTCTGCTTCTAATTATTTAATTAATTATTCCACCATAAGAAAAACTTTCATTTTATTCACGCTTCTTCCACCTTTTGTGAGCTGTTTAATTATACTAATTGTACTATGATGCACACTTTTTTAATTCTCTAGAAATATTTTTAGCTTTCTTCCTTCTCTAGCCATCTCTGGTATGCCTTCCGTAATGGTTAAGCAGCATCTTTTCGTTTACTTGTTGAATGTGTGCAACTTCCTATAAAATATAGAATCTTTTATATTAAGCTGAAATTTCCGCATATGCTTGTAAATGATACAAAGTATACAAGTATTCTGAATCTAAGCTGTGGAGTTTAGGAAGACTCCACTTTTACTTTGGCAAAGTATGGTGCATCAGTTCTAAATGTACTGCAAAATTAGTCAAATTAACAACAAAAATAGTCACTTGAATGACAGAAGCCATCATTATACCCTCCACTTTGGATGGAGTGGTGTATTTAGCTTGTCATACAGTTTGCAATACTTAGAAGCAAAAGCCAGAGACTCGACAAAATATATAAATTCTTCTTGTGATAAATCTCAATATGCTTGTTCGTATGTCTGTCTACTGTTATGCAATCTCGCAGTCATTACTCTTAAGGTGTACAACTGAAATGTTATACAAGAATTTCTAGATTTTGTGCGTAGGATATAATTTAAATTCAGCAAAACTGATTGGAAGCCACGAATATATATCCTTCCAACCATGTACCTATAGTAGGTGGGGGTGGCGTAGGTTAACAGAAGTCCACAATTTACATAAAAATTTATCTGAACCAAATACGTCTTCTTAGTTGATAATAATAATTACACTCTCAAACGGCATAATTAGATACCCCGCGCCCTCTTTTTGTATATACATGTCAAGAATATTTAATTTGGTCTTAACCAAACTTAACTTTCTTACTTCGTATTATATGTAAATGTGTACCCTCAGCTGAAGTTCACGTAATGCTATGTAAGGTATTTAATGATCGGTCTGGATCCCATATTCGACTTGTGTGGTATTATTTATTTATCCTGCACAACTTGGGGGATGTGTGGTAATCCTAAACGACAAATACCACACCAACCTCCAATTATACCTATAGATTCTAAAATAATACCGCCCGTCTAACTGTCCATGTAAATTTTTGTGCAAGCTACTGTTGCATTTTTGCATTTTTTTAAATATATTTCGACGATACAAGGACATGAATTGACTTAAAGAGAATGCCTGTATAAAATGGACCGAATCGGACCATTTTTAGAACCCCTTCCTATGTAAGGTCTATTATAACGGAAGTCTCTATGGCAAAAAATTGCAATTCTTAATATATTTTGACAAAATTTAGTGATCATACTTAACTGTGCACAATTTGATCCCGCTGGGACTACTTTTAGAACCCCTTCTCATTTAATGATATTTCACGAAGACACTTATATGGCAATACTTTGTGTTTAAGCTAATTGTAGCATAATTTGTGGAGCCAAGTGGTGTAGGGTGTTACGTGGTCGGTCTTGTTTTGCTTTAGTTTATTGGATTTTGCCCAACTTGTGTGATTGCCCGCAACATATTGCATGCATGACTTAAACACACACAACATAAATCTATTATTAGGTTAAACTGTTTAGAAATCATTTTTTCTTAAAATATAAATTCTTCTAAATCTGGGTTAAAAATGAAATAATCAAAATTGAATTGAATTAAGAACATACGTAAACAAACATTTGTTTTCATGAAACATGAATTAGACAGAACATAATATCCGTATATGATTGGATGATATTTGTTTGAACATTAGTCCTCGTTCATCTGTATATTGCCTACATATAAATGTTTTTTAGGAATGAAAAACTTGGAAATCAGCAAAAACACTTGTGTGCTACTTATTAAAGTACTTTGCTTCTACATTCCACTAATTAATGTGATTAATTAACGAGCAACACATACCATATGTCAACACCCAATACATAAATAATGGTAACGACCACTATACCACATTAATGGTGGTGTTGATAATGACATAATGCAATCCCACGACTCGCGACCCTAATAAATCGTTAAAAGTTATTTAATGAATAATATGCTGTTAAGTAGCGTAAATCAAAATAAAATCAATCACAATTCAAAAGACTGCATAGTACTACAATTTTCTAAAAAATCAATACTTAGCTACTTGTTTTGAGTGTATAGATAGCTATTTTATATAACAACATCATTACAGACATTGTCTACACACAATTCTACAGAGATATTATAGTAAACAATTTGAATGAATTTTATGTTACTCATACGTCACCTTATCCAGTTTGCATTTTTTTTCAAAAATAAACAAAGTAAAGAAAACAAACCACGACAAAATAGAATTAACAAGTAAGAAAAGTAAAAAAAGACAACTACAAAGGTGGGCGTGGCAGCTATATGTCTACGCCCTTCAATAATTTATGAATTACGTAACAGCATGAAAGTCGAGTTTTACGTAGGGTATGGTTTTTTGCAATTTTTTGTTTGTTACTCAACCACGCCCATTTTTGGCACATCCATGGATGGGAAATATGTGCACAAAATTTCAAATTCATAGCAGATGTGCGGCATATATAATAATTTTTATTGATTGTGGGCGTGGCTATTGCCCTATTTTCCCCATTTTAAATAGCGACTTACATACAGAGACTAAAAGTGTCTATACAAACGCTCAACATCTCAAATTGTACGACCTTGAGAATGCCATCAACACACAGATATATGGACGGATATTTCTAGATCCCCCTCAGTTTTGGACGCTGATCAAGAATATATATACTTTGTAGGGTGTCTACCAGCTCCTTCTTATGTTGACGATATAAAAAAAGAAAATTTTGCGCAAAGCATGTTTGTGCATGAAAATAAGAAAAACATGAACATTTCTTACGAAATAAATAAATTCAGATTGATTCGAGTACAAAAATTTAGTACTTAAAATTAATATACAAATTTTAATACGGAATAAATTAGAAAAAAAATCCATTTTTCCATCCAATTTTTGTTACACTAAAAAAAATTTGTTTGAACAATTTTGCTTAATTTAAAAACCAAGCAGGTACAGAGGAAATGTTATATATGCTTGTATACCCTACAGAGACATAACTAAATAATTCGACTCCATAGAGTTTATTGTGGGTTTTTTCCAATTGTGGGTGTGTCTGCTATACGCTTACCCTTCTTTTAGCACATCGACATATGAACTCAATATAAAAATTTGCAGCACATTTCAACTTCAAAGGTAATGTTTTGTGCGTAATAGGTAAATTTTTGTCGACTGTGGGTGTGGTCTTCAACCAACCTAATGGAATGAACCTTCGTACAGAAACTAAGACCGCCTTGAAAATAACACAACTTTATATTGCGACAACAAACCCAAAGACGTACAAAAGGACACGGCTAGATCGATTCAGATGTTAATGCTAATCAAGAATATATATACTTTGTAACGTCATATATAATGAACGCCCTCGATTGGTTTTAGGTAGGGTATAGTAAGCACGCTTATTTGTTACAATGCACTGAACTCATACACTTTTCGATTCAACGTATATTCATTGAAATATACACAAACATAACATTTTCCATTGATTGTGTTCTATTGTTACATACATTTGTATATACTCACCCAGTGCATGCGGAAAAGTTTGTTCAATAAATATTCCAATTGACAAAATATTGAAGAGAAACAAAGACGAATGAGAAATTTGAATTTTTGATATTTTCTATAAACATTGGTTACCGTTACGAAAGCATTGTGTGCTATAAAATATTATGAGAAATATAATTTTATTTTATTGTGATACAAGTATTCATTTTCCTACTAAGTAAGATGCTGAGAGAGAGCGAGAGAGAGAGGAATTATGCTTTTTTTATATATTGAAAAATGAGGTAAAGAGAGGTCCGCGTGTAGGTATTTTTATTTGCACATCTATGCCTTGTAAGCATTTAAAATATTGATTCTTTATTTTTATAAAGCAGCCACATTTCACCACACAGTTGTAATAAAAACAAAAACAAAAAACCAAAAACAGTTTTTGTTTTGTTTTTTTCCTATTTATGTATTTACTTGTAATTAAAGCGTTACAATTTTTGGCAAATTCATGTGATACACACAACAAGATAACAAGAAATGAAATGAAAAGAAATGTAATACAACAGATGCAGCAGACACAGCACAATCGCACAACGCACTTTGTTTTATTAAAATCATCTATCACTACATGCTTGTGATAACTAATTTCTCCGGGGAACACAAAAATTCACTTTTTTCACTTATTAAATGTTTCTTTTATTCTTGTAGGCAATAAATGTGATTTTATTTAAATAATTATTAAAAAAAAAACTCATGAAATATTAATAATTTTCTATTGTTTGTATTTAGGGAGAGAGAACACTCAATGGCGCTACAGAAAATATCCGACTGAAGCTTGTAAACGATGCACTTGATGTTGGGCTCCTCTTTTCTTTTCCTTTTATTTTGTTTGGTATCCATCGTCTGTTGTACAAAAAAATTTTATGAAATTCTCTTCGACACCAAAATTGTTGCTCATAATATGTGGAAACCTTTCAATATTCTCTCTGCTACTGTCTCTAGTGTTGTTGTTGCTGTTGTTGTTGTTGTTTTCATCATTTTAATGCTTGCCGGCATATTTTGTAAACAAACGAATGAATGTTGCAGCCGGCACATGACATGAGTTTTATAAATTTGTTAGTGGTTGCTTGCTCTGCAAAGCTGTCCTCAAATCATCATCTATTAACAATGATTCATTGTACTCAAAGCAGATATTTGTCAGTAGCTTCTGTATGAAAAACTGGTATGAAAAGAACAGATGTCGTGCTGGCTGAAATTTTATTAAAAAATATTAAGAATTGCGGTTTTTCTCATACAAAGACTTATGTACATTATAATAGGATCTTACATGGGAAGGGGTTCTCAAAATGATCCGATTCAGTCCATTTTATATAGGGTTTCTTTTTAGGCCAAGTCATGTCCTAGAGCCAAATTTCATCGAAATATCTGAAAAAATGCGGTCAGTAGCTTGCACACAAATTTAAATGGCCAGACAGGCGGACAGGCGGACAGACGGACATGGTTAAATCGATTCAGATTTTGATTCTGAATCGATCAGTATAATTGAAGGTGAGTGTGGCATTTTCCGTTTAGCAGTTACAAACACCCTTTGTCACAAGTGGTGCAGGGTACAAAATATTAAGAATTGCTGTTTTTTTTCACATAAAAATCATTTATAAATGAAGACATTACATGGGAAGGGTTCTAAAAATTGAACTTATCAAGACAATTTTCTAAATTTTATCAAGGAATATTAAAAATGTCCACCTGCAGATTCTTTAAAAGTAATACATGATTACATAGGTGGACGTGATTAAATCGATTCAGAATTAATACAACTGGCGTTTGATAATTCTATATTTGATATCCTTTGATAATTTGGCATAATAGCCTTCTTATAATGGGGATTCTGCTGCATTGGTTTTTGGTTCTTTCCATTATTTAAAAATTCAGTGCACACCGAGAGAACGAACCTTGAAAGAATGCTTGTAAGGGTATGTACGTATGCAGGCAATGTCGATTAAGACCAATATACATAATATACCACGCGCCACGTTTGTTCACCACTAAACATAAAGTCTTTCCGCTTATATTTTACCCTGTTGCTGTTTAACACATTTCCGCAACCTGAATACTTGTAAAGTATGCGAGGTACGGAGTAAAAAAAATATGTTTTCTAATTTTTATGCAATAATTGTATGTCGTTTTGTTTGCAGTACCCAAAAGGAGGCGTTTTAAGTGGATATATTATATTTTTGATCAGTAACAAAATGGGAGTCGATTCGAGTGTCTTTCTCTCGCGATTCTTTGCTTTGTAATGTTGAGGTTTATATTTTCTGTACTGTAGGTTGCTATTTAATTTGGGCGAATTGAATCATATGCCACGCCCACAATCTATAAAAATCTATCTATACTACAAAGTTGAGCAACGAAGTTGAAATTTGGTTGGTATGGGCGTGGTAGATTACCATAATTTATTGTATGAAAAACTTATTTGGCGTAGAATCCGATTTGAAAGTTTATACGTCGTACCTGCTCTGTTAGAGGGCGTAGTTATGCAGCTGCCGCGCCCACTGTTTGTGTAACCAACAATAAATTATGCATACTTACTTGACTTGTGTGTGCGTGAAGAAAGGAAACAATACTTAGAGAGACTTTCAGTCGTTTTTTATTTTTGTTAAAAATTTTTATTCAACATCCAATCGATTCAATGTTAGTGATTGAGTTTATAAGCCCTAGCAGTTGTTGAAATCACAAGTGGAAGAAAAATGGGAAAAGGTGTCAGAATAGATTTTTTCGATTTCGATTTCAAAAGCAGATGATTTCAAGATTAATTATAATTTATATTAATATTAATTAAATATTCGAAAGTTTGTTTTTAAATATTGATCTTAAGGGTATGAAGACAAAGGTTTCAGATATCTGTTGTTCAATATTAAGATATTTTCCAGTGGGTGGGTGGGCAGATATTTGGAGATTACTTCTAATCCTATAAAGTTGTTTACAAAAATATTGGAAATTTCTCCCATAACAATATATAACAGTAGGCAACAAATAAAATTGAATAATTTTATAAACTTCATTTCAATCTATTTACACTAAAATGCTTCTCCCATCAACTTTTTTTAATCTACATAAACATACAGGTAAACATACACACACACACACACAGTATTTATAAATAATTTTTTTTTTTGATTTTTACATCTACACTCTAAATAAAATAATAATCAGGTCACCAAGTAGTTGTGGCTGTTGTTGTTGTCGTTGCTATAGAATATTTTAAAATCGACTTTGCTTTGTAACATCCTTAATTGGTTGGATCTCTTTAGTATATACTGTCACACTGATATATTCCTCAGTGTCTTCACTTAATTCTGGTACTACTGAAAGATTTACGTTTTTCTCCAAATTATCCATCAATTCTATTGAACGTTTGCGACGATCATTTTCCGTAATATCAGCACGACGCCGTCGTATAGTTGAAGATCTTGTCACAAATGATGATCTGGTAGTGGATAATGATCTTTTTAGTTGTTTGCCGTTTCTTAAACGACGAAATTCCATGCGAAAACGTGGATGAGTTGCCGCATATACATATGGATCTATACAGGCGGACATTTTACAACATAACGCCGGGATCATCGAGCCCAATGGTGTCAAGTACTGTTCTTGACCAAAGACACCCAGCATTGCTACTATGCTGTAGGGTGTCCAAGCGAGAAACCATAAACCAATTATCATAAATACGATAATGGCCAATTTTTGTTCAGTCCTGTTTTTGTCGCGATTCGATTGTATATGGGTCGCGGCAAATACCACTCTTAATATATAGAAATACGATGAACAAATAATCAGCAAAGGTATACACCAAGCGGCCACAAAAAATGAGAACATAAAGATGCGAGCGGGCCATTCTTGATTCAGGTAATCAAAACTGCACGTGGTGAGAAATCCTTCGGGCACATATATGGAAAGGCCGACATCCAGAGCGGGAATAATGGCAAAGAAGCAACTGTAACACCAAATTATAACAATGTAACTATGTGCCCTTAATTTTGAAGTATAACGCATTGGATGTACTACCACGTTGTAACGATCTAAAGCTATGGCAGTTAAGGTGCCTATAGAAGTGGTCCCGCTGAGACCTCCCAGGAAGCCATAAACGCGGCAGGCTATTAACGAGAAATTAAAAAGAGAAACAATAATTGAAAAACTTTTTTTAGACCAAGTATAGGATGTGTGGGACCTTTATCTCAGTAGTACTTTTATAAGTTATTATAAAAATCATTTCGTGAATAATACCTATAGAGAGAGAGGTTCTAAAAGTGGTCGGATCAGATCCTAAGTTAAACTATTTATTTTTATTGTTACTTAAAATCTATCCAAAAATTAGTTCTGGCGCGTTCAATTTTAAAACAATTAAAAAATAAATCCCTTCGCTATTTCAAACACTTCTTACAGCAAAGTAAGAACGTTTCTTCAGCTGGAATTTGAATTGGAATTTGCCGCTTTGCACTAGTTACCCACCAACAGTTATTAATAGTAGCGTGAAAGTTGAAATTGGTCCAAGATGTGAAGTGTTACATAAACACATCAGACAAAGATCTCTCTTTACCTCCACGTCGGTTTAGGGTTTTTCGTACCATTAACAAGTACAAAACTATATTTGGCCACTTTGAATGCACGAAAGTTTCCGCAGGAGCAATATATCGTCCGTACTTTATAAGTAATACGGAATATTTATTTAAAATATTGGGCATTGCGAACCTTTCGACAAGTGTACGTATGATGGTACATATACATACTTTGTAAACAGATACTTACCTACCTCCCCTGCAGCTGGACCCCTTTTAAAATTATTATAGGCTGCTATGGGACATTTCAGTAACATTAATAAATCACTGAAGGCCAAATTTATCACCAACTTGTTGGCAGGGGTTCGTAAAGATTTGCATCTACAGTATGTCGAAAAGAAAGAGAAATGACTATTATTTTATAAAATACACTTGAGTACTCACCTAATAAACATGAATATCACGAGAGCATTTCCAATCACGCCTACACTCGATATAATACAATAAATAGTGCCCATTATATAAAATGTTGTATCACTGGGTGGATCAAATTGTAGCCAAAATGGATTCACTTTCGCTATATACGATACGTCGTATATGTCGTTGTAAAGTATAATATGTGTTGGACTAAAAAAATGAAAAATGACAACAAAAATAAAGAGTTTGTCATTCGGGATTCAACATCTAGAAGGAGGCATCAAAGACCCCCGATCAGAATCAAAAACTGAATCTATTTGTGTGTCCGTTATGGGATCTCTCACGTACAGACACTTGTACTTTCTTACATAGATTTTTACTTAAATTGTGAAAAATTGGTGAAGGATCACGCCCACAATCGATAAAAATATATCTATCAGCCAAAACAATTAAACTACAAAATTAAATTCAATAGCGCGGCGGAGCACCCTTTATAAAAAGTGTGGGCGTATCCGTTATCCAATCGCGCTCATGCCACATAGTTATCAATATATGTGTAAAATTTCAACTTAATAGTAAAGCAGATGTATAGGTTTCCATCGATTGTGGGCGTGGCTCTTAAATAATTTTGCCCAATTGAAATAGTGATCTTAAAGTTGCCAACAATAGGTGTACGCAAGGATATATGTGCACATGTCTAGATCGACTCAGTTTTTGATGCTGATCAACAATGTATATACTTTATAGGATCTCTGACTCCTCGTTCAAATGAAAGTTTATGTGGAGGGTATAGAAAGGAGTTTATTTGTGTACAATGACAATGGCCCTTACTTTACGATATGAATTGTTCCATTCGTTGCAGTACTTGCATTACCAATCACACCCGCAACATTTGATTCATCGTGCGGGAATGTTTTATTTCTTGACGCTATTGCATTTGGTGGTTCATTTGTTGTTGCTGTTGTTGTAGTTGTTGTTAATATAGTAGTGACTATGTCACCAATGTGTACATTTATAGAGTTGTGTTTAGAACTTGAGGTAGGACTGGTATTTATGGATAATGCTAACGCTGTGGCCGCCATTGTAATGACTGAACATGTATTAAATATAAATGGATGTTGCAACATAAAGATGAACAATGTTATGGAGTTTTCTCTAATATTGCGGTAAAAAGTTGCATTAGACGCAGTAATAGGGGTGGAGATGGTGGGTTGTCTACTCGTAATATTTGTTTGGGTATTATTCGCCAGATTTCCGCTGACATAGTTGCTGCCTAGCAAATAACCGTGAGATTGCTTCCTTCGTTTCCACTCACTTGCGTTCTTTTCAGTCGTGAACATTTTCTAGAAACAACATTTCATTGACATGAAACTCAATTTACGGCCATTTCCCGTTTATTGTTCGTATTTTCCTATATATTTTATTATATTTATATATACTCGTATGTACAAGTGAGTATATATATATTTATTTATTTATTATTAAATTCTTCGCATTCCATTTTAGTGCCAGCCATCGATGATTCTATAAGAACGACTTATTATTAGTTTTTCTTTTCTCATTAAAGTTATTTTCAATACCATTTTGTTGTGTTGACACAGAGTTGAAGAGATTTAATAAACAATATTTCTTTCCTTCCTTTTCGCCATAATTGCTTCTAATCAATAATGGAAGGAGTCTGCGAACAAAAGTTAAATGAGATTGTATTTATTTCCACCAAAGTTTGAAGTTGGTTGGAAGACGTAAAAATATTTTTATTCAAAAAGTATTTGCCCACCATTTACAATAAAAATAATAATAATGCAATCTATGTAAACTTACGAAATTAAGTTTAGTTTGCTTTAATACCCAAAAGCGTACATTCAAGTACATCATCAAGGGGTCTGGCCTTCTCGAGTTCTTATGATTTATTTACTGAAGTTTATTCGCTATTTATTTAGTTTATTACGACGTTACACTACCGTTGGCGCTACTGTTACAACCTACATACACACGTACAGAATTCGTTATACCTGAAGTAATTTTCTTCCTTTTTTTTCTTCGTTAAAGATTAAGAAAGATACTTTAGACAACCATAAAACGGAAGCAAAAGAAATATTTAAAGAAGCAAAAAATCTCTCTTTAACCATAAACTGAAAATGTTGTTGTTGAAATTTATATACATATACATATAAAGGAATATTTTGTTAAAGCAAAAAAGGCTTTCAGTTGTTAAAGTTTTTTAATATTTCTTGTTTAACATGATTTTGTTGCTATTCCCTTAATGAGGTTAAACCCCCCTCAGGTCTTTATCTTTTAAACGAAAGTAGGCATGAGAATAAAACTAAGAAGTAGAGAAGAGGATTGAAGTAACAAGTGACAAAAACAATAAAATGATTTGAAAAATGATTCTTTGTTGCATATGGTTCTATCCCTACTTTGGAAAAGACAGACAGACATAGATTAACAATTAGACAGACAGGTAGACAAATAAGGAGGGAGATAAATACATATGGACAGATAAGATAGATAAGATAGAAAAGCTAGATAAGATATGATAGATAATATAGATTGAATAGATGATTGAGGCAAAATACATAAGAAACAAAATATAGATACAGATAGACTAGATGGATATATATAATGGATATATAAAACATAAATAAAATAGATGGGATAGATGGGATATCATATAAGATTTAAATATAGACAAGATAGATAATATAGAACGTAGATAAAATAAATAATTTATCATATCCCTCTACCTATATCAGATAGACATATATATAATATATAAGATCTATATAAGATGTATTAGATAGGATATATATGATAGATAAGACGGACAAGTCAAGGTATCAAAATAAACAGTATAATTAAAACAAGTAAGAAAGCTAAATTTGGCTTAGGCCAAATCTTAAATACCCTCCACCTCCACAACGGTGGGCGTGGCAAATATATATATATATATATATATTACGCCCTCTAATAGTGTATGTCTTACGTATCAGCAAGCAAGTCTACTTTTACATTGATTATGGTTTTTTGAAAATTGAGGACGTGTTTATTATCCAACCACGCCCATTTTTTGCACATCAGTAAATGGGATAACTATGTATACGCGTACCAAATTTCAAGTTCTTAGGTCAACTTTAGTGACAGATATAAAGATTTTTAATAATTGTGGGCGTGTACGTAATCCCAATACGCCCGTTTTTTTGCACATCGATGAAGCTAATATTTATAGATGTACGTACCAAATTTTAAGATCCTAGATAAATTTTTGTGGCAGATAAATAGAATTTTGTTGATTGTGGGCGTGGCTCTATACCGATTTTGCCCATTTTAAATAGTGATCTGCGTGCAAAAACTGAAAGTGCCTGTACAAAATTTCAGCTCAATATCTCAAAATTTACGCCGGTGAGAGTGCTAACAACAGACGGACACACGGACACACGGACGTACATGTCTAAATCGATTCAGTTTTCGACGCTGACCAAGAATATATGTACTTTGTAGGATCTCTGACGCCTTCTTCTAGGTGTTGCAAACGGAAGAACAAACGTAGTATACCCTCATCACTAATGTGGAGGGTATAATACATAATGTAGTGATGTAAGGTGTTAATCTATAACACAACATAGAAGTGTGAGCATTAGAATAGATAAATGGATGTATTGGAAAAGTGGATTTTTAGCACTTGTATAATAATCGCAGAATAATGAAAATGACTGAATAAATATATACTTAGAGAAAGTAAAGATGAAAAGGAAAGTCAGGACGGAAGTGTTATAAAATGTTGTTGAAGAAAATTAATTGAAAACAATAATTTATTTATAAAACTCGGTGCTTTGTTAAATAATTAACGTTCTCCTCTTCGTTATTTGCACCCTAACGCTTGCTTTTACTTGACAACTGTCTCCGGACATTAAGGCCATGAACTTCTGAAACAATCATTTGCCTGAGTATTGACATTTATAGCGTGTAAACAATACGTAAACAAACTTATACTCGTTTCTTCACACACATACAAACTATAAATAAACATTGAAGGAAATGATATGGGAAAATATTTTGGTATTCCTTGCGTATTATTCTCCATCTTCTTCAACTTTTTGTCAATCTTTTACGCCGCCAGCATGGACATCGTGACACATACGATTGTACGTAAGCACGTACACCTACACATGAATATAAATATTACATGTATCGTAGATGGAGTCGATATTTGGTAAAGATAATTGGATTCTCTCTTGTACTTGATTGCATGTCCTTTGTTTACGAGCTGCAAAAATATTAAATAGTAGCTAAATTTTTCAACCAAAATCGGTGAAGAATAATTAATTAACGTAAAAATTTGTGGTGTGTGAAGCCGAGTGGGCTGTTAGTGGAACTCTTTTCAAACTCTTGACAAATTGTTTCCTTAATCGATCTATTGGCAGATGCCTGATCAACTTTCAAATCGCATTCTAAGCTAAATAAGCTTTTTTGTAAATTGTGGGAGGGTCGGTTATCCTGAATGCGAGCTCATTTTTAACACATTGATGATCGTGTGTACCAAATTATAATCTCACACTTGAATTTTTCTGACTGATAGAGAGATTTGTGGGCGTGGCGCTCAACCGATTTTGACCAATTTGACCAATTTATTTACAAACCTATGTGAAGAAACTAAAGATGCAAGCGTCTACAAGATTTGAAAATGTACGGCAAACACATAGACACGCGGACGGGCATCCTTTAAATCGATTTAGACACATATGCTCGAGATAAGAATATTTACACATTATATTTCATACGAAGCAAACGAAATGACCAACTTTGTATACCTCCATATGTGCATCCTATTAGCATAGACTCACACTACCGATCCAAGTACCATACTTTGGCCCTCTTTTCAAAAGATGCTGGTTACGCGTTAATCTGCGTAACAGCATTTTTTGTGCTTCTCTTTCTCTTTTATCGTTCACACTTTCATTCTAACGTTTCTATCTGTAATAAGTGTGTGTTTGGTGTAAATGTGTGCTTCTAAAGTCCTCAGAAAGAATGTAGACATAATAGAAAACCGTTCATAATGGAGGCTGAGTGCAACAATATTCGCTTTTACCACATTTAACCCTCGACGAGTAGAGCATGATTTTTTTAATGGGTTTTTTTTTTGAACTCACGCAACAAAACAAAAGAATTTCACATTTGTATTAAAAATTATTGAAATTGCAACCACAACCCCATTGTGACACTAAGATGCAGATATTATTATTGAAACAGCTCATTGTGTGACATTAAACAAAAGTTTTCTCCTTTGATGAATTTTCCTACTACGTCCCATACGCATTGTATTTGTACAAGTTATACAAAAAAAATCATTCCGTGTCGAAACATTTACAAATTTATTTACATGTTCACATTCTGTCTAACATTACATTAGTATGTGTGTGTGGTAAAGAAGAAAGTTTGTGTTTAATTTTTTGTTCATCATCGCAAATGCTTTTGACATTCTCAACTTGATGAGGACTTCACATGTAAAATGCACAGAAAAAGAAAGATATTAAAATTTTCTTTAGTTTTTCATTTAACAGGAAACCTAAACATGCCTGCATGTAAATTAAATTACTTAGAAGGCCTTTATTTAACAATTTATTATTAGCTTTGGATTTTTGATTAAGGTACGAAATTCCATTATACCTGATCACATGATACCCTACACAACTTGGTTCCACAATTTGCACTATTGTACGATGCAACTTTGAACTTGATCAGTCCTCTACTACAGCTTCTGCTTTAATTGCACGTAAAGCATCTCATCTTTTGGTATAATAATCACTCTGTTAACATATGAAGTGAAATGAATTAATTCGTGCATGCAAATCATGGACACACTGTATAATTACGTACATACATCTATTATTTTATCGATTTCTACCCCTTTGGTTAATTGAAAGCCTTGCTTATGCTTCAATTACTGTTACTTTATGATAGAAACTTGAATGTAAATAATTATACCCTGCACCACTTGTGCCAAAGGGTATATTCAGTGTGTGGGGATGTTTGCAACTTCTGAAATGCAAATGCCACAATTATACCAATCGACTCAGAATCAAAATCTAAATGGATTTAACCATGTCCGCCTGTCCGTCTGTCTGTCTATGTAAATTTTTTTGAAATATTTCGATGAAATTTGATGCATGAACATCTATTGGCCCAAACCCTATTAAAAATGGAATAAATCGAACTATTCTTAGAACCTTTCCCCATATAAAGTCCTATTACAATGGAGGTCTTTATACAGCAAAAATTTTTTCAATTCTTAATATTTTTTTACAATATTTAGTAAAGAATAGTTGACGAGCTTAATAATTGGCTATGTCCAATTTGGACCCGATAGGATCGTTTTTAAAAACCCTCCCCATATAAAGTCCTTATATAATGAAAGTCTTTACATAAAAAATTGCAATTCATAATATTTTTGTGGACAATATTTGGTGAAGAATAGTTAATTGACTTAATATTTGGCTGTGCCAAATTTGGACCCGATCGGGCCATTTCTAGAACACCTTTCCATATAATGATATTTCAAGAAGTAATTTATATGGCAGAACCTCGCGTATACAGATATAACTAAACTAATTGAGCGCAGTAGTGCAGGGTATTAAATAATCGGACTTGGCCAACTATAAAATATTTACATGTTTTTTTCTATATACCCCTGATGCTAAGTGTAAAATATACATAAATAAAGGACATACGCACATATACACATACGAGTATGTATGTACAATACCTAAATAGAGGCGCTTTGATATCTTTATCCTCTTAATTACTGTGCCAAAGCAGATTATAGATTTGTAAAAGAAATTTCCCGCTATCTCTACAAAATCTTTTAAATCCCACCCATTCAGAGACTTGCTGCAATATGAATTTCATAAATTATAATTATACCCATACATAGGCATGTATATATATATAGATAATAAGTATGTGTGTATTCTAAGCATATGCAATATTTAGAAGCGCATTGATAGCAATAAAATCAATCAAGAGCGCGTAGAAACATTATTATAACGATGACGATGACGTCGCCACTAATTGATCATTTATAATAACAATGTGCGTTGGATGACATACGCTCTTGTACTGTACGATTAAAAAAGGGAAAAGCAAGGAAAAAAACTAAATTTGACTTGGGCCAAATCTTGAATACCATCCACATGTATATACAAGTCGTGGGTTAGGTGGGTAAGGTTACGCCCTCCTCTTTCAAGTCGAGTTTCACTCTGAGTATGGCTTTTTGTGAATTGTGAGCAAGCCTGTTATCCGGCCACGCTACTTTACATAAAATTTCACCATAATATCAAATTTACGACCGCGATCAACTTAGATTTTGGTGCTGATTGAAAACATGATGCCTCCTTCTGGCTGATGCCAACGGAATAAAAAAGTTATTTCTTGTGTATGAGGATATGGTGAATAAGCAAAATTCAATATAAGCCGTTTTTATTTCCCCTGTGAATGTTCTTACATACATGCAAGCACTGCATTCAGGCAAACATAAAGTGAATTCTCTTTATCCTTATTTATAAATAACATTCTACTACTTTACCATCCACTTTACTGATTTTCTATTGAATGCTTTTTATATTGAGTTTTGAAAATTTTTACACAAATGAATATAAAGCACAGAAGTTCTCAAATATAAAGTTTACCTTAGAATGAAAACAAATTTGAAAATCGCATTTCATTCAGACAAACAGAGGGAGATGTGTCCTTTGAGATATGTCGAATCTAACGCAAATGAAAAAGTTAGGACAAAATTACGTTCAACTACATCAATCTTTGTATGCGTGTCCATCTTCCTGCTTGGCTGCAATCCTTAAATCATCACATGGCTGGCATATCAAATGATGTAGTACATGTCTTGTGCATACATAAATGACAATGAACATTTCATCATATCAATTGACACAAGTAAAAAGCAACGAAGAGTCTACAAATTAAGGTTTTGTTTCTACTCCAAATGACTAATAAAAACTTACCCAAGCAAGGGACGTTCCTATACAGAATTAATTTTGTGTTACCAGTAAAAGTAAAATCTAGTATAGGAATCTATTTAGACATGTCCCTCTGTCTATTTATTGTACAGGCTAACATATATTTGTTGTCTACCCACCGTACGTACCCTTTAGAATGATGCAACATATTCCATTTTTAAAGATGTTTTTGTGATAGTTGCATTTAAAAATTGCATTAAGATCACGCCTACAATCATCCGCTAAACTTGCCTCAACGTTTACGTACGTGAGGGAGTCAGCAATAGACAGACATACGGACAGACATGTCTAGATCAACTTAACTTTTGATGTTGATTAAGTATATTTAAACTTTGAAGAGTCTCAAACGGCTCTTTCTCGGTGTTACAAATAGAATGGAACTCCCAATGTACGCCCCGTCTTATGTGTTGCGTTCAAGAATATAATTGCGCCACAATTTAGGAAAAGGTTTTTCAAGCGTGACAACTTTATGTATACATTTAAATAATAGCTACAAGTGCTGCTGGAAACTCAAAGTGCGGTCTGTTAAGAACTGTCATTACCCTCTGTTGCCAACCCTTACAACACTGCATAGTGCTGAATTAAAGATAATTATTGTAATGAAATGAGTTTTTAAAATATGCAAATTTTCTCTCATTTCGGGTTAAACAATAATATTGCACCAAAGCAACAAAAGAAACCAAACAAGTAAAAAAGGGCCGTATTAGGCGCATACCAAATCTAGGAGACCCACCATCATTAACTTCTTCCAAATAGAACACAACCGGATTACTGTTTCAAATAATAAGGAATCAATATCTCAAACCCTTAACATTACACCGTATGTTTTGTAAAATTGTATGAAGATTCATGGACCGATTTAACTCATTTTCAATACCAAGGTATCTCGACATTTGTACCAAATTTCAGGTCTTCCGCTTCTGAAGTAATATGAAAGTATTTAAAGACCTCAGAAGAGGAGTGGTGAATTCAAATTTATGCTTAAAGTTAACTTTAAATAAAGGAGACTTTTTAATATTTATATCCTCCGCAGGGTCAGTCCAATGTTCTTCATTCATGTACTGTTAGAATACTTAAAAAAGGCCTAATTGAGAAATTTCAATTTCGATTTCAAAATCGAAATTTGCTTGATTGGAATTGAAACAAATGGATTTAATTGTATAATTAGAACGTCCATGGGCCGATTTGGTCCATTCGCATTACACGGAGGAACACAAGGACCAAATCGACTCAGCTATTTATGCTGAACAAGAATATAGATTCATATTTTGGGGGTGTGGCATACCTGCTAGTACAAGCGTTTGATCAAAACCAATATACCCCCTTAATCATTATGGTGGTGGGTATAAAACATAAGAAAAAGAGGATACGCAGTTATCACTACATAGATTAGAGGGCTTGAAGGGTTATCTATTGTGTCTATTTTAAAATCTCTCTTTATTTCACTTTTATTGTATTCCACCGCGTTTTAACGAAATTGAACTTTGTTTCATTGTCCCATTGCCTTAATTATTAGGTAGTTGGTGATGTCGATGATGTTTAGAAATAAATTTACAATCGATTTCAATTTTATCTTGGTACCTTGGTGTACTTGTTTTGAATATAATTGTTGTCGCACATTGACACATTTCACTTTTATAACCGCCTTCATAAGCGATTGTCTATGAAAGGAAGAATTGGACAAAATAAATTTGATATCAAAGTGTTGTGATATGAAAATTGTTGTTGACGTAAATATATGCAAAAATATCCAATGCTTTTACAAAATTTGCACATTCTTCTTCTTCTTCGCCTTTGTAATTAATTTCTTCACTCACCTACATTTAGTTACAAGCACTAATGGCACTAATGCAAGGACACCATTAAATATTTTATTATTTAAAAGAGTGTTGACTGACTAAAGAGGTAAAAACTTATGCTTGCGATTTTTGATTTTGAGCCAATTTTGGAATTATGGAATTGATTATTTGATAAATTATTATATAGGGCAGCGTTTCTCCGCGGGCTCAGATACAAGTATATGAATACTCCCTTTAATAGTGTATGTATTGCATATCAGCTTGCAAGTCCAGTTTTACGCCGAGTGTGGTTTTTTGTAAATTGTGGGCGTGTTTATTATCCGACCATGCTAATTTACAGCAAATCGATGGAAAAGATAACAACATCAATTTCAAAGATCATAGGTACATTTTTGTGGCAGATGTATAGATTTTTATCGATTGTAGGCGTGACTCTTGACTGATTTTGTTCATTTTAAATAGCGATCTGCGTGCAATACTAAAAGTATCTGTACAAACTTTCATCTTAATATTTAAATATTTACGCCCTTGAGAATGCCAAAAGCAGAGGACGCACAGACATTCATGTCGAAATCGACTCATATTTTGATGCTGATCAGAATTTGTAGGGCCAGAACAGAATGACAAACATAGTATACTCGTACACCTCACCTTATGCGGTGTGTATAAAAATATGGTGTTTTTGCAGAAAATAATTTGCCAAAATTAAAGTAAAGTTCGTTTTATGTCAAAATATTACACTCTACTTAAAAGTACATGTCGCTATTTAAACCCTTATAATGGTGTCTTTTTATTCTTAAAATATTTACTAAAAGTATCAATTTCAATTTATATATATTTGTGGGTCTCTACTGTAACTTTAAAACCATCCCTCGGCAAAGCGAGCGCGACAAGTTCAACAACTAGAAAACTTTGCTGAAACTTAAATTCGTATTTATTTAGTGATATTTTTTGAATCTTCAATATTTCAAACGGAATTACAAACATAATGTGCCCTCTCACCATTAATGTCGCTTTAACGAAAATTTGATGCACCATAAACAAGAGTATTGAATGAGGCTAAATACGATTGTATAGTTGGCATGCGGCCAATTGAGTTGGAAAATTTCCAATAAAGTATTTGGTGCTAAGAGTACAAAAACCTTAACAAATTTACTTAATTTTCAATACATTATTAAGGTATATGTATATGTATATATGTAAATGCACATATTCATGTCATACAAGCAAATAACAACTGGAAACACGGTTAAGTACTTGTAGCATAATAAGTATGATCGGTTAAGTACTGCTTCAATGCTTATATCAAATGCACAATGTACTGCACTTGGACCCATATGCACTTAATTAGGTGATGGAAGAAGCATTATACATAATAGATTCAATTGTTCATCTTAAGTGACATTACAAACGTTTGAAAATATTACACTCAGTGAGCGCAGTATAAAGCATCCTGAACACATTCCGTTTTGAGATTATCATACGTATGTATGATACAAGTCACTTTGTCGAAACGTTTGCAAAGCTAAGAAGGAGGTGTCGGAGACTTTATTATATACATATACATTCTGAATCGATATAGCCATGTCTGTCTGTCCGTGTGTTCTGTGGTATAACTCTGCTGATTGCAATATTTGAAATATCGATTTTAAATGTGGAAGTTTTCGTACGCAGGTTCACATTGAGCAAAGTCAGTCGAATAATTGAAAAAGATGCAATTTTTTTAGCGAATTATTGAAATATATATTGACATGTATACTCATTGGTGAGCTTTCGTACCTAGATGGTGGGTATTACAGACTTGTACTGCCAGCCAAGTACAGCCATTTTACTTGTATTAATTGCCATGGACTTTAAAACCGTACGCATAATGAATTCCTTTGAATATAATCGAATAATTACGCAAGCATAAAATGTAATAGTATTTTAATTATTTATTATATATTTTACGTCTTCATAATGAAGGTACGCGTACACGTGCTTATTAGCCTCTGAAAATATATTTTCCACTAAATGCTTTTGTATAATAAACATAGTAATTAAAAATAATAATAAATTTTAAAATAAACTTAAAAATGCACAAAGATGAACCAAACACCAATACGTAATATATTTATTATATTTATTCAACACGCTTAGAATTAACTTTGGCCAGTACGTCGCAGTTGCAGTTAAATAGAGCACTATTCATGCATAGTAGGCTTGGTAATAGGAGAACTTAAAACTTACATGTTAGGAAATCGATACCGAAAAAAATGTTATAGTCAGTCAATTTCGACCATTTAATACCTTACACCACTCAAATAGTTCAATTAATTTAGTTGCATCTATACACGCGAGGTTCTGCCATATAAGTTACTTCGTGAAATATAATTATATGGAAAGGGGTTCTAAAAATAGTCCGATCGGATCCAAATTTGACACAACCAAATATTAAGCGTTTCTTTACCCATTTTTTTGTCAAAGAATAATATTAAGAATTGCAATTTTTTGCCATAAGGGACTTCCATTATATTAGAATCTTATATGGAGAGGAGTTCTAAAAATAGTTCAATTTGGTTCTTCCTTGTACCAAGTTTCATTGAAATATCTCAAAAAATGCGACCTGTAGCTTGCGCACAAATTTACATGGACAGACAGAGGGACATAATTAAATCGATTTGGATTATGATTGGAGGCGGGTGTGGCATTTGCCGCTTAGAAGTTACAAATATCCGCACAAACTTAATATACCCTTTGCCCCAAGTGCTGCATGGTATTAAAAGCCTGATCTGATTCAAATTTAGAGAATTGAATTTTTCTGATAAATACATAGAAAATACAATATGATATTGTTTATTAAAAAATATTTAAAAATTACGATTACTAATCACTCAAAAGATTTTCACAAAAAAAAAAATAAAAACTATAAAAAATGAAAAGAAATTCGAATCAAATCAATAAATCTTATATAGGCAGGGATCCAAAAATGATTCCATTTCGGATTTTTATGTGTAACTTTATCACATTCGAATCTCATTCGAATCCCATTGACAAACTATTTTGAACAATTAGTTTCGTGAACAATAAAAACCTATACAAATATTCAGCCAAATTTGGAATCGTTATCAATTAATGTGACTAGGAAATGACTACCTCAACACACAAACACACACGCGGATAGGCGGACGGATAGATAAGGCTACATCGCCTTAGTGTTCGATGCTGATTCCGAATGGAGTTTTCGACGCCTCCTTCGGGGTGCTTAAAAACATTTTGATAAGGTGCTGTATAACCCACATACAAAATTTCGAAACACTTTTATACCTTTTCTATTAGCTAAGATTTTGTATCGACATCGGTCAAGTGCCACGCCCAAATAGGCTAAAATGTAACTATGAAACTTACTTCGCATACTTTACTTTATTTTTACAAAAATTTACAACAAACCCCATTTAGCGTAGAACTCAAGTTCTCAGTTGATAAATAGCAGTCCACCCTCTCTCAGGTACCTGCCGCGCCCAAAGATTATTAATACATTTGGAAGGTACAATGCATAAAATTCGACCTAAGCTAATTTTACTTGTTTAGCTAAAAACTTTAATATGAATTATGTTGAAAATGCCGTTGGTCACTTTTTGAACCAATTTTTAAGTGTTTCACAATAAGCTGATAACGACAATTAAGGAGGTTTCGGACCTCTTCATATATCTTAGTAATGTGTCGATTTTGTGAATCACACACGGTGCATAATCTTGGAAACTACAAAAAGTGTTCGACGGAACTTACTCAACACTCACATTGATTTTTACAAATTCCACGTGAATTAGGAGGCGACACGATGAAGATAATTGATAATAATCTAGAGGTACACTGACAGATTTTACTTTATTATTAATGAAATTCTTTGACTTGGAAGAAAATGTATAACTGAGCACATCACTTTAAGAGGAATGGATTTAGCACATGAGACACTGACATCCACACACACACTAATTGTATTCAACACGTGTAAAATTTTAGAATTTCTAACAATATGTAAAATTTTGTCACTTTGTTATTTTTAGTAAAACGGTGGGTGTATAATTATTGGAGACATTAATTCAATTCATATAATTTTTTTTCTTTCCAAATGACCTCCATGCTAGAAGCTCAAATTAGTATTTTTCATTCAATCGTTATACTCTCCACATACAATGCTAAGTTTGTCATTCCATTTGAAACACCCTGAAGTAGTCGTCAGACACCCTACAAAGTATATCTATTTTTGATCTATATATGTCCGTCCGTGTGTCTATCTGTTATTGGCACTCGCGCGGTCGTAAATTTTGAGATATTGAGATGAAATTTTGTAAAGGCTAGTTTCTGCACCCAGGCCAAGAGCCACGCCCAGAATCAACAAAAGTCTCTTGATCTGAAGTTTAAATTTGGTATGTATATCTTTAATTATATCATCCATCGATGTATAAAATGGGCGTGGTATAATAACAGACACGCCTACAATTTATAAAAAACCGTTCTCAACAAATAAGTTGACTTGTAAGCTGAAACGTTATGCATACACCATTAGAGGGCGTAATCAGGTACCTGCCTCTCCCACTCTATGTATGTGGATCTGAAGGATGTTTAAGATTTGGCCTTAGGCTAAATTTGTTTCTTAACTTGTTATTATTTATTATTATGCACTTGTGCTGCTAAATCTTTCACATTTGAAAAACTTTTCAATTGTTTTTGTTCACCCTTTGGAATTGCCCGTTCCATTTGACTATGTCTTAAACACGTTGACTGTTGTCATCCAACTGAATTGTTGTGCCATTATGGTTATAGTTTTATGAATGAATTTTCTTTTGGCGCAAATATTTTCTGCCATCTGTACGTAACCTATAGAGAGGATGCTGTTGCGTGCTCCATTTTTGCAGCCATTTTTATGGGATTGTCTTAAGAGAAAGTAGCGCATAATTTGCGAAATGAGAGAAAAAACCGAGAGAGGTATGCATGAATTGTTTACAGGTAAAATTCACTTTATCGTGTTCAGTATATCAATGCTTCGAATACCGGATGGAACATAATTTTATCACCATTTGTAGTCAAACCTTTATATATGTATAAAGTAAAAATCATGGATACCGATTATGTTTGATTAATAGAGTTTATAAACCAAAGATAACGATTCAAGAAATCGAAAAAAGTTTTGGATTATATAGATCAAGTCAAAATTTAATGGAGGAATGTACAAGATAGGCCAGAAGGTGGACACCCCCTTTTGTAATTAATTATGGCTGTGATTTTAATACATGTTACTCAACAGGGACACTTTATTTTTCAGATAACCATAGAGTATCGATAGAAAGGAAAAATTTGGGTGCTAGCCCTCTGTGTTCAATTAGTGGATGTGCGCTCAAAATTACTGTGGCCACGGTAAATGTATAAGGCAGCATATAAAATTTTAAAACCATGTTTTTCATTCCACACCCGAATGCTGGAAAAATAAAGAAGGGACTTCCCGAAGTATATATGTACATACACATATATTGATCATCACCATCAAAATCAAAATTGATTAGCTATGCATAGAAGGCTCACTAACTGAGTAATTAAGCCGATATTCTTAAAATGGTCAAATTACTAGTTACGCCTACTTTTAATAAAAAATCTCTCTCTTACCAGCATAATTTTAGAGCTACAAAGATTTTATGATTTACATAATGAATGTATCCGACGATGTGCTAAATATGGGCGGGGCCGTATAACGGACATCTAACGGATTTTTGATATATAATCGAAAACCTGTTTTAATATACTTACATAGGAGCTTACTACATATGCCACGCCCATAATTGGTGAAGTCTATCCTACATTACCCATAATCCGAATTCAGTTAATACATCACTATGCAGGTTTCAATTATTTGCACTGAACGGTCACAAATTAATTATTATACTTTTTATTATCGTATATTTTATAAAATCGCAATTGCAATAAAACTTAATATTACGTTCATAATGTCTTATCTAATACGTATATAAATGACATAAAAACCTCAATTGTTACATATTGTAAATTGGATCTCTGTATAGGCGCAATGCTTGTAAAGGGATCTTAACTCTTTGTGTCCCATTAAACACATATTTTCCTATAGAGTTTCATTGATTTGTGGTTTTTCTGTTTTCCATTAAATTCTCAATTAACACATTATTAGTAAATACAAATAATGCAATAATACACGTATGAGACGATTCTTTTCACAACGTAAACACTTTTCATGATATTTTAAATGCATATATTTAAGCAAAAACAAAAACAATTAACAATTAAAATTTGGCTTGAATATCGTCCACATCTAGAATCGAACAGGGGGCGTGGTAGGTACATAATTACACCCTCTAAAAGTGCATTTATTACATATCAGCTAGCAAATCGAGTATAACGCTGAATACGAATTTTTATAAGTTGTGGGCGTGGGTATTATTCGCCCACATCAATAGTACATCGATGCATGGGCTGCATATGAGTTATAGACACGTATACCAAATTTCAACTCCATCCTTCAATTGTATAGCACGAATAGATTTGTGCCGATTGTGGGCGTGGCTATCAATTGTTTTTGCCCTCTTTAATTAGTGTTTTGCATCCAGAAACTAGTAGTGCTTGTACAAAATTTAAGAAAATATCTTAAAATTTACGACACTGAGCATGGCGACACCGGGCAGACGGATATATGGACGGAGATCAGTTTTTGATACTGATTAAAATCACATATATTGTAGGGTCACCTACACCTCCTCCGGGTATTGCGAACGCAAAGGAAATCACTAAGGGGGAGGGTATAAAAACAGGCTTTCGTCAAGAATTGTGCCACCTCTGGAGTACGTTTTTGCACATGCCAAAGTATAATCCTAAAGCACTTAATATCCCCTTTTTAAAAACCACATAGTAATCATTACAGTCTTGACATGCAATACCAAATAGGTTAAATAGTTCATAGTTTAGCTGGCTCTTCAACTTAATTGACACGTTCCTACACTCTCTGCTGACTACAAACATTGTATACGTGGATTTCATTTTAATTGCATTAAAGTTGACGTTATCTCCGCATTGTTTGTTTTCCAATATTTGTTAAAATTCACATGTAAATACGTATAAATAATTCATGTATTGCACGGTATGTAAGGCAGCTCAAATCGGCCAGTTAAAATGTTCACGTCTAGTGGATAAAAAACAAAAATAATCATATATTGAATCAAGATAGAAAATAAATAATCTTAAGAAAAAGTTGTACAAATAAAAATAAATTATATTTTTAATACAAATAACAATTTGGTACCAGAACAATAATTTAATACAATTTTTCTACCCTCCCTTAGTTGGTCATTCCCATTTGCAATACCCAGAAGGAGGCTTCGGAGACCCTACAAAGTATATATATTCTTGATCAGAACTGAGCAACTAAGCCGATCTAGACAAGTGTGTCCGTATGTCCGTGCGCACGTCTGTTGTTGGCATTCTCGTGGTCGTTAATTTTGAGGTGTTTAGCTAAAAAATTTTGAACAGACAGTTTCTGCACACATACAGCTATTTAAAATGGAAAAATCGGTCGAGAGCCACGCCCACAATCAACAACAGTTTATATATTTGCCAAAAAGATTGAGCTATAGAGTTGAAATTTGGTGCCTAAATCTATAAATATTCATCATCGATGTGCTAAAAATAGACGTGACCGAAGAACAGACACGCCCATAATCAACAAAAATCAATATATCTGCCACAAAAATTTACCTATGACCTTCCATCGATCTACCAAAAATGGGCATGTCGGACTCACAATTTACAAAAAAACATACTCCGCGTAAAACTGGACTTGCATGCTGATGTGTAAGTCATGCACTATTAGAGGACGTAACCGTATACCTGCCATATTAAATTGGTCTCATGTATCTAATTGTTTTAATGTTCACATTACATTAAAAATTCATTGCAGAATACAGTGAACGTGTTGCCATTTATTATACCCCGCACCACTTGTTGTCATTTTATCGAAGAAAATTACTAATAAGAAGAAAAATGTTAAAAAGCTGACCGTTATGTATGGCAGCGCAGTTTGTTTATCCAGAAAACAAATGAGAAAACCAAAAAACCAAAAAAAAAAAAAACCCCCAACTATTGAGAGACGTAAAGCAATTGTAATTAATCAATTTTATAATTAAATTAAATTATAATAATTGACTCATGTACCGTTTTGTTTTGTATTGTGTGTGGGTCGTAGGCAATACATTGTAAAACAAACAAAAACAAATAAAATTACACAAAAATTACCGTTTGATACTCTATTGCCACAGAACAACCAACACCACCACCACCACCACCACCACCGCTACTACAAGTTTATTTGGTTGTCGTTTGGGAATAGATTTAAATCGTTTCCGCCCATGCGTCTTGTAATAAATGTAAATGTTGTAAAAAAAAAAAATTATACAAAATAGAAAAATTAAATAAAAATAAAATTTAAGCGCGTTGTTGTTTAAATTGTTTAGTAATACACTCCAAATGCAACAACAATAGCAACGATAGAAATTCTCGTGCAATTTTAAACAATAGTTCAGTTCATCAAAAACTCTCAATTCAAACGTACGTACGTACGTACGTGTATCACTATATCAATCCGTTACAATAACAATAAAGTGGTGAAAATATTTGAAAAATTTCTATGCATCTAAAATATAGACAAAGTTATGAGTTATAAACAATATTTTCTATTAATTATTGCCGGCATCAATTACAGTAAGTTGCTCGATTTCGCTTGAACCACTTGTAGGTGGTACGAGGCTTATTAAGTGTATGTGATGTTGTATAACCTATGAAACATTTCACAATATGGACGTACACTCACTTTGTTAATCGAATTATTCAAAACCGTTAGTTAAATATCTCAACATAAGCATATGTTTAATCTGTGGATAATGTTGCATAAGGCCCTCTTTGCAAGCAAATCTTGCAACGTTTTGGAAATATTGCAACAATTCTCTTCATGTTGACTGATTGCCACTCGCATGGTAAGAAGTTTACGGGAACACATTTTGTATGTGAAATTTCTCACCTGGATAGATAGAAAGACTTGCATGCGTACACATTTTTCAGTGCTTTGCATGGATTGTTGTAAAATAAATTTTAATTAAAGCCTTTCAACACAAACGGTGCTTTTAATCTATATATTTACGTTTTTAGAGTACCCCCTAATTATAATTATATATAATTAAATATATTATCAATTTCATCAACTCGTATGGCAGAGAGTATACTAAATAAATGCGAATGTTTGTAACTTCTAAACGGCTACAAATTTCAATCCATTTTATCATGTCCCATCACATTAAGTCGAACACGATCCACTTTTCTCTAAAAATTTCTCTAATACAATTTTTTAATAAACGCTTTCATAGCCAAACATTCGCTTGGTGATTTTCCATCGATTGGCATCAAAATTTCAATATAAAACAAGTGAAAAATTTAGTCGGTCAGGTCCGACCATTTAATACTCTAACCACTTAGTTCTACAGAGTCTGCAACAAAAAATTTAGTTCTACCAGAAAGCGCGAAGCACTGCCACATAACGTCCTTCGCGAATTTTCATTATATGGAGAGGGGTTCTAAAAATGGTCCGTTTAGATTCAAATTTGTTACAGCCAATTATTAGCTAAATAATTCTAATCTATTCTTCATAAAATTTCCTCAAAAAATTTTAAAAATTGCGATTTTTTTCCATATACTAGGACCTCATATGGGGAGGGGTTCAAAAAATGGTGCGATCCAGTCCATTTTCAAAAGGGGTCTTCTTAGAGCCAATTCATGTCTTTGCACAAAAATTCATCGAAATATTAAAAAAAAATACAACCTGTAGCGTGCGCACAAATTTACATAGACAGACAGACAGACTGACGTGACTAAATCGACTCAGATTTTTGTTCTGAATCGATTAGTGTGCTTGAAGAACATCCGCACAAACTTAATTTACATGTGGTACAGAGTATAAAGATTTTCGGAAATTTATCGTTTTTGCCTTGCTTTAGCCTTTCGAAAGAAAATGTAAATATAGTCCGATAGGGCTTTGTGACAAATGAAATGAATGTTGAAAAGTTTGATTAGAAAATATCAAAAATTATGAGTTTTTGTCATATAGTGATGCTTTTCATGGTGGTTTAAAAGCATCACAGTGGTCTGATCTAAAACAAACTTGCACTTGTTGTCATTCATACTCTGCGCGACCAGTCTCACACCTTAAATGGATACTTTTATCACCTTTAATATCAAACTTTGAAAAACAATGTACGGGAAACATTCTGCTCATATGTCACATACAACACAAATGTGATTTAGCAATTAGAACAATTAAAAAAGACAAGATCGATTTTTTGTTTAACTGATATTCAACACTGAGCAACTTCCCTTTAGAGAAAACATAAATGAGCTGGAATTTCTACATTTTTCCAAATCAATTATTCAATCCATTGTATTCATACAACTGCTCGACAGTTTACACATCCGTTTGATCACTGATTATGATGACAAAAGAAAGTTTTGAGATTTTACAGTGAAAATTTGTTTCGAGAGATCGTAACAGTAGGGAAACAATGGTGTAGGATATTAAGTGCTATTAAGTGATCTGTCTTAATAGTCTGTAACATTTTCACTTGTTTTCTTCCTTTACTAGATTGTGCTTCTTCTCACGAATTCGGTTATGAGGGGCCAATGGGTATGTATTATAAATAGATCAACTTCAATACGATTTATTCTATAACTTGTATAGGACCCGCCCATTGGGGTGAACATTACAGTCAGTGTACTGGGAAACATCAGAGTCCCATCAACATTAATGACTTGAACGTAAAGTATCATCAGTTTGATAATATTGTCTATGAACGATTCAGCGAAACGCCCATTCAAGCTAAAGTAACCAACAATGGACACACGGTAATGGTACATTTAACCTATGAATCAAAAGCACCCGTTATATGGAACGGTCCATTAGCGGAGAAGGGTGCCTTTGAATTTGAACAATTTCACTTTCATTGGGGTGCCGATAATGCAGTAGGCAGCGAGGATCGCATCAATAATGCAACATTTCCTGGTGAGCTGCACATAGTGTTTCGCAACGAACAATATGCAACGTTAGAGGAGGCTGCACTTCACTCGGACGGCATAACAGTGTTGGCATTTTTCTATGAGGTAAATAAAAATATATAGGTTATGCACACAGGCTCGGAACTCAAGTTGGACGGAATATTTATTCAGCATATTGTTGCATTGAGAAAGGTTTTGTTTCGTCTTCGTTTATTTTAGTTAAAAAACACCAAAAACCAGTTTTATGAAGAACTTATCAATAGTTTGGAGAATATAATCGAGCTTGGGGCAGAAACCCACTTGCCAACGCCTGCATTTTCTTTAATGGATGTTATAGACACGGATTTATTAAATTATTACACCTACATTGGTTCGTTAACCACACCACCTTGCAGTGAAGATGTTGTCTGGATCGATTATATCAACCCGACATCCATTCCCATTGAACTGGTAAGTCTTCTCAATGCAATATACATTTGAAAAATTTACAGACTACCAGCCCGTTTTTATTCCACAGTTGGAGCACTTTCGTAAATTAAAAACGTTTAATGATTCGTACTTGACGCACAATTTTCGACCGATTCAACCGCTAAACAATCGTACAATATACAAAATTGTTACGGATACGAAAACCGGTGTAATCAAAAGCACTAGTATACGATTTTATCCCATGGGACTTTTCGCATATATGTTCGTTTTTTGTTTTTTGTGCATAATTCTAAAAAAATATAAATAAATATTCCGACAAAAAAATCTATCATATCGGGAATATTTTATACGTGGGGTAGGTTAGGTACAGTTAAGCGGCACTCCCTTTAAAAAGTGTTTAAGCATGACCCTGATTTTCTGCATTAATTATAATATTTAATAGAAATGTAGGAACACTTTGACTGTTCATTAAATGCTGTTCATGTAGACGACATTTCCATAAATGTTGAAACGTTAAAAACAGTCGATTGGTTACGTACGTTATCTTATAGAGATTGATTGATTCTTGTAAAAAAGACATCAGATGTTGTCGAAGCAAGTCACGTCAGAGACCATCGTTTAACAATTCCAACCCAGTCTTTTACCTTTTTTATACCCACCACCCTTATTAGGCTTATACTGAGTTTATAGTTCCTACAAAATATAAGCATTTATAGACAATTTATTTCTATCAGGCTGCATGGCTGAAGTGATAATTGATTTAGAAATGTAAACATTTAATTTTCATATCGCATGGTTGCTTAGCATCAAAAAAAATCTGAGTCGGTCTAGACGTGTCCATATGTCTATGCGTCTGTCCGTTGTTGGCATTCTCACGATTATAAAATTTACGACATTAAGCTGAAATTTTGTACAGATACTTTTCGTTGCAGGTTGCTACGTAATCAGTTGAATGTGCAAAAATGGGCGATGTTGAATAACAGGCATGCGCACCCCTTCAAAAGAACTTTTACAATCAAAAGTTTTAATTTTATGTAATCGTGAAATTTAGTACACTTATTAAAAGTGGGCGTGATGGGATAACAGATACGCTCATAATATACAAAAAAACTTACTTAACGCACTACTCCACTTGCTAATTGATGTAGAATATAAGGAACCAACTGTTCAGGGCTTAATTAGGTGCATATCACGCCCACTGTTTTATTGGTTTAGGCCAAATCTAGTTTCTTTCTACCCGCTTTAATTACTTCTGATTCAAGAGTAGCGTACTTTTAGAAAAAGTGAAATCAAAAACCGTTGTTTTTTTCAAATGCTTTTTATTATTATTTGTTATTAAATGTTTTTTGTTTATATTGCTATTTTATCTATTTGTTTAGTTGATATCTGAAAATTCTTGGTCTTCTTGCCAAAAAAACCGTTATACGTTTAAAGAATTGTAATTTTAATGCTGTTGTTTTTGTTGCTGTTGTTGTTGTCATATAATTTTGCTTACATTTTGGTTAATTTCATTGATAAATTAATATTAATTCTATATATATATATATATATGCACACAAACACATATATATGTGTGTGTGTATACATGTATATATAAGGGTTTTGCTATAATTGATACACTTGTACATGACAATGAATGAATGATACATACCTACATATAAGTAAAGTGTATATAAGTGTACGCATGTGTTTGTATAATATTTTAGTGTTGTTGGGAGTTATGATTTAAATTGGCGTGAATCGAATTGAAGTCTTAACTTAAATACATACTAAAAACTTTGTAATACATGTGTTTGTTGCAAGGTTTTGTTTAAGATTCAACTTCTTTTTACCATCTTAAGCATAATTTTATGAAATTATTAATTACAATATTTTCTCATGATTAGCATTAGTTATCATGTATGTGTGTGTGTGTGGGGGGTTTTTTGTGTCTTGCAAATGTGCGATTGTTTGTTTGTATGTGTGTGTGTGTTTATCTTTTTCATAAACATCTATTTGCGAAACGTTAATGCTTAAAACATACACAATGAGTTGTTATTCACAAAAAAAGTATATTTATACAATAATTTGAAGCCGCTTAAATGAAGGCTAAATCAAATAAACAAGCAAATAAAACATAACACATAGCGGATTGTTTTTAACTCGTATGCGATCAATTTTAGAAACAACACTTGTACACAACTTATTATATCATACGTATGCACACATACGCAATATATAACATAGTCTAGTATGTTTTTCGTATTTCTTGTTTTTATGGGTAAATTAAAATTAGAAACTATTGTGCAGCAAAGGAAGAAAGAACTAGAGTCGAAAAACGTTATAGGGACGACACCAGTAAGTAATCGTGATATAAGATGAATTATTTGGTTGCAATTTCAATATGAAGGAAATAAATTCTTAGATAAATGTGTCCGAAGTAACTTCAGCACGGGCACGAGCACTTGAAGGATTCTTCTCCAGATCCTTATAAAAATAGTATCAAATTCTGAAACTGAACTTCTGGAATTCTGACCTCTTAGGTATAAATACTGAACTGAACATTCCATCTTAAAGTGAAGGGTATGCCATGTTTTTTATTTCATATACAAATATCAGATACAGGCCAGATAAAATCTGTGCCAATTTAACAATGTCCGTGGGTCGGTTCATTGACGAAAGGCTCACTTTAAGAAAAAATCAAATTGAGCTGTAATTGCGTTGACAAAGGTACGTTCCAGCTTTTTTATTGGTTTTAGAACCATATTAGCACCACACAAGATTACAAACTTAATATACCGTTTATTACAAGTGGTGCGGATTAAGAAATGTTGATAAATTGCTTTTTAAAAACTTTCATGAACAAATTTTAGACCTTACTTCGTTTTTGGTATTTGTTTGGAATATTTTATGTAGGTGGCCTTGTATCGATCTGAAATTTTGGAGAGGAGACCTTCTTTATGTCGGAAATCAAATTGCGAAAATCGGGCATAGGTCAATACAGTGGCTAGTTAATAATTTCAGTAATGCTTTACTGGCACCGTTATGACACGGTTCGATAGGGTGTTCTCTCACGTCTACAAAGGCAATGATGTTGGATATCTTGGATTTGGCGTTTGCCTAATGTAACCCTTTTTTATTTGTTTAGTTTCTTTAGTTGCTTTGGTACAATATTATTGCTTAGCTCGACATTTTCTTTATGTTTTTTTTTTTTATACCCTCCACACATAATAAGTTTGTCATTTCATTTACAACACCTATTCTTAATCAGCATCAAATATCGAATCGATCGGAACATGTATGGCCGTGTGTCTGACATTCTCAAGGGCGTAAATTTTGAGATATTAAGCTGAAATGTTGCACACAGATCGCTATTTAAAATGAGCAAAATCGGTCAAGAGCCACGCCCACAATCAACAAAAATCTATATATCTGCCACAAACATGGAGCTATGAATTTGAAATTTGGTATTCATATCTATAGTTATTCCATACATCGATGTATTAAAAAAACAGACACGCCCACAATTTATTAAAAAAACATATTCACTATAAAATTGGACTTGCAAGCTGATACGTAAGACATACACTACACTGCCACGCCCACTATTATACATGTGGAGGATATTTAAGATTTGGCCCAAGCCAAATTTAGTCTCCTTACTTGTTAACAGCTCACTTCCTTAGACATTACTTCTTTCATTAAATTTCTTTCTACAAGGGTCTAGAAAGGAAAGCTCCATTGTACCATGCCCTCCAATTTTATAGTGAATCAGAAAACTCTATATTTTTATAAGGACCGCCAGATGATAACAAGTCCCCTTTTCGGACCTCATAACAAAAAATTGTTCAAGAAAAAAAATTAATGCAAAGCTTTTCAACACACATTCAAATGATTTATGCACATGACTTTTTATATATGTATAATAATATATTTATTTAAATCTACAATAATTATGTATGTACGTATGTTACTGTTATGCAGACTATATGAAAAAAATATATCAATTTTGTTACGGTTGATTTTTGTTTGCATGTAAACCTATCGCTATATTTATAACGTCTATATATTTATACTCATATGTAAATGAATACACATTCAGTATATAGGTGATGAATTTTTTTAGTCTTACAAAAAATTCCTATACTTAGTAAATTGTTTTTGTTTTCCTAAATATATACAAAATAAAATATTTGTTGTTGTTGTGCGTTTAACAAAATAAATAATTAATAAAAAAAAATTACATTTACATATACACAAATATATATATAAAGAAATTTTTTCTTCCGCTACATTAAACGAAATGAAATTTGTTACCCGAATAATACTATAAAGAAATTCAATAATGGGCGAAACCGAAGTAAACCGAAGACATTACAACATATGGGATTGTACTTTTTTCAATTCTTCGCGTAAAAACAATAGAGCTCAAGTTGCGTAACTTTAGCCAATATATTGTGTAGGGTGTGTGTGTTTCATATCAACATCTGTGTAGTCAGCGAACACTTGTATTGTTGATGGTATTAAATCATATTTATTTTACTGATGCACACTTTTTTTGTTCGTTAGCATTCCATGAAATCGTACATTATTATTATTATTGTATTATTAGATTTGTCAAGATTAATATTGTGTTTAAGAAAATTGCATCTTTTGTACCATTTTGTGTATTTCTTTCTTTTTTTTATACCCTTCACATAAGTTTGTCATTCCAATTGCTTTACCCAGAACAAGGCGTCAGAGATCCTACAGATCTTGATCCGCATCAAAAACTGAATCGATCTAGACATATCCGTCCGCGTGTCTGAATGTTGTTGGCACTCTAACAATCATAAATTTTTCGATATTGAGCTAAAATTTCAATTGGGCACAATCGGACAAGAGCCACGCCCATAATCAATAAAAATCTACTTACTAATCACAAAAACTGAAAATTTATAATTTTCCCACCCATCGAAGCGCCCAAAACGGTTACAATCGGATAACAGATACGCTCATAATTTACAGAAAACCGCATCCAACGTAAAACTCTACTTGCACGTTAAACATACACTACAAAAGAGGGCGTAATCGTGTATCTGCCACGCCCACCATTTGTATTTAGATGTGCAGGGTATTGAAGAATTGGCCTACGCCAAATTTAGTTTTTCTTTAAACGATAGTAGCAAACTGTGTGTTAAGAAAATAATCTCAAAAAAAAAAAAAAAAAACTTAAAAGAATATACTTTTATTTCTTTTACATTCACTTAAACAAGAAGGAAAATTAACAAAATTTGCACACACACAAAAAAAAAACAATAAAACATTGTATACCCTCCATCATTATCCGGCTACATAAAAGAAAAGTTGGGAAAATTATTGAGACTTTTAAGTTGCAAAATAAAAAATTTCTGTGGCATTGTAAATTATTTGCAGAACCTTCAAAAATCCTTCTATGAATTTTGATGAAGAATAGTTGACTCGCTTATTTAGAACATTTAAGATTTTTTCGAAAAATTATCCTTACATGGCCAACCGTTGCAGTCGCAGTTCTGGTTTTTTATTCACACTTGAATGCACCCCATCGGTATACATATGGAAAGACTTATGGCTAACTCTTGTTTTGGAGGTGCATGGACACCTCTTTATCGAGATGGAAGGCATATTACAAACAATTAAAAAAAAAAAGCACTTAACAAACGTAAATATTTGTATTTTCCAGTTGGAAAATACCTCTTAATTTACGTACTTTGTATTTATATTTGTAACTAGCTTTTGATATTCGTTTATGTCAATTTTTTATCTTAATTTCTTTTTTTTTTTATTATTATCATTAATTTTTTTTCTTTTAGTAAGTAATTTAGGTGTGTATACAGCGAAACTATGTTTTTATCATATTATCTTGCAAACCATAGAAGAAGATTAACAGCAGAAGACGACAATTGTAAAATTTTAATAAAACAAATCGAATGGATTTCTTTCCATTTTTTCAATTAAGTGCCATCTTCTATATATATTTATATGTAATTTGTTTTTGTGTCTGGTAGTCAATTAACTATATATACACAGAAGAGTAAGTGCACGTAGTTGTCTTGGTTTTTATGTGTTGCAGCTGCTTCATTATACTCATCCATGCTTTTATTTATGATTTTTACGTTATTTTGTTGTTGTTGCTGTTGTTGCTGTTGTTGTATAGTTATAAAAATCCCCCACTGAGTGTAATTGTTTCCTAGAATTGTTGTTGTCGCTGTTGTGCTTGCAGTTGCTGTAATCATCACTTTAACCTCCATAGTTGAGGTAGCCACCATAAAAAATTATATTGTTCCATAAAAAATTGTTCAACGCAATTGATTTCTATGTTATTGATTGCGTGCATGTTGGTAAGCCAAAGAGAAAAGAAGACAGAGAGACAAATAAAACAAAGGAAAACAAACAAAAATAGTAATTATTACAAAAACAAAGCAATATAATATACAGTCAATAGCAATGTAATTAAATTTCAAATTAAGCAAATTGATTTTGTGCAATACGTAGGAAGCTGCAGCTTTCTACCGTTCCTATTTACGGGTTTAAAATAATAATAGCCTTAATAATCAAACGTTGAAAAAAACTGTGCGTCTATAAACTAAATATTATTACTTCCGAGTAATTTGCTAAAAACTTACGTCTTCTGTGACTGTGGCATCAAAGTCGCGTTTCAAGTATTTCAAGTACACAAGAAGGGTGTAAGTAATAGTCGGTTATGTCTGATCCTTTAACACCCTAAACCACTTAATTTCACAGTTTATGCTATAATGAGTTGTAATGTAGAAGTCATTCGGGAAATGGCGTTACATGCACAGTGATTCTAAAAGTGCTTCGATTGGATTCAACTTGGCACAACCAATTATGTCAATTAACTGTTTTTCGCCAAGTTTTGAAAAAAATTATTAACATATACAAATTTTTGCATTATTCATACTTATCTCTGCTTTCGCAGAGTAGTCCTAAAATTGTCTAAATAAAATCAATATCAATAATACACATTTCGGGCGTCAAGACGCACACTTGTTTATACTAGATTTAATCGAAATATCTTAAAAACCACGGCCAAAACCTAGTTCACAAGGGTGGGTCTCTACTTAGCCGTTTAAGAATTACAAATATCTGCTTAAATTCAATATATCCTGTAACACAAGTGGTGTAGGTTATGAAAAGTCTATATATATCAAATGGGATCTTGAAAAATCTGTATCAAATTTCAGCTTAATCTGACCGTGAGTGTTACAACAACAGATAGGCGGACATAGCGACATTATTAAATTGATTCCTTAAACCTTTCTCTCTTTTGGCGGAATGACAAATTTAGTCTGCCCTTATCATTAAGATAGATGTCAATATTTATTATTAATTACTCAAGGGATGAAGGGCGAACTTGTGCCCATTATAGATGTCTTCTTTGTACATATTTCCTTTAAACGTTTACGATAATTGTAATAGCTATGTTTCACACTGGCTCACAAGCGTAACGAAATTATTATAAAACTTAAAATGATCACAGTCAAAAAAGGGAGGGTTCCCTATTACTTATAAAGGCTATATCCATGATACATTTGGGTATTAAAGCACAAAATCAATTTAACCACTTTTTACTTCGTATAAGTGTTCATAAAGGCCTTTGAAAGTAACCAATAAATTCAAATCAATATCTAACAAAGATAGCAAATGGTAATGAGGCAATTACAACATGTTATTCGATGTCTTATGTACAAAGAAACAATGGGACAATTGCACAAACGTGTTGCATTCTATACATTACATTAATTGGCTGAGCAAAGTGGCATGAAATGAATGACTGGCTGTGAGATAATTATTATTGCAACTGTAATATATTCATTTACGTGCACTGAGTGTGTTGATGAGTGAATTGATGAGACCTGACGCACATTGTCCTTTTTTTTTTTTTTTAACGGCACTCTACATGTGTTTTTACAATATTTTTTCTTTTTTTTTCATAAACTAGATTTATGCGTTTTAAGATTACATATAAACAAAAAGATAAGAGATTATAAATATATAACATAAATATTTATAATTCTTTGTCTTCTTCTTTGTTATATATGTACACAGATATAATTGGAATTTCTATATACTACACGTACTTTTCAAATGCATAAACATTGTTTGTAGGGAGGAGGCTGGATGAACAAAAATCGAGATGACACTGATTGTGAGTGTGTGTGAATTGAGTGAAGACGTTTAACATTAATTGATCCATTTTACCGGGGCCTTTGTCTGTTGAAATAAAAGGATTGATTGATTGTTTGATCATTTCTTATACGTACACACGCAACTGTGTCGTAAAAGATTTAATAATTATTTTAAGAAAACACACACGCACACATACACATACACATACACATACACATTTTGTATATGTATATATTAATGAAGTCAAATTAATAATTTATCGATCATTTTATTCGAAATGTACATTTTTTTACGTATACATAGGTATGTATGTATGTTTGCATGCATGCATGGGAAAACGTGTTAATGAAAATGGAGACAACTTACCGAAAATATTGATCATGCAGTGACTGACGCTGGAATTCAGCGGCCTGTAAATACTGTATATATGTAATTAATGAGTATAAAAAAATATCATGAGTAATGGAAAACCTGAAGTTGATCAGCATAAGACATACGCAGCAAGACATCTGAATGCGGCTCCCTAGACATAAGCATATTTGGACGTGGATATTGACCGACATTGGCTACTTATGCATAGACAGAGATATACATGTGTGAGGAGGCGCGACGTGACGTATGGACGACAACGCGGAGAGGCGGGCGATGTTTATTGATTCGTACAAATGTTTGTTTGCATGTGTAGGAAATAGAAAGATAAGCACAAACACACACACACATATGCATATATACACAATAATTAGGATGGCATCGCAATACACAAACATGAGTGTGACGGGCCGTAATGTAAATGAAAAAAATGGGGGGAAAGAAAAACAAAACGAAAAAATGAAAAAACGAAAGGAATATGTAACAATCAAATATATTTGGAAAGATGCTTAATATTTATTCATATATAAATTAATATAAATTTTCTATACCCTCCACCCACTAAAATGGTTTTTTCAAATGAAAAATATTCACTTTGAAGTAAAAATATTCATTTCAGTTAAAATGTATAGAATGTGAGGTGAAAAACCCACAAGTTGTTAGATTGGATTAGTGGGTAATTCTTTTGCATTAAAACGTAGAGATTTTGAAACCAAAAATATTGAAACTGCAAAATCTAAACATCTTGTATCATTAATCCAATTCGTAAAGGATTCAAATCAATTTTTGAACCTAAACCCTTTGTTCAATTGGCGGAAGGACTGACAAAATGTACTGTTTTATCCATTTTATTAAAGACACGCCCCAATACTACTATAGTAATAGCGGAAATTTTCGTGTCAAACTTAAATCCTTTCAGTAACGATGATAGTTATATATGGACTGTGATTTACATACGAAAATATGAGAATATCTAAGAACGGTTCAATGATCGTAAATTTATCGAAAATAATAATAAAAAGATATTTATACAAACTCACGTGGTAGTTGAAATCCGGCCTCCGGTGGTTGCGGCTGTGAAGGCAAAGGCAAATGTAAATGAGTATGAGAATGCGCATGTGCATGAAATTCTCTTGTCAATCGTATCTGAAATTTTGGAAAATTTTCAAAAAGAAAACAACAACATAGCGAATTTCTTTCTTTCCTTTGTTTTTTGTTTGGGTTGGAAGGATTTAAGTGTCAGTGATTTAATCTTTTATTAGACTTTATTCTTCATTTATCGTTTTCTCTATAATGTCTATAGAAATACGAACTGAAACGTTATATAAAAGAAAAGCAGCAACCAAAGCTGGCGAAAAACTGTTGTTATAATAATGAATAATGAAAAATGAAAATACTTTTACAAATTACAGATTACACAGAAACAAAAACACAAACGAAAACAAAAACACTCAGTGTTAGAATAAATGAAACATTATTCAAATAATTTGAAGGTTAAGATGAACATTTTTTGATGAAATGCAATTGAGTTGATTTGATCTTGTTATTAAATGTTTTAATATTAGTGAGAGTAAGTCATTTTATTTGTTGGAGTGCATTTTCCTAAAAGCGTACGGGTAATGTTTCGGTTGGGGTGCATTATAACTAAAATGTACAAGTAATACACAGAGACTTGGTGGGATCTGACATGGCGTCGTGTTTATGGTTATTCGCAATTCGCAATTTTGCAATTTCCAAATACGATTGAATGATATAGATACATACATATTTGCATGGGTTATAATAAAAATGATTATTAATGTGTTTTAATATTTTTTCTTCTTTTTTCGTACATAAAGCAACATACGTACTCAGGTTAGGGCAAATTCTTTTTTCTTTTTTAATAATTTTTTTTTTTTTTTAATAACACTTACCATATGTTCGCTGGGATCTAGCGTGACATGATGGGGTGGTGGTATGCCCAATCTTTCTCTTTCAATTTGCGAAATCGCTGGATTTGGATACAAAGGAAACTGTGATGGATGCATGCTTCTATTATATTTAAACGAAACACAAACAAGTGATTATTCATTTCGGAGCAAGACAAAAGCAATTTGTTACCGTCTGTAGTATTCCACCCAGTGAGGATCCAAACGTGATTGACTGGCTGCTGCAACTTGAGCATTCTTGATCTCTTCCAGTTCTCTAATCAATTTGTAATTAAAAAAACTATTCTCAATTGTGTATTTTTGAAAATCTCAGTAGATGTTTACATATGTATGTGTATTAGGAACAAAATTAAATTGGCATTAAAATGAGCGAGCGCCATACTGATGCTTGACTGAAGAATATTTCAATTACGAACAAGGAAAAAAGTTGTAAAAAAAACAAAAATTTATCAACTCTGCAGGTATATAACCGTCGCACAAGAGACATCGATTAGGCCGATATTGCTGTTTTGATTCAATTTGAGCCACATGTATATACCTTTCTTACTCTGTAAGATTTACGTTTTTAAGAATTATCCAACTCGCTCATTTATTACTGTATGCACATTAATTATAATAGAAAGTAAAATGAAACTAAATGAATGTGAAAGAGGAAGAGTGAGAGAGAGAGAGAGGGGGGAGACAGAAATGTGGTGTGGTAAGTAGTGGTGTCTTCTTTTATACCTTTCTCTACTATACATTGGTCCCATAGGGTGATGATAGGGTACCATCTGTTCAACGGGACTGAAATAATTACAAATACAAAAACAAAAACAAATTGTTTTCAATTATTTCACTCAATGTCCATCACATGAAATGACCCACAATCATACAAACATCAATCATTTATTGTGAAAGCAAGCGGCTAATCTAAATTTTTGACAACAATTTTTGAAAAATTCCAGAAGGATACACGACATGTTTTTCTCGATTTGCCTATTGCTTGCACCAATCACAAATAAACACAAGTACGCAATTATGCAATTGCAATGCTTTGTTGTTTACCTGAATGCCACGTGCGGCCGGGCGTATTCGGATAGTTGCCGTAGAGCCGGTGTATCGGCATAGGGCGGTTTCAATTCAGCCTTTAATTTAGCTTGCTGGGCAGCTGCTTGTTGAGCTGCGGCAACCTGTTGTTGTTGCTGCTGTTGCTGTTGTTGTTGCTATCATTACAATATTTCAATGGAATGTTTCAATGATTTTTACTGACTCATACACATACGCATACACTTACCTGTCGTCTTTCTCGTTCTTTTTCTGCCATTTTACGATCGCGTTCTTCGCGTTTACGTGCCAGCTTGGAATCGGCAACTGGTTTGAATATCAAATCAGTTCGAGTACAGGAATTATAATCGCCACGATCAATATGGCGCACAAATCTATAACGAACATAAAAATCAAATCATATTTTCGTTCTCTATTCACGTTCGAACACGTGTGGGTGTACTTACATGGCCGATTGTGAGCGATGGCATTCTGTGTCGTCTGGCTTAGCTTCAGGACTAGGGCCCCGTGGTATATTGTGCGTAGGACTAGGAATTTCTGGTTCGGGGTCAGGCTCAATTTCGATGGGTACTATAAAGAATGGTAAAACCGAGGATAACTTCTTCTATTTCAAAACATTCGCTTCGCTTCTACTTTAAATTGAAATAATAAAATTAATTAACGCTTACGCGGTTCTGAAGGGTGATGTGATCCTCCTAATCCAGCATTTGCAGAATGTGCATGAGCTCGCAATGCATCCATATGAGAAGTCGATTTTAAGACATGCTGTTGACCAGCATCTTGGAAGGGTGAGGCATGTGGGGGCGGTGGATAACCGGGTATGTGTGATCCTGGATAACCGGATGGTGGCATACCCGTGGGTGGGCCCTGTTGATTCCCAACGACCGGTTGCCCCACCACGTTTCCTCCGTTACCATTTGTACTACCGCTATTACCGCCTTGGGAATTCTTTGGTGTTGGAGGTTTATTTTGCTGCTGCTGCTGCTGTTGTTGTTGCTGCTGGTGTTGGTGTTGGTGTTGATGCTGTTGATGTTGCTGCTGTTGTTGATGTTGTTGCTGTTGTTGATGTTGATGCTGCTGTTGCTGCAGCTGTTGTTGCTTTTGTTTTTCAGCTGCAACAGCTGCTGCTGCAGCCACAGCGACTGCTTCATCCGGTCGTGTGGGCGGTGGTGGACCCGGCAAGCCGGGATGATGTGCTGCCATAACTGCAGCCGGATCCAGTGTACCAGCCTGTGGTGGCGGTTTCATATAAGCTGCTGGAAATCCTGGCCCGTATGGACCATAGCCATACGGAGAATTAAATGGACTATGGTGATGTGTCGAATAGAACATGTGTGGATGTAGAAGCGGGTGGGGATACGGTGACTGCGCCGGGTGTACTCCAATCTGTGGGATGCCTGCGCCTGGTAACAAAGGCAGCGGAAGTGGCATTTGTGGACGTATTACAGGAGGCGATGCTCCTGGTCGAAGGTGAGGCGGTGGGGACGTTCCCAGACCCCGTTGCGTCGTTTGCGGACCATACATTTTACTAAGAGGACTGGCCATAAGTGCGGAAGCGCTCGAGACAGGTGGTGGTGTCATATGGGGTGATTGCTGTCGTAACAAAGCATGGCGATCACGTTCTGCAACAGCAGCTGCAGCGGCCGAAAGTGCAGAAGACGATGGGTGGTGGCTTAAAGGTGATTGCGGCACTGGATGCAAGGGACTTTGTCTACTTAAACTACTGCCACTCGATGCTGGTGACGCCGAACGATGAGCCGTATTTGAATTCATACTATTGGGCGTGCCCGCATTACTACCTTGACCTCCACCCATACCGGGCCCTGGTGTACCCAGTGCTCCGCCAGCATTATTTTGTACACTCGGACTAGCTCGACTAAAAGCTGAAGTTGGTATGGTGCCACTACTTGTCGTAGTTAACATATTGTGTGCAGATGACAAAGTATTTATTGAGTGCTGTGTAAGAGGACCACCACAGGCCGATGAAACTACCGAATGCGTTGATTGTAAATGCGATGAAGGGGGTGTTCTTCTATTTAGGCCTGATTCAGGCGGCAGACTGTTTAACGTGGGAGGTCCAGCTAAAAGTGCAATCGGCCCGGCACCCGGCCCCAAGCCCGCCAAAGAGTGAGACAACATGTGATGTCCAGGTGGTAAATGAGCTAAGTGTGCGTGTAGTGGAAGTGGATGACCTATTAAACCTGGAGGTGGATTACTTGCCAATCCGGGCAACGGGGACGTTCGATGTGTATGTGGTGACTGTTGCGGTGGGACTGAAGATGATTGTGTGGCTGCAATTGATTCCCGTAGTTGAGTTGGACCCGGCCCCCGATCCTCATGCATTGCTCTACCTACTTGCTGCTGAGCTGGCGATGGAGTACGAACTGCGTTGGTTGATTGTGTCTGCTGCACCATATGTGATGGCAAACCATGTGCAGATAGAGGCGGCGGTGGACCATTACGCGGGTCATGGCTTTGCAAAGTCAACGGCATAGGAGTGTGAGGATGAATACCACCTGCTCCTGGTGGCAATTCTGGATGTGGTCGATGAATTTGATGTAAATGGCCTGGAGGCATATGTTGTAAATGCATTCCAGACGAAACCATTGCAGACTGTGATCCAGGTAAAGGACAACCTCCACCACCGCCAGCCATGGATGTTGGAGGCAGCGAAGGGGCAAGGGAATTATGACCACCACCGCCACCATGATGTATGCCACTGTTATTAGATGACACGGTTGGTGTTGGCTGATGCATTGAACCTTGAGGCTGACCTCCTCCACTGCCATTTGGATGAATACCGGAACCTTGACCGTGATGTGTTGTATGCGATGACGGGCCACCACCACCACCATGAGATGAAACCAAATTCTGTGGATGCATTCCGGGCGGAAGTCCACCACCGGCCGGAGATGGCATATGCGGTGAGGGATGTGGAGACTGAAATTGCAGTTGCGATAATGGCTGAGAACTACTGTTACTACTCTGGCTGTCTTGCCCAGGTGTTGAACGAGAGGAAGCATCTAAAGGACTCTCAGATGGAGGATACTTAAGGCCACCTTCAGAGCCATATGGCGACGACTTGATAAGACTTTCATATGGAGAAGGCTTTAAACCACTATTACTTAAATCGTTTGGTGGTCCTTGTGTGGGATGATACTTGAGATCTGGACCATATTTACCAGCTAAAGGATCACCATATTTCATCATAAGACCCGCGGCTGATTCGAAAGGTGGTCGCGTCATTTGATGTTGAGCTTCATGTTGATAGTGTGCTTTTGGCATTGCAATACCAGGCGGAGGCGTAGCTCCAGGCACTTGTCCATGAATAGCGGTTGCGAGTTGTTGTTGATCTGACAGTCCAGAGCCGTACTTGTGTGATGGGTTGTCTCCAGATGTCGCAGTGTTACTCATTAACGACGGTCCTATACTTGACGGAGGAGGAGCAGGATAACCACATCCAGTTTTCATTTCAGCCATTTTTATTGAAGGATCGTTACCATACGATTTACCGCCACCTTGAGGCGGATGTGTAGACAAATCGCTTGGAAACTTGACACCACCTTGTTGTTGCTCTATCATATACTTCATATCATACTTCCCAGCAGCAGCAGCAGCTGCTGCAGCCGCTGCGTGTATTTCTTGATTATACTTTATGGCATCCAAATTGGGTGGTGGATATTTCATATCTTGATGAGGGCCTACTTTGCCAGGTTCATATTTCATTTCGCCATATTTTATTTCCAATTCACCTGGAAACTTTTGCGAAGAAGGCGGCGGCGGTCCTGTGGTTAGTGTATTCGTATTACCTGGATGACTAGAACCATCGTTAGGTGTAATACAGCTGGACGTGGGTGGATATTTCAGTTGACCGCCATCCATAATATATCCCGGAGTAGGACCCGAGTGGTGATGATGTTGAACGAACGGTGGTGGTTGAGAATGAGTACCTTCTTGATTTTCACGACTGCCGTTATCTGTAGTCAAAGACAAAGGTATTTGAGCGGAAGAAGTACTGCTGCCCTGTGGCAAACCCAAAGCGGGATGTTTGGCACTATCTTCACTTTTTACTTCCATTTTAACTTTGAGATCTTGAGGTTCATTACTGTTTTGATTGCAAGTGGCATCCATAGAATCATCTAGAGGTTCCTTTTTAATGAAGACAGACTCTGGCATAACATTTGCTGATGGAACATTGTGAGGGGTCTCTTGCTTCATATTAGCGATCTTCTTCAGCATTTCTTGCTCTTTGGGCATCTCGCATTCCATCATCTCAAGACCCTTATCAGGATCTTTACGATCCACAGAAGCATTGAGGGCCTCAACCGTTGCTATTGTGGGCACTTTCAACGGAAGAGCCACACTCGGAATGGATGGCGCTTCTTCTTTGGGTTTATCCACTTTCAAATCATCACTTCCACATAATGGCATGACAGTCGGTGCCTGTATATTGGTCTCCTCATCTTCGTTCTTAATCTTTTCCTTTGTATCAGCATCAGTGATTTTCTTGAGCTTTGTTTTCTCAGAGCCCTTGTCCGTTTTTGTCGCCTCAAGATCGGGATTTCCACTACTATCCTCTTTACTAGATGAACTCTCCTTACTATCTTTGGATTGTTGTTCTGCGGAATCAGTAATATTCGACTCCCCATCATCCATAGCAGAATCTGAACGACTATCAGAATTCATACTCTCTACCGGACTATCAGCGCGTTTCTTCTTAATCGTCGAAACTGCATTCGATCCATCATCTGTAACCTCAGCAGTAACAGTGGCACTGGCCGCGGCCATTTCAGCATCACCCCGCTTCTTTTTGCTGGGTGTTTCAAAACGACCCGATTTGCGTTTGCTTGACACATTTTCAGTAACTGATGTCGGTGCTGTTGTCGTTGTCGCTGTAGGAGGTTTTGTTGGCGTTTTTGGACTATCAGCTGCCGCATTATCTGGCGTGTCCGTGCCACGTTTTGGCCTTTTACCATTTGCCGTTGCCTGTGCTTGTGCTTGTGCAAATTGTGCTTGTTCAGATTTTGATGTCGTCGTGGTAGTATTTTGTTGTTGTTTATTTCTAGTCCTCATCCTGGACGGTGATTCATCTCTTTTATAGGTCAAACTTGAATCACTGTCGCACTCGCTGACGTCGTCTTCGGTCAGAGAACTATTCTCCTCCTTGGAGACAACCGGCGAGGCGCGACTTGTCTCTGCAGACGCCGTCGTCGTCGCCGTCGTCGTCGTCGTGATCGTCGCAGCAGATTGAGGTTCAGGTGTGTCCTCCTTCTTTGGAGGGGTGTTATTAGCTCGTGTAACACGATTGCGACGCAAAGCACTTTGCCGACGCCGACGATGGGGTCGATTATTATTCGCCCCGGGTGTCTTTTTCCACAAATAATAAAACTCGACCAATTCAGGGGTTTCCTTGTGCGGCAATAAGTCCTTATGTATTCTAAAAAAGTTCTTTCCAAACTGTCGAAGACCTTTAATAAACTTTTTAGTTTCGTCTTCCGTCCATTTCTTGTCAATACCCTTTGAAACGGGACACTTCACCAGTGTCTGTAAAGCTTTGTCTGGATCGTAGCCAGAATCATGCAACTAAAACGAAACGAATTTAAGAACGTGAATGTAAAAAATTGAATTGAAAGGAGACACAACATACAACATCAAGTGCGTTAATTGTAGTATCGTCACGACTAGCAGCTAAACAACCGTCTTCTAGTCCTCCATCACACATTCCTTTAACAAATACACAAAAAATTATATATGTTAATATTAATTAGGGAGCATGAAGGAATGGTGAAAATGATTGCGTGGAATGAGATGCCACCGTACCTTGAAATGCAGCCATAGAACGTGCTGCACACAAGAACATTAACAAATCGCCATCTGATACAACACCAGGACTCCATCTTGATTCTTCTAATTCACGTTCATCGATTTCCTTGTCAACAGGAAAGCTTGAAATTGGATTATAATCGGGCAGTTTTGCCTTTTGTGTGTGTGCATACAAGTGATGATAAGATACAATCATGGTGAATAAAAATGATAATTAGTGATAATTATTGCGATGAACGGTGACAATGATACAGATGAGCTGCTCTATACAATTTGAACACGCAGTGCACACACAGCCCAAACAACAGTAAATAACCATTCAATTGTGCGTTGTTCTGTGTGTTCACGCTACTATGTTCGAAGTGGATAAGGCAGATACGTTAAGTTATGATTATTTGGAGTCTTAAAACTAATGCCACTACTTATGATACGGAGAGATGAAATGATGTGAAATGGAATGAAATGCTTAATCTACGATTAATGAAATGAATACCGGATATGGAGGATGGGATGTGTAGGGTGGGATAAAGCTATTAGTAAACAAAACAATAAAGAAAACACACACTCAACAACAACGAAAAAGATTGATTCAAATAATTGAATAACAAAAGTTTTTAACTCTCGCAATAGGTGTTTGTGGATGCTTTTTGCCATCAAAATTTTCTTTCTGAATATTGCAAAACATTTAAAAACAAAATCAATATTCCTGCAACGGCAATGTGGGACGGTGCGAACAAGTCATACTCCAATTAGACAAATTACAAAAAAATTAAAATCAATTCATTCGGTAGCACATGCACACAATGGCCACTACAACGTAGGTATGTGTTTGTATGTATGGCTCTGCAACAATCTTGTTGACTGTTGCAGTGTCCACGTAATATTAGAACATTTCTGAATGAATGCCCCACACAAATCCCTTAACCACACCACACTACACCACACCCCACTATTCATAAGCAGCAAGCAACACAATGTTGTTGCAAAGGCAAGTGTGTACGAGAGTACTTTACACAGTTATGTGTACACTTTTAGTTTAATATGCTCTCACATTATAAGCGACTCGTAACCTAAAGCAATTTGTTTTCATTACTTTGTGACTTATTGAGAAATGTTTACACTTTGTTTACATTAACCACTCAATTAGTTAGAAATTTAAAACTGTTTTTATGTGTATAAAAGGCAGCTGTTGCCACCTCTTGCTTGCTTGCTCGCTCTCGCTGTATACTTATTTAAATATAAACATACACATGTTGATGTTATTGCTGTTGTTGTTGTTGTTGTAAACCCAAGTAAGAGTTTTGCCGTTAGCATGAGATTCCATATTCCATAAATTGTTTACAAAATATTATTCGCTTGAAATGTGTTTAATTTGTTTGGTGTCTGTATGTATATGCACATATACATATATCATACATATGTATATATTTGAGCTCATTAGATGGAATGTACTGTTGGTGAAATGAATACTCATCACGTTCATATTAATTTACATTTTCAAATTCATTGTAACTTGAAACTTGAATCCATTTGTGGTAAGTACATTTTCCATGGATACAGGAACAATAACAACAACAACTGCAACAACTATAACAACGGTGACAACTGCTTTAAAAAAATCATGGAAAAAATTGATTCTCTAAACTATTTGTATGCTGGGAAAACTTTTCTTATATCGCTGGTCTGTTAAGAATGTGTTTTATTGCACTCTTTACATAAATGAGAAAAGTACCAAGTTGGTTACTCGATTTGTAATGCCTGTAAACGTAAGAGACACAGAATACACACATAATACATAAAATCTGAATTTATTTGGACAAGTCCGTCCATGTGTCTGTCGGTTGTTGTAACGTTAACAATCGTAAATTTTTAAAAATTGACATTTCTAAAAAGTTCCTGTACGCAGGGTTCCTATGGGGCAAAATCAGTCAAGTTTTAATTCAGTTGGAGTAATCTCCTCGCCATTATCATCATCGACACCCCCTCATTGTCATTATCTTCTACAAGATCAGCCAATAATTCATCTGCTAAAGACATTTTCCACTGTTGTTTCTTTCAATATTCTCATAAATTGTGTACAAAATCGTATTTATCCCAATGCTTGTATTTTAACGGTAGCTCTTCTAAAGATGCGTTTTTCTTCACGGATATTCAAAAGAGCGTTTTATTTAGGTAAGTATAACATAGCACACTTATGAAAATACAACATCATATATAACGCCCTGCATCTCTCATGCCCATAATCGATAAAAATTTATCCGTCGTTCCGAAATGTTGCTCTATCAAATTGAAATTGGTATAATTAGTCCACTTTGATGACGCTGTGCCAAAAATGGGCGTGGTCGCATAAAATTACAAACTCCAGCTTATACGTTTACACAGAAAATATACACTAGACTATTAGAGAACGTTATCAAAAACCTGCCACTCCCCCAAATTTTATATATGGTGAGGATTTTAGGTCAAATTTAGTTTTTTTACTTCTTTTATTTAAAACTTTTTTCACACTTCGACTGGCATGCACAAGCCCACGGACATCGTTTATTTATAACAAACAGCTGTACAAACTTAATATACCCAATATTTGCCGCAGATATTTGTGTCCCATATTTTTCAAATTCAATCATGAAATATTATTTTTATTTCAATTCATGTCATTTAACTTAATATCACCATTTAGTGCTGAGCACATAAACACAAACTCTAATACGTGATTGTTATTGTTATTGTAATTGTAATTGTAATGAAATGCTTTTAAGAGTAAATTTATTGTTTTTGTTAAATGAAAAATATTGTTGTGTCCGCATTCAAGGCACACATACATTATGATAACAATAATTCAGAAAGTGTATTAAAATTTCATTTTAAATGTATACAGGGTGCGTACGGTAGTGGAGGACACTTATATATATGAATGTAATTTCTGGAAAACAATTCCGTTTGTTTTTTCTTGTCAGTTCATCTATAAAGTAACGAAGAAAAGTCTAAGAGAAGTCTAAGATGTTGAGTTGTCCACGAAGACCTCCGCTATACGTCGCAGAGGACGGTTTATGTCTTCATAAACTCGGCAACAGAAACTTATCCAAGTAAACCGGCTTTTGAAAAAGCTTAAGCTGAAAGTTTTTTCTGACAAAAAAATGTCGACCAAAACCAACAAATTAATCGGAGAAATGGCAGGTTATTATGCTCGTACGCGAAGTTTCTAGCAACTTTCATGCTTTTAGGAGTGGTGAACAACGAAGAACATGTTGTGCCACCCCACTCCTTTCATCAAGGGCTTCGGGTGAATGCTGTCATCTACTTCCAAGTTTTAGAAACAGTAGTGAAACCCTGGACATATTCCAGCAAGACTGCCCCTTCACACAAGATTGGATGACCGAAAATTTCTTTGACCACATTACCCCAAACTTATGGCCACTTAGCTCCCCAGACCTTAATCCTCTGGATTATTACATATGGGGCGTAGTTGAGCGGGAGACGATTAAACATCCTCATATTACTATACAACAATGATCAAAATGAACAAAGAGCATTTGATTCGGGCATGCTATCGTTTCCGACTCCGGATTCAGCCCGTTATTGCCGCTAATGAGGATTTCATTACATTATGATAAATTTTGCCAAAAAATATGAATAAATTAGTTTTTATGTTTGTAGTTTTTATTGTCCTCAACTACTGAATGCACCCTATATATATATATATATATATTGTTGTTGTTGTTGTTAATTCTATTCCATCATTATTATTTAATTATTTTAACAATGGCAACTACTTAGAAATCAACACTGCCCACATAAATAATTTACTAATAATTTATGACTTTGAGGGATTATCATAAAATGTTTGCTCGGGTAAGTGTTCTATGCGACTCTTATTATATCTCAATTAATATATTACATGTTATAATCGAATAAATTATACTGTAATAATACTTGTCAGTACAACAGGCGGTTGTTGTTGTTGTTGTTTTGGTTGATATAAATTATTAGCTATTTATGGGAAATTATTTATTTTATTTGAGGTTTTACAATCCATTGACTGTAGTAGGTAGTAATTGAAATTCGAACTATTTTTATACCCCCTACATAGGGGGGTAGTATTAGAGTTGTCATTCCGGGTGTAAAACGCAGGCCATTTTTGTCTCCATGCGTCAGTCTGTAGTCTATAAAGGAAGCTGAAATTTTTCAGGGCGATCTCGGTTGAAAGCCACGTTTACAATCGACGAAGACTCCTTAGTTGTTGAAATATTTTACACTTATTTATAGTATTTAAAAATAAAAGTGGGCGGGTGCCATTAATGGGATTGGGTTGGCAACAAAGTGATTGCGGATTTTAATTAAGAATGAAATTCAAAGTGTTTGCTTAGAAATATTATTTTATTCAATTAGGTTCTGTCCGTTTTTGTCGATGATTTGCTAACGTTCAGGCAGTATCATAATATAATATAAATTTGGTTATCTCCTTAATTACCCCCTATGTTAATGATGAGCCGATCTTGCTACAACGTCCATCTAACTGTCCGTGGTATATTATTTTGTTGAACAGAGACAACAAAATCGACCGATTATTTCATGTTGATTAAGAATATATACTTTTTAAGGTCCCCGATGTTTTGCTCCTGAGTGGCACAAAGGTGTTGACCCGCCGTTCTGAACGAGTTCAAATAAACTAAAATTCACATCTCAGTTAAGGACACTAAGTGAATTTGTTTCAAAACGTCTTTAATAATGACAAGTTTATAACCATTAAGTTAAAATTGAAGGCAATCGATCTCTTTATATATGAAAAGTGGGTAGAATCGGTTGACGGGTAGGCAAACAAAACTCAACAATATGTAAAAAAAAGAAGACACTCTTTGTCTTAATGTGTTATATTTTGAGTAGATTTATAACATAAGCCACATAAGCCTTCAATTAGTGCAACTTGTTAATGAATTACAAATCATTTGAGAGGAGAGTTTCAAATATTTATATTTCCAGAGGGAAAATTCTTTAAAACAATCTCCTGCTGGTGAGGATAATAATCGGTTTTTATTACACATTGTATTGCATTCTGGATTAACCGGTTACAACTGAACATATTGGATGTACGTACATAGTTATAGTAATTAAGTGATGTTTTTCGAATAAGAAAATCCGATTAACGATAACACCAATACAGCAAAGTGAGTGCATACACGTTTACGTATATATGTATGTGTATAATATAATTATGTGCACAATCATGTACATGGACGGTCGGACAGACGGACGGACGGACGAGTTTACACACAGCATACACAATAATATAAATTTTCTATAATCACGCATGAACACATGTGCGTATGTATTGCTTGTCTGTACGTACATTTTTGTATGCCACCTCTGTTTGCATATAAAAAAGAGGAGAAAAATCTGCCAACTAAATAATTTTACCAAATGAACAACAGCAACAACAACAACCACAATATTAACATGAAAAGCAAAAAAAATATATATATTTTTCATTTGTGATTATATGCATAAATAGTAGCGACGGCACGAAAACACAAAAACTTGTTGGCCAAATATGACTTGTACAAACAGTCTATTCACTGTATGGTCTATACGTACAGTGCAGTGTAAATATTTAGAAACGACTATATCACACACAGCACATCAAGTACTGCGTAGGGTCATTGAATTATATATAAACCAATAAATCGGACGGACACTTAAACCATACCTAAGCTAAATGAGATAAAATCCTCCCACCACCACTTTGGGGCCATAAATATGTTCTTCATGCAACTTAGCAGAAAACTGGTTAATACTCCGAAAAAAAATGGACCACTTTCAATTTTTGTTTCAATTTTGTGTCACAAAAGTTTTGCTAAAGTCAATATATGCTGGTATCTTTAAGGGAGTAGGCACCGAGAGAAAAACACACAAACTTGCACAGACGCACATACTACCGAATGAATTAATAAGCAAATAATTACAAGTTGAATGCGCGATGAGGGGCTAATTATACAATAACAACAAAAATTAGACAGACAGACAGACTGACAAACAGTCAATAATAAACAAATGTTATTTAATATCAATGTCAAATCTGTTTACTTGATTTACATTACAATTTAATCTAATTAAAAGAACAATTAGCAATATTTAGCAAAAAATCATTACAATTAATCATTTAATGTACAATAAATGCACTGCGAACGGCGGTATTTAGAGACGAGATAAATTAGATTGTATTCGAAATTGATTTTACAATTTCAAATTTTGTTTATAATTAAAAAATAAAAAAGATACAAAATTAGGACAAAATAGCAGAAATTATAAAATTAAAATGAAACGGAAGAAATGATGTTAGAAACGGATAAGGGGGAGAGACAAAGAACATCACAAGTACATTTGTTACCGTGAGATTTGGTGAGTTATGTACGTACATAGACATCGTTTACCTGGTGGCCGGGACCCACTCGAATTTCTCCTTGAGTGGAGGCCGCCATTACCCTATAAAAACACGTGCACCGTCCAGTGTTATGCCTTTTATTGCCCACTCAATATGTGAAAATTTGTAGACAACACGTCATCCAAATATCTGCAAAGAAATTTATGCAAAACAATATTCTTAATTAATGCTTCAACTCTAAAGCAGAAATATTTATTTGATTATAAATAATTGCCGCCCTTTTCAATCGCGTTGTAATTGATTCCTCTAATAAAATGGCGACCGTTTACAGAGTGTCATTTTCTGGAATTTATTTAATCTTGTAAACATAAAATGTGAGTTACAAAACACTTTGACTAATAGTCACGCAATCCACAGCGTAAACCTATTGAAAACAAAAACAATTACAACAAGTAAGAAAACTAAATTTGGCTTGGGGCAGACCTTAAATACACTCCGCATCCACATGGTCGTGGTGGGTATATTACTACACCCTCTAATAGTGTATGTATTATGTGCCAGTTTGCCAGTCAAGTGTTACGCTTAGTGGGGTTTTTTGTAAATTGTGGGTCGCTTGTCTGTTATTCGTCTATTTTTGGCACATCAATGAATGTGTATATCTTCACTAAATTTCACCTCCTTCGACTCACACTTTGTAGGGTTCCCGATATTGTAAACAAAATGACAAACTTACTTGGAGGGTAAAAGAAAGGTACAGTAAAGGTGGTTAAGCACCACTTGTGACAAAGGGTACATTAAGTTTGTGCGGTTGTTTGCATCTCCTAAACTCCTGTGGTAAATGCCACATCCACCTTCAATTATACCGAACGATTTAGAATCAAAATTTCAGTCAATTTAGCCATGTCCGTCTGTCCGTCTGTCTGTCTATGCAAGCTACAGGTCGCACTTTTTAAGATATTTCGATGAAATTTTGCACAAGAACATTTATTGGGCCAAAGAGGATCTCTATTGAAAATGGACCGGATTGGACTATTTTTGATACACCTCCCCATACAAGTCTTTATATGGCATTGATATTTTTTAACAAAATTTTATGAAGAATAGTTAATTAGCTAAATAATTGGCTGTAACTTAATTTGGACCCTTGACACATAATCATATTATACGAAGAGACATATGGGTATATGACACTAATTAGTGTTTACTGATACTAAACTTAGTGTGGCATAATTTGTGGAATTAAATGGTCGGGCTTGATCGACTATACCATTTTCACTTGTTTTAAATTGATGAATTAAAAAATAAATCATTAATTGTAAATACTACTTTGTAATACTTTAATGCCGTGTTATTAACTAATATTTATTTTTATCCCCTCCACACAAACTGAGGGTAAACTGAGTTTATTCGTCCGTTTGTATATTCTTGATGAGTATTAAAATCTTAAACGATTTAGCCACGTCCATCCATGCGGCTGTCTGTTGTTGCAATTTTGTATAAACTTTTCTAAATATATGAATTGGACACGCCCACAATCGACAATAATCTCTTACAGTCATAAAAATATTCCTATGAAGATGAAATTTGATACAAATTTTTATAAATAATATTTCGTTATACCAAAAATAGGTGCGGTCGCCCACAATTTACAAAAAAAAAAAAGCTTATTTGATGCAGAATTCGACCTGTTAGTTGAATCGCAATACAAAAACCAAAGGGGGCCTAATCGGGTACATGCCACGGAGGTGTTGCCCAGTTAAGATTTGGCCTAAGCCAGATTTGTTCTTTTACATGCTTTACTTATACATAATAACCAAATATGAAATGTTGAAATTTATTTAGTTGAACCTTAATTTACTTTCCATGCCATCGGTCGCTTGTACATATCGTATGTCTGTTTGTGTGCACACATGTAAATATCTACGTGTAAACGTGCTCAGCTAGCCTTCTTCGTCCTCATGCACAATAACATTTTATCGATTGCGGTTATATGATGACTGCAATTGACATTGAGAGTTAAAACACAAATACAAAATATGGTAGTAATACCGCAATTAGACCAGAAACAGAAACAGAAAGGAGACCAGCCCAAGGGGAAGCTAACTTTACACGTATGAAATGTACGGGACGCGTAAGTACACGAACACATGGCATGTTGATGCAAGTCAATGAACAAAAATTACAAACACAAGCAAATAATTTAACCGATCAGCCGACGAAACGAGAAACATGTATGTATGTATGTTTCGAAAAAAAAAAAAAGGAAAACTGACACACAGACGTAACTTTTACATATATTTGTACACAAAATGCGTTGTACATGTAGTAGTTGCCTGTAAGGCCATTTAGTTACAACTACATGTGTGTAGGTATGTACGCATGCATGCATGCATGTATGTTTAGGAAAATGAGTGTTTTGCGGGGATATTGAACCGAAACAAAGGATATGAAAATTGTATGTAAATAGAAAAGCAGTCAAAGGAATTCATAGCATATATTTTTAATGCCCTTTAGAGTCGCGAACAGAGCGAACAGAGCGAACAGAGATGAACGAACAAGCCAAGCAAGCTTTTTTTAAATACATTTGAACATTTGAAAATAAATATGAAATAAAGCGGATTTTATGGATTTTTTCCTCTTCACAATAAAACACAATCACATCAACAGTCAACAATTTACCGTAAGTACCCACTAAATAAATATGTACGAGTGCTCCTTACATATGAGTAATAGTCGCTTAATACGAATATTATGATTTTATATACAGCGTGAATGTTTTTGTGCTGCCTTTTGGAGTTATAACAAATTGTAGTTCAGTGCGAAATTTTTATTACATGGACCAAGTGTTTGTTTTAGTGATTTCATCGTTTTAAGTGAATAAAGATTTTTACGATTTCGTGTTGGCACTTGTACTTGACTACATACTAATTGCTAGAGTTTGAGTATAACATTTTTAGCCTCCATATTACGTTGAGAAGGTGAGGGACCCCCCGAATACATTTGTAAAGAAATTGTTGATGGAAATCTTACTAATGAGAGTTAATAGCCGATTGACGGCCATTATCAATAATGCTAAATTGTCTTGGTTTGCATACCAAAATGTATTTGTAGATGCGTTGAAAATAAATAAAATCCATTGACTCCCACAGTTTTACGGCTTTCTTGAAATTTATTAAAAACGTATAATAATGTATCCATAGCTGTGTGCATTAAAAGTGGGCGTAATAAGACAAGGCCATAATTTTATAAACACACAAAAAATTGACATATATTTGAGTATTCCTTCCAATTGTTTACATGGCAGGTCTTCAAGGTGGGGCCTAGATCAGATATACGCTTTTTCCCCTCTTGATAAAGTTTACAAAACTTTCTTATTTATTAAATTTAATGCATCCGAAACGTGTGTTATGCAGGCACATATCTGAGGGGAGGATATGAGAGAAAAGTCCATTTCAATGGCCAGCTACGTGCCTGCTGTTACTAATTAAATACGCTCAATATATATAAATCAATCCGCCACTTGTTTGAAATATTTACATACGTTTATTAAGTACAATCTTCGAGTGATATAATGTAAGAATCTGTTAAAAAGACAAATTTGTGATTTTCGTTTCGCAGCCACAACAATGATGAAAGCTTTACCGCGCGTCGCGGGCACTTTTATTATAAAAATGTCGAGAGCAAGAAATTATGAATAAATTTATTTTAATTAATTGAGCGCACTTTTTAAATTAACAGTGAAATTTCTTCATAATAAAAAGCTTACCGAACAAACAAACAAACAAACAAAATATTTTACAAACGGCCGCACTGAAGGAGCATTTCATCGTATTTGGTGTATTTGAATGAGAGAGACGGACAGTGTGGGGGATAATGTACGTAGAAGTATGCAAAGAACACAAAATTAATACATAAAGTGATTTACAACACTTCACACTGCATAAATTTAGAGGACCAACATTCAACAATATTTTTGCATACAAAGTAAGCGCTTAGCACCATCATCAGCTAGAGAACACGCACACCCAACAAAACAACGTTCTTATATACATACACACATACACACATACATGTGCACAGAGTACAATATACACTTAAACATTATATTAATTCACTGGATGGTGGTTTATTACGGCCCGTCAACGTTATAACAACTTTTGACTATAGATAGCGTTTGTGGCTACCATAACATTCACACACACAACGCTGCCAACATTGTAGTATGTTGAGCATGAATAAGAAGTCGGGGAGGATGGAAAGAAGAGAAAAAAACAGCACGCCTTATATAGCAAACACAAAGTGTGGCATAAAACGAGAAGCAAAATAGCAGAAAAATTATTACCACAAAATATCGCATGGTACAGGAGAACTGCCACCACTGACACTCCACCTCTGGAATCACCACCTTTGGAAATAACAAAAAAAAACAAAAAAAAAGAACAGAGACACACACAAAGCGAACATATTCCAGTAATAAAGAAGCCTCAACCGAATATTGTAGTATCACCACCACCACCAACAACAATTTGTTCGTCCAATATTAATGAAGGGCGTGAAAACAACCGAAAACTGATTTAAAATTTAATCTGACAGTTTCACTTAAACCTTAGATAATCTCCTTTTCCTTTTTTCACATCTTTATTGTCCATAAATCTATTACCTAAAAATGAGACGGATGGTCATGACATGACATGAGTTGCTGTTCAAAAATATAGGCACTAACTTAAGTAAATATATTTTGGAAACTACCAAAAAACCTACATTTGACTTAGGCCATACCCTCCTACCTCAACAGCTAAATATCAAATGTAGGCGTGGCAGGATTCTTTAATAAATATCATAAATACGAAATCAATTTCCACGTCAGAGAAGATTTTTTAAATTGAGGGCGTGTCTGTAAACCGCACATCGATAAGGCAATTTTTTGATATGATGGGCGTGGCTGTTAACCAATTTTTCCCAATTTAAATAAAAGCTTGCGTTGAGAAACTCAAAATCTACCAAATTTCAAAACAATGTCTTAATTTTTTAAGAGAATGATCGACATATAGGGAAAGAGGAAAAAGTTGGGTTAGGTTGACTCAGTATTCTGTGATTATTCCATATAATTATGTTTTCTTCAACATGTAACATGTAGGAGTGGCATGTCCTTTTTTTTTTTTTTTTGGTTCTTATATTACATTTGTTGGCTCTAAGAAATTGTGATCAATTGTTATCGTATTTCACCCATTTCTAATATCTATTTCCAACAAATTTCTGTACAAAATGTCAGCTCAGTATCTCAATTTATCCAACCATGAAAGTTTCAGTAACAAACGCTTACACCGACAGACAAACACATGCGAATGGATTCAGAATTTCGGAATATTTAGAGACAGAGTGCTGCAAACTTTCTATGATGGCACAGTGGATATAAAACTTCAATATCCTCTAATCACTAAGCAACATTAGATGATATAAAACATTGCGACGAGTAAAAGTTGTTTATATCCACTAATAATGGAGTTTAGAGTAAAGAAGGATGATTTGTAAAAATCACATTTCCACCACACGTCGTTTTCAAAGATTTTCACTGTACACACTTAGGTTTAGATACAATTTGCAGCATATTGAATAGAGCCAATATCACAGCATCCCCATCTCTATACCACAACGTCGTCATTATCATTAGATTGAAAACACACGACCTCCCGCCAACTCCCTTCCTCTTTTCCTCCCCTACCAACATTTTCCCGCACCGTTGCCTTCCTCTAGTTCAATGTTCTGTGTGTGTTCAGTCGTTTGTTTCGTTCCTTTCATTACATTATATTACCAGCACTTTACTTTCAGCTCACAACATGAACACCATCAACATTACCGTCAATAGCTAAAGAATACGGATATATGAACGCCGAATAACAAACATGCAATATAAACATGTTCCAGTGTTCAGTGGTAGCAAGTGGAAAGAGATGATTCAGGATGGCAGGGGCTCACAGCGATAGTGTAGAGAATATTTGTGCGTGTGTAAGTACGTGTGTAAATATGCCATAAAAACGAGGACAATCATATAAGAGGCAACAACATAGCAACACCAACAAGAACAGTATGGTTAAGGAGCGGAAGCGGGGTAGGGGAAGGAAGGAAAGTCATTCGGTCAGTTAGTCGACATATGGTGCGGTTCGATTTTAATTCCGTTATTCATATTTCATTTTGATACGATTCAATTTGAACAAGTTAGTCTCAGCTGAGATCACGAACCCAACATAAAACTTTTAACCAAACACTTACAGTTGCAATATTAAATATCCACCGTTCAGCAACAATGTTAAATATTATTAAACACCACTTATTGTATAATGGAAAGTTTGGAAGGCTGTTTTTCTTAAAGCTAAGAAGAAGCATAATTTATATAAAATAACAACAATAAAAAACAAGTAAATTTGGCTCAAGTCTAATCTTAAATACCCTCCACATCTACATACAAACAGTGCACGCCGCAGCAGGTATATGGTGACACCCTCTAATAGTGTATGCATTACGTATTAACTTGCAGGCCGATATATACGCTGAAAACGGTTGTTTGAATTGTGGGCGTTTCCGTTATTAACACACGTTCATTTTTGGCACATCGATACCATATTTCAACTTCATTTTTAAGACGTGACTCTTGACCGATTTTGCCCAATCTAAATAGCGATCCAAGTGCGGAAACTAGAAGTGGCCTTCTCAACATTTATGACCATGAAAGTGCCAACAACGGACAGACACCCAGACATACATGTCTAGATCGACTATTTTTGATGCTGATTAAGAATATATTTTCTTTGTAGGCTCTCTGACGCCTCCTTCTTCTGCGAGTTGCACATGGAATGATAGACTTAGTATACCTTTTGTGGAGTACCCTCCAAAAAGACGAAAAAAGAAGATGATACCAACTAAAGCGATAATTTTGTTCCATTAAAAGCAATCAAATTAAATCTGCTTTACGCCCACTTTATTAATCATCCTCAATGTATAACATCTTCACAGCACGCTACTGTAGTGTTGTGTGTTATTATTGTAAGAAAAAAATTCAAAAATATTCACAATAACGACCACACTGTCGCATAAATAAACTACACAAACACTTTAAATCATGCCACGACATGTGTACCCGTTTATATATTTATTTACACTGTGTAGTAGAAAATGCCGTTAAATGCAATCTTAAATGAACTATGAATATGAAGATGTACAAACATTAAAGCATTTACAACAACAGCAACAACATTCACAAGAGTCATACATTGCTTATAATTTTATGCCAACAACTCACGCAATCAAATTTATGGCACAAAAACTAAAAACTGAAACGTTATACAACACTCAGCTTATACCAAATATTGGCTACCCTGCATGATAATATGGTTGCGAAAATCTCAAAATGAGAGCTCATGAAGAACTCAAACGAGTTTCTCAGCTTTCACAGCCCTTAAGTTCTTTCCAATAACAAATCAATAAACTTGAATTCCAATTCAGTCCTTCTTCATATTCATGCGAGATATTTTCAATTGCAAACCAACACGTTTCTATTATGTGAATTGCAATTGGAAACAAATCATGGAGATGATGTCAAAACGTTAAATTGTCGAACAAAGACAAAAGAATTCATGATTCATTCCAACACGGAAATCTTTACCAACATTTATCTGCTTTAAGAATGGAACACAACTAAGATCGTCTCGCGAATAAGAGAAGAGGTTCTACTTTTTCAATTTTATTAAAATGTGTAAAACTTGGTCCCTATAAATTTCCAACACTGCTTCTTCTTACTGTAACTTCGACCAGGTGTAATACTTTAGAGATAAAGCACTGTAAAGCTTAAACTGTTTTCTATCTTATAGAAAAAGTCCCCTGTATTCTACTTCCAGATACACTGTCAGTTTACCGCGGGGACACCTCACTCAACTTCTCGACGTCGTCTCGCATATTACCTGTTGTCTCAAGACTTTCTTATCAAACTTTGAGTGAGAGGAGTTGGATCCTTTAGATGCGAGTAAAATTGCGCCCTGGGAAGATGGCATAAGTCCATTTTAACATAGCTTTAAGTGTCACCCTCCTCTAGAGTCTTCCAACTTTTGGACTCTTTCAATCCCCTTAAGCGCTTTCCTCTTTTTGGACAATGCCTCTACCCTCGCTGCATCTTTTAAGTACATTACTTCTGAGCGACTTCTTTCGGAGTCTAAGTTGGATTTTTTTGCAAAATTTCCGCAATTGCTATTCTCTCTACTTGCTACTTTGAGAACCTTTTTACTTGTCTGTAATTTAAGATCTATGCTGGAGATGGGAGGTCTAAGCTTTCTAACAATGTATAATTTGTCTCAAGATATTTTATCCAGTGCAAGTTATGTCGCAATAAAAATAAAAACTTCAAGTACTTCAGCTTATTATATTACTCTTTCTCTATTGTTGTTGCAAATGTTTTGTACAATTTTTTATTCCTCCCCCTTTATTAGCGACAAATACATTTCGTAATGAAAACAACACACAAATGTGTACACATTCGTATGAACTGGTGGCTCTTTCATTGCAGTTTTGTTCGTGTAAACATATTTTCGTGATGATTTCAATTTTTCGTTTCGCAGTTAATTCAAGAGGAACGTACGTACAAACATTATTGTTTAATGCCATAATGCCATTAATGTTATGACTGCTTTCGGCGCGCGCAACACTTTTTTTATTCAATTAGTGGAAAAATATTTAGCAATCACGATGATGTGTAGATGATGGCGATAATATATGTATAATATTGTACAACACGTACAATGCACAAGTGTTTGGTTTAGTGTGCTTGCATGTTGTACCGTACGGTGTGTGCAGTGTTTGCATTGTTATAAATATTATTTTAACTCATTGCCACAATAATGATTATAATCATGCCATGAATGTGACGATAAATAATGATTACTTGCTTAATTATTAACATTTTTCATAAATTACAAATAAATGCAGAAAGCAACGTTCATTCAAATTTAATTTGAATATTATTTACAGAGATAATTTATGGAATTTGAATATATGCACTCTACTGTCGCGTGGAGGGTTATAATATTAATTGGAAGGGATAGTTTGCGATTGTACAATATTTTTATAGTGAAAAACGGATGGACAGACAGACAGACATGGCCAGATCAACGCAAGCTCTGTTGGGATGGTTATAAATGTTAATAAAATCTCTTGCAAATCTCATATTTATTCTAATTCAACATTAAAATCAAAATCTGAATCAAATTAGCCATGTCCGTGCGTACATCTATCCATTGTTAGAATGCTCACTGTCGTAGATTTTGACACATTAAGCTGAAATTATAGCCACAAATTCGTATTTTGTAACGCCCACAATCGACTAAGCCTATCTATTCCGAACAAAAATCAAAAATATGAAAAGGTTGAAAAGAAGGTACATATACTTATAATTAGATCGCGTATCAATGTGTCACAAATGGGCAGGGTTTTATAAGAGAAATAAAAAACATTATTCAGTGTACAGCGGATTCACTTTCATATCATGTAATTAGTTATCACCACGCCCACATTTCATATGAAAACGTATAGATTTTCATTCCACTCCCTCATCACTATAATTCAATTATTCATCTGGCAGCTTAATATTTTGTCAGTTGCTTTTATTTCCTCTTCGTTTCACAATCCAGCATGAAAATTAATCAATAAAATGAAAATGTTTGTACGAATGATTAAAAAATGAATAAGAAATGTGCAAAAATATGCTTGCACTTGTACTACACCCGTACATGTACATTCTCATTTACTGTGCAATTAATTAATCTCCGCTTTGGTGCTGTGTTACACTTCTGTTTATACAATAAATCAAATGTTAATGTTGAACGTTCAATTCCAGTTAACATTAAGAGATTACTTTGTGCTGTGCATACCGAATGAATGATAGAGAAATGTACAGACACTCCAATGCAAGCAAAAGTGAAAATTCTTCTTCATTAAAATGCTTGTAAATGTTTTCTTATTTTTTATTAAAGAAGCACTTGTACGCATAAATTTGTATAATTTTAGAGATTTTCAGCAAAATGGAAATAACGAAATTTAAGCAATATTTTTTGCTAGGTTTTGGGGAGAGCCCAAACGGAACGGTTTTTGTTATAAGTGAAAATGTCAAAACAACAACAAAAATTGTATCAATTACACGAAACGTGTTTTCTAAGGTGAACCATTGACCCGTAATACTTCGAGGCTGCCACAATTCCTCTCAAGCGTTTTGTTGAGGTCACAATATTTCTTTTCCCCCTTAAAAGTTATGGATAATCTGTCAAGATGATGTGTGCGATGTGATGTCTGTTTGGGAAAGTATATTAAGAGGGCCTTTCCATACATTAACATATGTTTATATTTATGTTTTTCGTTTCGTATAATTCTTAATCCCCTGACTTGTTTACATATAATGTTCTCATGTTTAATGTTCATATTGCTTACTACACAAATGGTTCAATCATTTACGTTTGTATTGAGTGTGATTGTGAGGTATGTGTACGACTTAAGTAAGCAAGCAAGCATTCATGCATGCTTTAGGATTATTTAGCTGTAGGATTATTTAAGGAACACACTAATAAACGGTAAGTGTCGAATATTGTGCACGGTTTCTTTATTAGGCCTTTGGCATTAATTTTTGAAATCGAAAAATTTCATCCAAAGAAATTTGTTTTGTTTTTCCGTTTGCAAAACCCAGAAAAAGGCGTCAGCGTATCAGTTCGTTGTTGGCATTCTCAGGAGCATACATTTTGTGCAGAGACTTTTAGTTTTTGCACGTAGATCGCTTTTTAAAATGGGCAAAAGCCACGCCCACAATCCACAAAAATTTACCTTTGAACTTTGAACTTGAAATGCGGTACACATATCTTTAGTTTGACCATCTATTTATTTGCGAAAAATAGGCGTGATAGAATAACCGTAATCCACGTTAAACTGCTCTTGCAAGTTGATCGGTAATACATACACTATTAGAGGGCGTAATAATATATCTGCCACCCCCACTTTTGTAGATGTGGAGGGTATTTAAGTGAGTTTTCTTGCTTGTTTTCATTGTTGTTGTTGCATTTTGTTGTTATACCCTGCACCACTTATAACAAAAAGTATATTAAGTTTGTGTTGATGTTTGCAACTCCTAAACAGTTAAAGGTAGACCCAGCTTTTATTATACCGATCAATTCAGAATCAAAGTCTGAATTGATTTAATCATGTCCGTCCGTCTGTACGTTTGTTGTGTGTCCATATAAATGTTCTTTATCTTACAGTTTTTAAGATATTTCAATGAAATTTCGTCCAAGGACGACCCCTCCCTATCTAAGGTCCTGTTATAATGAAAGATTTTTATTATTTTTACACTTTTTTACTTTTCAATTTATTTTTATTCATTTTTTGTTTGTTTTTAATGTCGCTATTGTTGTTGTTTTTGTTGCTGTTATATATTTTTTTCATTTAATAAGATTTTAAAGTTTTTTTCCCTTGATTTTCTTCTTCCATGATTCCAAATACTTCACAAACCTTAATGGTCTACTCCAGTGTATAAACGAGCATACGGTTAATTTATTAATTTATGAACGCAACTGTAACGATCCGAGTGAGTAAGTGAATCCAATTACCAGAGTCCATTAATTAAATCAATTTAAATTTAAATAAACTTTTAACACTTTGTTGATTATAATCGCATTATTATTACAATACACATCCATACGATATACGAAACAAGCACTCAACAATTTATACTCATAAGTAAGGAAAAAGGAATATCAATGACCTTGTTACGCCAAGTATTCAGCTGTATGTGCTGCGACAGCACAGCTTTCAGAATTTATGTGACCACAAAATTTACAAAACAATATTTTCTGTGATCATTGTTGTTATTATAAATGTTCACAAAAAACGCATTTCTCGCTTTCGTACAAATGTTTATAAATTGTAAATTGCTGAAATCGCGGGCACATGGCTAACGAATGTTGAAAATATAGGTGGGATGTCTATTCAGAAAAGAAAGAGTAAAAATATACAGAAATATACTAATGAGCGCTAATTTGAAGATATTTAGATATTTGGACAACTATTCTTTTCATCATGGAAATAAAGTGAAAAGTTTTTTACTTTATCCAAGCAGGTGCTGAAAATGGACGGGAAAGGATACTGAACACACACACAACGTACAATAAACTTCCCGATTTCGTCTGTTAAGGTGGAACGTAGCATATAGTAGCATATTCAATGGAAGATGTACATGCCACGCCTACGGTTAACGGATACATATGATGAGTATCCAAGAGAATCTGGTCTTTTCTCCTTAATCCCTAATATGCAATAATAACCAAGAAATGTACTTTTGTTGCTTACGAACAGATACTTCAGCAATGACATTTGAGTGGGGTAAGTCCATTATAATTATATGGGTCTTATGCCATTTTCAAAATAACCCATTCATACATTTAGATTTCGAGACTTGGGTTCACTTACTGACACAAATTCATAGCAGTTGTCATCAGATGTTCAATTGAAATGAAAATAGTTACGTTCCTATGCACCTACAATGCATTCGAACAGTACAACACAAAATGCAATCCGCACAGTTTTCATTTTCCTTTTTAGATTACGCCTTTATGGGCTGTGTTAAGAGATTAAGTGTTTTATTTCGGTTTTTGTGTTTTTTTTTTCCAAATCAATTCCTCGAAATTACCCAAAACGAAACTATGAAACTGAAAATTGAAGTTGGCTTTGTTGATGTTATCATGAAAAAATTTACTCAAGCTACAATTACAACTAGGGGAACTTAATCCAAACCGAGAAAAGTCAAACCATTCACAATTACAATGAATTGAGAGTAGATAACAGCACAATGTGCGAGGCAAGCAAGCTAAGCAACAACTACAACAAGCACTGAACGAACGAACCGACTTTGATTTTGTTGTTGTTGTTGTTGTTGTTGTTGTACATTTAATTGCATGGAGGTTAAGTATGACTACAAATTGTTCATTGATTGATTTTTTTGTTCCATTTTCAATTTTTGTTTATTATAGGTTTCTTGTTGCTTGTGTTTCTATTTTAATGATGATTATCTCAAATTTCCTTTTAAACCATTCACAACACACACTTTATCTATCTTAATGGTTGTTTTAAGCCCTTTTATTGTTTGTTTGCAAAAGGTTGGCTAGCTAGCCAAGCACAGGAGGGAGATATCTTGCGGCCTTATTGGTTTTATATGATTAGATTAAAGTAGATTTGCTGATACAAGTGGGAACAGTTCGGTCTCAGGAGAAATTAATTTAAAGAAATTCAAACATCCCTTGTACGCGTCATCCGAATAACTCGCATTTGTAATTTGTTCGTCAATTTATTACGTTATTCATTTATTTAATGGGTGAATGCACGACGCCCGAGTGTAGTAATAAGGTTTAAAAAAAAAAAGAAGGGACACGTGCGTGAGATCCACTTAATAACTGAGTACATTATTATTCACTACTCAAATCTATAGCCAATGACTATCAACGGGACAATGTGCAAAATGGTGCTTGTTCTTATTTTGGACTCTTCTATTGACAACGAAGGGTACCAAAACTCTCATTAAGGGGATAATTTTTTTCAGCAGAAAAAAAACGGTTATAAATGCAATGATCTGGTAACACTGGTAACACTGAACTGCAACTGAACGAGGCCTTTTCATATTACTCTACTCTTTATCTTTTTTTTTTTATCATCGACTTTTGCGCAGATGTACATCAGTCTGACTTTCTATCTATTTCTTTTGCGTCAGAGATGTAGTAAAGTATTTTTATTCTCAATGAGCTTCTAAATCTGTGCCATGTAGAGCCATGCCCATAATCATCTAACTCTATATATCATAAAAAATTAGCTGCGAGATTGAACTTCGGTACAAAAATTCATCATTGAATAAAATATAGGCCATCTCAGATAGCAGACATGCCCACAAGGTACAAAAAACCTTTTTTTAAAATAATCCGACACGGAACTTAATGCTTATTATGTACACTATTGAGGGCCGTAATCAGGTACACACCACGCCCATATTTTTTATGCATGTAAAAGGAGGGTATTTAAGATTTTGCTTAACACGTTCACGCCGACGCGTTCCACCGGTGGCTCGCAGTTGATTGTGCTATTAGACGGTACGTAACACCAAATATTTAGATTTTTAACACTTTTACTGTCGAAAAAGACGACCTGAGAGTCACGCTCTCGTTAAAACATTTCTTTTTAAAAACAATTATAATAAATAACGTATTATAAACATAACTTTTGTTCAATAACATAACCATAATAAGTATAATAAGAATTTAGTTCCCGCCGATAAAGACGACTATGAAATACAGAGCCGGCGTGAACGTGTTAAGCCAAAATTTGTCAAAGCCTCTATGCCAGTGTGTTTTAAGAGTACTAATGTTCTGTCTGATTTTATTTCGTATCAGAACCTAAACCTAACCTTTCTTCGCATAGCTATCCTCATAACTACCAGACCCGCTCTGTTCTATTCATCCTATCTTACTCATTTTTCTCTATGAGTTATTTATCTATTACTTATCAAATCTTATCCGACCTGGCTACCCTACTAGTTTTTTTCGTTTCCCACTTATAGTCTAGGAGAGTATGATATGAAAGAACTACCTGTTTAGAATTAACCGATCAAAAGTCATACATTTGCTAAACTCTCTGGTTCGTACCTTTCTCCAGCCCTGTTTGAATTCAGTAACATTTAAGACAGGAACGAACCATTCGGGATAATAATCATTTGTGATTAAGACAAATAAAAAGCCACACTCTTTAAATGCGTATTCACAACTTATTTTTGCACATTTTCATTCAATGGCATCAATTCTTATTTAATTGGCGTTAATAAGTTTATTTATAATCTTCCCCTCTCTTCCATTTACTTTAAATCTATAACAATATATTAATTGTTAATGAATGCAAAGCATATTTATTTACGTATTTATTTATTCATGCAATGGTAGATTGCCAAATAGAGGGATTAGGGAAAACTCTCACTTATTTCTAAGTAGCTTTAGCTTGGGATTGAATTCTTTTCAAGCAATCATTTAAGTAAATCACTTTTTAACATACTCTCTATAGAGGAATCACTTCAAATACCAAAAGACAGACACACACACACACACACACAGACACATGCCAGACCATTACTTATTCATTACAAAACTGTACAATGGCCTCATAACAACAGATGAAAACGAATAAGAGGGAAAAGAATTATGAATATAAATGACTCGAGTACATCCGCTCCCTCTTCCCCCCTCTCCCTATCAACAATAACTATAGCAAACAATAGCCAGATGCCGCTGTTGAATATACAGTTTTTGCTTAATGAATTGTCTAAAATTTTATCCATTTTATCCACGGATTCATTTAATTCGGAAGTGTATAAAATGGGCTTCTCTTTGCCAAAAAGAAAGTTTAGGTGTGAGGATGGGTAATACCAGATCATCCAGTTTCATACACTAAAAGCTTGAAGGACTTTAAATTGTTGGATCCATTATGAAAAGTTTTCGTCGCCTTGTTACGCATTGTACCTCATGTATATGCATCTTGTTACCACTTAAATACAGCAAACATTTACCAAGAAAACCTTTAGATTTTCATCACTTTTTGCATGCATAAGTATTAAAATCCCACAACTATTCATAAGCTGTGCAACGAAGCAATTTATTTTTCTCAATTCCCCATTTCGCTTAAATTGTATTCCTAAGCAATTCAGGGCGCAAAACATGAATTTGTATGTAAAACTATATAAACAGTTATTTGTTATATTTAGTTTTCATTTCGTCAATTGTAGAGAAGAAGACTAACTTGTAACGCAAATACGATGAAGACGAAGAAAAATAAAGAATTGAAAATTATTATTCATGGACTACCTTTGGAATGACAAAACATTTTCTTTGCAATTTTGGCGACTTAAATAGTGGAACCTACTTATACTCGATATAAACTGAATCAATCAATCTGGGCCTGTCCATCCGTCATATACATCTACTGTACGAGGAGCAAAAATTAAGTCGCTGAGAAAAGCGTGAAAATGGGTAGAATGGGTCAAAGGTAATGCCCAACAAAAGCCATTTTTAGCTTGTCTCCAACTATCATTTTCATCATTGACACTTCTTAACTAGGACTTAAGAAACCTCAAGTAAATTAATCGATCCATGCATGATTAAGGCAAATTCGGAGAGCAATCTCAAGTTTTTTACAAACAATTCACGATATGGTTCGCAACCAAAAACTTGTCACTTTGGTGATGCATCTCCTTTAAAATGTGGAGAAGTTTTCCGCATAGCCAACGAGAGCTGCATGAGAATTGTTCTTGTCATTTGCTAAACTTCATGTAAACCCTCAATAGATTGCCCATTACAAATTTTGCACATTGCCACACTGGATTCGTGCAAAGTCACTGCCAAAATACAGTCAGAATTACTCCATCAACGTTTCAGCAACATGGAGTTATTAGGTTACATATCGGGGTATGCTTTATACGATGACGAATTTTTATAACAAAGTACACTTTTTTCTTCTTCACTTTCTGGACTTAACTAAGGCAACACAGGGAGAAAGAAGTGAAGAAACCAACTATGAATACTAAGAAGAAAAAAACAAAAATTTATGTACACTACAGAGATGACATGAGTAGGGCATAAAATACAAAATGGGAGAAAAGAGAGCACATTAAAATATATATATATACGAAAACCAACCCGTATAACAACGTATCACCGAACGTATTCCGAAAGGGAAAGAAACCATATGCAATTGTGTTATAAGGAAACGAAAAACGAATTTGCCAGAGAACTATGTTATTATGGCAGTTATTGCTGTAACTGTTGTTGTTGTTATTGTTATTGTAGTTTCTTCCATATACTGACAATGTTGATGATGGTGATATACATGTCGGATTTTGTAAGCCACTTACTACTTACAAAATACCATAAAACAACACAGTAACTCGACAGTCAGCCAACCAACCAACCAAGCACACAAACAGCAGCTCAACAGCATGCAGGAGCATTTACAACTAGCAAACACAGTTTGTATGGTATGTTTGCCTGGCTGTGTATCTGTCCTCTTGCCTGCCTGCCTACTTGCCTGTCACACAAACAGTACATATCTTATTTTTTCATATTTTATTATCTATATGCTCATGCAACGAATGGCAAATAATGTATGCAAACATGGTCAGGCACGAAAACAGTTTTTTAAGATAAACTTTTTTGCTTTGTTTCGACTTTGTTATATTTAATATTTCTGTCTGCGGCTTCTCAGCCGGATAAACGGAAATAAATTAAAATCTATTGGATATTATTATTGCTTGTGTAACTAAAGCCGATCAATAGTTTTACTTTTTATGCGCTCTTAAGCTAAATGAAATTTCCGAAATGACACGCTAGTTAACGCTTTTATCCTTTTCGACGACGAAACTATGCTAAGTTGGTCGTTATATTTGCGACAACAACTACAACATTTTCAGTTTGAAATGGAAACATTTCAAAAGTTTGTCATTCCATTTGCAACACCCAGAAGGAGGCGGCAGAGACCCCGCTTCAAAAACCGAGACGATCCAGACATATACGTCCGTGTGTCAATCATAAATTTTCAAACATTGAACTGAAAAGTTGTACAGACATTAGTTTCTGCCACGCCCACAATCGACAAAAACTTATTTATCTGCTACAAAAATTTAGCTTGGAAGTTGGAATTTTGTGTACATATTTATCATTTCCCCGCCCACCGATTTGCAAATAATGGGCGTGATCACGCGTAAAATTTACAAAAAACCATACCCAGCGTACAACTCGACTTGCAATCTGATAATCATATATCTGCCACGCCTTACTTCTTAAATTTCAATTTGGAATTTTAGATTTTTCATTTTAATTTTTAAAATTTTTCATTTTAAACTGAAAATGCTTTTGGAGTGGCATCAAAATTCATGTTCGTGATTAATGTTGCTTTTTTCCCCCTTTTACCAACAATGTACGGTTCATTTTTTAACACATACCGTAAATATTAATAATGCTGAGAGATGTAGATTGAGAGAGAGTTAAAGGGAGAGTCCGGCATTAGAGATGTTAGACTTTTACGAATGTGTATCCGTGTATACAGCCACTACAAACCGACAACAAAGTAATGCAAGCGCGAATGCAATATTAAGTGTATACGGACACGGACATTTATTATACAATAAAACCACTGTAATGCCACAGGCATCCGATTTGTTGGATTTACTCCATAAAATTGTTGATTGTCGGTATAGATAACAAGATGTACGTGTGTATACGTCCGCTATCATCATCATCGCTGTCAATTCAACGCTTGCCTGCCATCATAACTCTTTTTACCATACTCTCTCTTCATCAAAATGTTTTTTACTTCTCCTCTTCTTAATTAAAGCAATACTTTTTTCGACAAATGCAAATAAATGTAATCAGTCATGTCGTATGTTATAGTTTACTAAGGTAAAATTGTGTTTTATAACATATTTTGATACTTTGTTTTAGGAAAAATTCCAATCATTCAAAACCAGTAAGAAAACGAAATTTGGCTTAAACCAAATCTTACATACCCTCCACATCTACAAAAAAACAGTGGGCGAGGCGGGTATTGGATTAGGGCGTAGTGTATCGTTTTTTTAAATTCTGGGCATTTCCATCATCTAATCACGCCCATTTTTTGCATCGATGCATTTATATATGTAGACAAAATTTCAATTTCCATGCTCAGTTTTTGTGGCATATAAATAGACTGTGGCCGATTATAGGCGTGGCTCTTGCACAATTCTAAAAGCATAACTACAAGTGAAAATTTCACCTCAATAACTGAACATTTACGATCGTGAGTGCGCCAACAAACAGGCGGACACGCGGACATACATGTCTAAATCGATTTAGTTTTTGATGCTGATCAAGAATTCTTCTGGGTGCTGAAAATGGAATGACAAACTCAGTATACTTCCATCTTATCTGCAGGGTAAATACAAAAAAAAAACCATAATGATAAATTAATTGACTTTTAGTATGACTTCTCTTCATAACAATTATTTACTTTATTGTTTATTTATCGGATTAAGAGTGTGTGTAATAGGATGTGAAGCAGTTATTTAATATTAATTTAAATACGGATTAAAACAATATGTATACGATGGTATATGTGTACGTATATAAATATGTATGCCGGCACCATATGTAGAAAAGTAAAGAGGACAGAGAGTAAAATACGAAATATTTCCAGAAATGAATCTTTAATTAATACCAATAGAAATATGACGTTAATCTATACGAGTAAGAATCTTAGTTTGGCTTAAGCCAAATTATATCTTAAGTAATAAGTGGGCGTGGCATAGGTATATGATTACGCCCCCTAATAGTGTATGTATTCCGTATCAGCTTACAAATCGAGTTTGTAAATTGTGCGTGTGTGTATTATTCGACCATGCCCATTTGTGACACATCAATAGTTGGGATAATTATAGACATGCGTACCAAATTTCAAGTTCATAGGTTCATTTTTGTTGCAGATAAATAGATTTTTGTCGATTGTGGGCGTGGCTCTTGACCGATTTTTGCCCATTTTAAATAACCAAACGCCCGCAAAAACTAGAATCTGTACAAAATTTCGCCTTAATGTCTCAAAATTTACGCCCGTGAAAATGCCAACAACAGACAGACACACAGACATTGTGTCTAGATCGCTTCAAATGTTGATGAAGAATATATTTGGGGGATCTCTGACGCCTCCTTCTGGTGCTGTAAATGGAATAACAAACTTGGCATACCTTCCATCTTATGTGGGGATTACAATAATAATATAAATATTCATGATATATAGTTGTTGTTGTTGTTGATACAATATTATTATAAATTGTGCTACTGTTTATAAATTTTTATACACGGCCCCTTAATGTTAAGCGTATACTCACTGTGTCGAAACGTTTGTAGAGTCCAAGTAAAAGTTTCATAACATTCCGAATTCGTTTGGGTATCAGTTTGTCCGTCTGTGGAATACTGCCGTGGGCAAATATCCAAACTTGATGTCGGTATTAAAATTAAATAAAATCGCTCAAAAAACACGGCTATAGTTAAGAAAACATTGAAAGAGAATAAATTTGAAGAAGCGTTTTGAGGCGTTTTTTAAACTCACCCACCCACCATTTATAAACATCATGGCCAATCGTAAACTTGAATTTACCGCCTTAAGCTGGATTTGACCTAAGCCAAATAAAACTTAAATGTTCCATTGCTCACTGTACCCAAAGCACTCTCGCATTAATAATTCATAAATATTATTCTTTTTAAACATTTAATGTACAATGGTTGCACTGCAGAGCGTGGAAGAAAACCATTAAATCAACCATTACTACTGCTGGCGAAATGGTGAAAAATGGTTATGCGGCACCAGTGCAAATACATATATAAGAGAAAGCTACTGGTTATTGCGCAAAACAACAACAATAACAGCTGTAAATAGACATACATTCATTATACCCCCCACCTCCCTTTATACATAATATACTATGGAGGTGTGTTGTAAACGTATGTTTGGCTACGTAGTTATGCATGTAATTGAATCAACTCAAGACAAATTGATTGAGTCGTTTTGATTTATTTTGTATTTTTTTGGTTTTTGTTCGCTTTCGCTTTTGCGTTTTATTACCAACGCATTATATGGCGAGAGAGGGTATACTCGTATATTAAATTTTGCATTCCGTTCGCTACTAGTATATTATATGTGTATGTGCATGTGTATGTGTGTTGTCAAAATTTATATATTCAGGTGATATTTGCCACGAACATTATTAGTCTATACAGCTGGTTTGTTAATTTCAAAAAAAATGGGTAAAATGGCAGCCACGCCCACAATCGATAAAAATCTCTTACTACCACAAGCATTGTTCCAGAAAAACGTGTTACGAAGATTTATGTTTAGTCCTGCCCATCAATGCACTGTAAATAATGGGCACGCCCACAATTTTGGCGAAAACTTTCTACAATGTAGAGTTCAACCAGTAAGATGTGTAACACATACGTTAATAGTCCTTAAAAAGGGCCAAATTGTTTATATGCCACGCCCATAATTTACAAATAACTATGCAGAGTAGCCAAGAATTCATCTAAGTAAAATTTCACTGCCCTTCAAACTGTGTCTGTCTATCTTACTCATTAAGAGCGTAAGGTATTAATTGTTCGGTCAACATAACATTTTCACTGTGATTTATAATTATTATTAACATTCTTAAAGACACATGTTTTTATTGTTGTTTTTATTATTGTTGTTGGGGTCATCTCAATTTGTCACCCGCCATTATTATTATGTATTTAGCTCTTATATATGCACAGCGCACATGTGCACGTATGTGGCATGAACATGTACGCTTAATAATGTGAATATGAAAGGCGCTGATGATGAAACACATTGGGTGTGTATGTATATATGTATATATGTGTGGTTATATACCCACATTTCTGTTTTGATATTATTGCCGGTTTATTGTTATTATTTATTTATTTGAAATTAACTCGTTTTCCATTAACATGTGAACACAAACCATACTAAATACAATAATAAAAAAGGCAAGCTGACAAAAACGTATTAAAAGTGACAACAAGTTGAAAATGAAATGGCAATTAAAGCGTTTTGTATACAATTATAATAAACACAACAATAATTACGACAAGAATAACAAAATGACTGAACACATAATAAAGCGACTGACAGTCAGCTTGAATATTTTATAATATATGTGCTAATGGCAAATATTGTGGCAAAGCTATGACAAAAGTCATACCATTAAATCACACTCCACTTTACTTGACAACAGGTTTGGACATTTTGTGGAGAAATATTTAGTGAGGGTAAAATTGGTCGACAACCCTTAGTTCGAGTCATTATGTATGAAATTATTTAGTTCACAAAAACGAAAAGTAAAATTTTCATTAAAAAATTCTTGCCTGAATTGCTGCTTAGGGACATTCAATACATAAAGTGATTGGTACGCTAAGGACGAACTTATTTTATGTCTTAGCATAGCCTGTGACACTCAGAGACTACGAATAGTTAAAGTTTATGTGAACGCACTAACGAAATGAAATAATGCTCATGCATGGCAGCCAAACACAGTATTGATTAATTTGATTAATCAATATATTTATATATTGTACCCCGAAGATCTCACTTTATCTTCGTAAATGGAAACGGATTTGATCAAATCTTAAATACCCTCCACATCCATAAACAAACTGTGAGCGGGACAAGTACCCTATTGCCCCCTTCAGTATCAACCTACGTGCGGGAATCTGCATAAAAAATGTTTTTTGTACAATTTGTGGGCATGGCTGTCATCCCATTTTCCCTACAGAAATTAAAAAAGTTCCTTCAGTTCAATATTTAAAAATTTACTAACGACAACAAAAAACATACACAGGGACGGACATGTGTAGATTGATTCAGATCAATATGAGGAAGGATACCTCCCCACAATAAAGGAGGCATAAGAAAATTTGAAAAACAAAATTTTATACATATTTATGCACAAATCTAACGGTAATAAACGAACTGGAAATTGTGCCTAATTCTGCAACAATTTCACACATATTTACCTTTCAGCTATGCGGTGTATATGTACATTTGGTTTTCTCTTTTTATATCCTCCGCATAAGATGGGAGGTATACTTCGTTTGTCAGGTCATTTGCAACACCCAGAAGGATGCATCAGAGACTCTACAGAGTATATATATATTCTTGCTTAGCATTAAAATCTGCGACGATCTACACATGTTCGTCCCTGTGTCTGTTTTGTTGTTGTTGTTGTGTGTCTGGCTGAAATTTTGTGCAAACACTTCTAATTTCTAGTTATATTGAGTAAAATCAGTCAAGTGCCACGCCCACAATCAGCAAAAGTATCTTTGTATGTCACAAAAATTAAGGTACAAGGTTGAAATTTAATTTATTATAATTATTTATAATTCCCTGCCAAAAATGGGTGTGGTCGAATAAAAGACACGCCCACAATTTACCAAGTACCCCACTCAACGTAAAAGTAGAGTTGCAAGCTGTTACTTAATATATATACTATTAGGAGACGTCATCATGTGCATGCCACACCCATCGCTTGTATGTTTAGACGTGGACAGTATATAAGATTTGGCCTAAACCAAATTTAGTTTTCTTTACTTGCTGTTGAATTTGTTACAAATGCAAAGTGACATCGTAAGTGTTATGGAAAAATTAGACTGAAGCAAGAAATCAAATGGAAATGAAAATTAAACGTAACGATAGGCATTTGTAACAACTCGTAAATTAAATCGAATTTATTATCATGACATAAACACTCCTTATGAACACACAACATCCAACCAAAATATACACGTCCGTAAATCCCCATCTGAGTGGATGAAAGAGAGAGAGAGAGATGGAAAGAAAATGAAAAGGTGAGAGAGGCATGTAGGGTAAATGCGATATAAATAGAGAGTAAACAGCAACACGATTATACACATTCAACTAACAACATGCCCAAACGACGGCCTGCCTGCCTGCCAGCCTGCCAGCCAGGCTATGTGTTTCATTTGACTTGCTTGCTCTGAATGGCTTGCTAGCTGCCTTGGTTGACTCGTTTGTCTGGCTGACAGGCAAGCGTGCCAAAAAGGCAGCAAAATATATTTAATCAACTTAAACGGTATAAACGAACCAAAACAAAGTAAAGCAAACCGAATGAAACCGAACCACAGTGAACTGAACTACCCAACAGCTACTCTTAGCAAGACTTGTAATAAAAAATCATTACGAACCCACTCTATGTTTCATCCGCTTCAACCTGAGTTTACATGTACAAAGTAATAGGAGTGGAAAGGCAGTCAGGCAGGCAGGCAGGCAGGCGGCATATATTAACTCTATTATTAAAGGATTACTTCGGAGTTATTTGCATTTGCAAATGAATAAAAAATGCTTGAATACTTATCGAGATAAATCACTACACGCAACAATTTGATTAGGATAATTTTTATCACATCCTTCATTGAAATTCAAAGGCATTGATTTGATTGATAAATTCTGTACATGTTGGCGCAACGTACGTCTATGATGATAACAAACATTGCTAATCATTAAGGATTCAATGCTAGGTAGGAAAATAATTGCATGCATCGCTCACCCATCATTCAAGAATGGGAATGAGAAGCGGACCCCAGCTACAATCATAACTACTTGAAGCGCAAATCAAATCGAATTCTGACCTGAAGCAAACTATAATAAGAACCCCAAACCAGGGCTCATGAAAATGAAAATAAACTCGGTGCTAAGCGACCTTTTCCAAAAACTTGAACATTTCAAAAATCATGAATATATAAAACAATAGAACTATTGTACGTAATTAAATCGATGTGGCAAAAAGTGGACTTGCATCACTTTCCCTCACAGCGGCGCAAATGTATCGAAATGCATCGAAAACTCGCTTACTGAACCATAGACAGCCATATTTTTCCATAACATCTGTGTATGCAAATAATAATATTACTCCAAGTGTTTCATGTTTTCGTTGACGGCTTCTTGACTTTGTTCGCAGTTTTATGTAGATGAGTATCTTTATCTTTTCTATTATCTAATAATTACTGTTGTTGGGACATTCATTATAAAATAATGAATAAAAAGTAAATAGAAAACAGTAGATAATATCGGCAAGTAGGTAGTTTTTGTGTTAATTAGTTTTTATTGGGAGTTTATACGTTTTCGCAAAAAAAACAAAATATTAAATATTTGATCCTATAAATGTAATAAGGAGTAATTAAAAATTGAAAGTCAATTCCATCAGCACTGGTATAAGCGACTTGTGGCATTTAATAAATTTAATTAATTGCTTATAATGCCCGCTTAATAAAGACTAATCACATAAAAGATTAAAACGATTAACTTCAAAAAATATCATTACATGATGGATTTCAATTTTTAATGAGGATTCCGTTTTTTCATCCCTCATCAACATGATAATGCTGCTCTATTCACACATACAAACTTGTATGTGTATTTACAAGAATAAACAGAAAACCTACAAGCAACGTTTTTTCATAGAAATTGTGACAGAGTAAAAGAAGATAAACAAGTAAAAATGTTATAGGCGGTCAAGCCCGACCATTTAATGCCCCCCACCACTTGGCTCCTTAAATTATGCAACAATTAGTTTGGTTGAATCTGCAAACGTGACGCACTGCCGTATAATTTACTCTACGATATATAATTATATGGAAAGGGGTTCTAAAAATGGTTAGATCGGGTCTAAATTTGGCCATGAATCTAATTAACTATTCTACACCAAATTTTGTCAAAATATGTCAAGGCTTGCGATTATTTTCCATATAAAGACTTCTATTGTAATAGGACCTTATATGGGGAGGGGGTTCTAAAAATGATCCGACCCGCTGAATTTTCAAAAGGCTTCCTCCTTGTACCAAGTTTCATAGAAATATCAGAAAAAATGCGACCTGTAGCTTGCGTATAAATTTACATGGACAGACAGACGGACATGGTTAAATCGATTCAGATTTTGATTCTGGATCGATTGGTATAATTGAAGGTGGGTGTGGCATTTGGCGTTTGCTTGTTACAAACATCCGCACAAACTTCATATACCCTTTTCCACAGGGTGGTGCAGGGTATAAATAGCAAGAAGAAGAAGAGGAACAGCAGCAACAAAATATATTATTCAGGCGTAATGACGATGTTGAAATATTGTAGTGATGCATAAAAATGTTTCGTGTCTTTATACAACACAATGTATATGCATCTATACACACGCACATCATACTCGTAAGTATGCATTTTACAGTATTATTTACGCAGAGAGAGGCAGAGAGAAGCGGACATTTTCATTTGCATTGTAGGTAGAAAATATCATAATGAATTATAAAGCAATTAAAGCCAAGCCAATGCCAAACAGTAATTGAAGTGATAATAAAGTAGACGACAATCCATTTCTACTTGTAGCGAGTGTATAAGAGATCACAAGTGAAGAGATAGAGTTGCAAGTACGTTGAGCAAGTCAAGTCTTATAAGTTTCAATTGGCTTTAAAAAAAAAAATCATCTCCTATATTAACATCTCATTCAAAGCCAATAAATTATCTAAATAAATAAAATATTTGATGGTGAGCGGTGAGCATGGAGGGAGGACTTTACCGAACATTTCATAAATGCGAACTGAGAAGTATACGTGGACGGGGGTATCAGACAGAGAGTCAAATTTTTCGAAATCGGTTAAGAGCCACACCCACAAAAGCTCAAATTTGGTATGCGTTCAATTTACTATGAGTTCTCATGATTTCAAAAATCAGAGACAAGTTCCCCATGAAAAGGCGCACTCTTTTAACAACCACCGAAATATGTTCTACATAATACCTTAGCGGTCGTACTCACTATCCAAGTGAATGAGTATCAGCTTCGCTCCATTTTCAGCACATCAATGTTTGAAGTCATTATTAATGTGGCAAAAATGTTCACTTTGTAGCTGTACTTTGGTGGTTGTGTGGATGTGTGGGATTTTTGCAAAGTGTGGACGTGATTTTTCATTGATTTAGTCTAATGTTAAGAGAAACTAAGAAGGCCGGTACAAAATTTCTGCTCAATGTCACAAATTTTGCAATCTTGAGCCTTTCAAGTGAGACCGACTCAGATGTTTTATACAAATATTGTATGCACCTAGAGCATAACAAGTGAAAGTGTTTTGGGCGGCCAAGCTCGACCATTCAACACTCTATACTACTTAGCTCCACAAATTATGTCAAAATTAGTTTAGTTGTGCCAGTAAACGCGAAGCATTGTCATATAAGTCTCTTCGTGATTTATCATTATATGAGGAGGGGCTCTAGAAATGATCCCATCAGGTCCAAATATTCAGCCATTTAACTATTCTTTACCCATTTTTATCAAAAACTATTAAGAACTGCAATTTTTTTTTTGTGCCATATAAAGACTTCTATTATAATAGGATCTTCGATTCGATTCGATTCATTACAGACGGATATGGTTAAATCGATACATATTGAAACTCTGAGTCGATCGGGTGTGGCATTTACCACAGGAGTTTAGAAGTTACAAACATCCGCACAAACTAGATATAAATATAGAGAGTTTATTACACCACATGTAGTGATGGTGGTCAAGGGTATAGAAATGTATTTGTAGCGTAAAAATTTATCATTTGAAGGCTAAAACTTCTTTTTTAAATTTTCACTTAAGTACAGTTAAGTATCATTATCAACAAAATGAAAGTTAGAAAGAAATACAAAAAATAAGAAAAAATAGAGAAACTTACCATTAATATAAAAAAAGAACGTCGGGAAACTAAAAAAGTTGAGCGGAGAGAGAGTGAGACAGTGAGATGTTTTAATAATCCCCTTGTACGTGGCAGCAATCGTTCCAGCCTTTTCGGCTATGTGATGATAATTTCAAGTTACAAGTTACAGCTGGTGTTGCTGATAGAACACACCTGAGAGAGGAAAAATCAATTCAAGGAACTGTCAACAGTTTAGCAGATAAGGAAAAAAAGACAAAGTGTAAAGAAAATCACACGATGCCATTGTGTTATTATGAATATCAAGATAGACAGCTCGGGGGAGTTGTGCTACAGCCACCCATCCACCGCACACCACATACCGAACTACTAATTTTTTATGTGTAATCGTGATATTAAGTATCGATAAAACACACTCACACACACATACACACACACAATCAATAAATTTGTTTCGTGTTCATAGCATGGCACCCAACCGAATAATTATTCATTTACAGATCAATATATTACATGTGGGGCATTACATGGAATTTAAGCTAATCTTTGTATGTGGGATGATATCTAAATGAAATGGGAGTAAGTGCATATGTATTGTACACACATGCACATACGCTAGACATGTACGTAATAGAACTTAATCAACACTATTGTTTGGATATACTTTCATGTGCATAATGTGTCACATTATAAGTAATGGCTGGGTTTTACTCATTTACGCACACAAGCCCGCTGCCATGAGAAGGATGTTATTTTAATTCTATTAAGGGAAACACACTTTGTAATTTTAATTGCTCGCTATGACACTTCGATATCCCGTAGAGTTTAGTTCGCTCTCTGCGTGATACCACTACTTACGAACAAAACAAAGGACAAAAACGAAAAACAAAAAAATATACACAAGTCGGGTCATCTTTTTCTGTTGGCGACCCCTTATTTAGAGAAGCATGCATTGCGAAATCCTAAATCTCATATTTACTTAACGAAATTAATATGCGAAACGGATTGTTTTCTGTTGTTATTCATTCATCCCATCTATCCATCCGACCAAGCAATCATTCATTCATTCATCCATCATAATAATCATTAGCGTAGTTGAGCGTAGCGTGTGTACTGTGTCTATGCACTATATTGCATAGCATAACGGACCTTCTATACGTGAAAATCAAAAAACAGAGAGAGAGCGAGAGAGGGTGGCTAGCACATAAACTGCCAATAGCGTTGCACGGTACCACTAGCAAAGTAGTGAATCATGCTGACAGACACAAAAGCAGTGATGGTGGTGGTGGTGGTGGTGGTGATGGTTTCATAAAGAATTACTAAACTAATACACTGGCACACAGCTTCACCTAACAGCCTCTGACAAACGAATACTCAAGCAGGATTTTTCATTCGCTTTAAAATGCGTTGTAGATTTTTTTCACTTATTCACATTATTTAAAAGAATTTGCTTTTTGTCTTCTCTAGCTTCTTTAGCTTACTCTTCTTGGTACGACACACTGTGTGAAGAGCTGCAATAAAAACGGCGCAGCAACAACAATACTCGGTGCTCTGCTAAACTGCCTTGTACCATATATATATTGCTCGTTACTTTTTATTGTTCTTCGTCATTGGACTTATTTGTTATAGTAAGTGTTGTGTTGCTTTTCTTTAACTTCCCCGAAGTGAAATGGTTTTTCCGGATTTTATACACTAAACTAAACGCTAAATCTTTCCTTATCGTTTCCGTATCGTCTATCCCAAAATGGCTTATCTAGAGCCGGCTCAACACAACATTCGACCGACCGAACGACAATGCAGCGGAACGACTAGCCAAACGACCGAATATGCGACAGAATATACGTTCACAAAAATTCATTTAATCGCAGCTCTGGTGCGACTACAACGCATACACACACACACGCACATAACCAGCCCATACATATGTTGCGCCCCGTTGTTGCCTATAATATACCAACACACACACACGCACTTAGTCGAAAGCACAGTTATATATTTTACGCGTGAGTGTGTGTATGTGTAAATTAATTTTAAGCGCCTCTAATTTTCCTAATTACTTTTTTATTAGCTGTATGTAATACAAATTTTATTACAGTAGTTTCAACTTAAATGCCAATTATATATCTTTATACACACACATTGGCTCACACAGTACAAATTTTCCCCATTTAAACACTGAGAAATGTTGGTTTTTACATCTTGAGTTTTACTGCTCTCGTTTTTTACTTCTTTTGCGTACACTTTTTCCCTTCTTGTTACTCACACTTTTTTTGTATTACTTGAAAATTTTTTCCTCAAGCACATTCACTGTATATTTTACTTCTTTAATGTGTTTTATTTCGGATATTTTATTTCACACTTTGATCAATTTTAACGGATACTTGTTATAAAAGTTGTTCGTCTTTTTTTATATTTTATATTAATACATTTAGTATTAAGTAAATGCACACAAAAGAGTTTTTTGCTATTCTAAACAAAGAGTAGAAGTTTTTCTTTGCGCACCAAATGGCAACCATTTTGTATTTGGCTGACAATAAAAATCAGGGTTGTACATTATTATTCGTAAAGCATTATTGCCACATTGCGTAAAATTCGACATAACGGTATCTGCTTAATATTTGAGATGCCAGGGAAAAGTACCGTAACATTTTACAATTTAATTTCATTCAATTTGGAATAAAAATAAATCTTCGAAAATATGATGAGGTCATTATAATATATAAATAAGTTTAAAACAAATCCTATTCGCAAAATATGGTTATTTTTAAAAGTTTTAGTTTTGGCAATGCTGTTTAATATAAAGTATCCTTTACTTCCACAATGTATTGTACCTGTTTTCAGGTATCCGAAATTAAGTGTTCCTGCCGCTATGAATAGTCTAAACATTCCTACGGACTTTGGTCCCGACTCTGGGGGCCGTGTCAAGGGATTAACAATTATAAAGCCGATAGTTTATGGTAATATGGCGCAATCTTTTGGCAAGAAACGCGAAGAAGACGGTCATACACATCAATGGAAAGTGTACGTGAAGCCATATAACAATGAGGATATGTCGGTATATGTAAAAAAAGTTCATTTCAAATTACACGAAAGTTATGCCAATCCGAACCGTATTGTAACGAAACCACCCTATGAAATAACGGAAACAGGTTGGGGTGAATTTGAAGTGGTTATTAAAATATATTTCCATGATCCCACCGAACGGCCCGTAACTTGTTATCATATATTGAAGTTGTTCCAATCGCCTGTTGTTGATGGTAGTGATCAATTGGCCACCACCACAATGGATACAAAAAATAACTTGGTATCCGAATCGTACGAGGAAATGGTTTTTCAAGAGCCCACCCAATTAATGCAACACTTTTTAATGAATGTACAACCACTGACACATGGCCCTTACACTCACTACACAGATTGTACGTAAATGTTTTATTTCAATCGAACATATTACACAAACATTTTTACTTACAGTTGAAGTGAAAAAGAAAAAAACTCTGGATAATATTTTAACAGTAAAGAAAAAAGTTAAATCGGAGATAAACAGCTTAATGGACCAGCTGAAGTTGGCTAGAGAAACTATTACAAAATTCAAAGGAGAATTAGCTAAAGTACAAAAACCAAACGCCACGTAATATTTTATTTCACTTGAAACCTTTATATACATAAAATAAATGTTGATTTTAGTGATTTATAACATTTTATTATTAAACAAGTTGAAATGTGACTTCAAGAACTTAAGCGTGACTGTCCATAAACTGTAATTCTGAGAGTAGCAGCAGTGTGTTGGGTAATGGTCGAGGTTGTGGTGATAGAATCATTATCGATTGTCGCTCCATATCAACTTCGGTTCTGAAAAGATATCGAATTATCGTAAATAACCGCGAAAGCTACGTAATTAAAAACTCTCTGTACATACACACATATAAAACCAGCTAAATTAGTACCTATTACATCTTCCTCAATGGACTCGGCAAAACTTACAGATAGTATATGATGCAGTAGGGATGGACTAGGTGTGACCGCTATTAATTTCGTTCGACTATCTTCAGCCTGTGAAGGAAAATAATTCATGTATTTCGTTATTTATATATCACCTGCGCGCACGTACCTTCATGCCCACTGGCATTAAGCATTCGGGTAAGGAAGGGGCACCAATTTTATATAATTTTAAATCGGCAAATTTAATTTCAAATGAAAACGGATACAACGGCGTTTTGCTACCATAGAAATATTGCTTTATACGCAAATCTCTAGATTCGGCTCTCAAGTCTCGGCTACGCTCTACAACACCGCCGCTCTTTGGCAGTAGAACCACACGCACAAATGAAGGCATATCACGCAATAATTCGTTATATAAGCGTTCCTGATCCAACACAAATATAGCATTTACTTCAAACGATTGAGCCGTATGCACTAGATTTGTGTAACCGGCTCTCTTTACCCAACCGCATGTGTTTATTATTATGCCAGAATGTTTAGCTGCAAGAAATTGACAAAAATGCTTCTCATGGAATGTATATTAAACTAAATGATATGTCCCACATACTTCTCTTATTCACATTCATTGATTCCAAAGTTACTTCGGCCATTTTACTTATCACCGTTTTATATAGAATACCATTGCCACTAGGTGTCTTGTGACCAAAATGATAGACTAAGGGTGCATTTTGTGAGAAGCCCTCTTCAATGCTAGCTGGACGCTCTATTAATATAGAAGCAATTGTACCAGGTATTGACATGGCACCTTGACCCACATCTGTATCAGCATATAACGGTCTGCGGCCCAAACGTACAGCGTAATTCAATAATAAACGACATAATGTGCTTTTCCCCACATCCATAGGACCCACCACCATTACAATAGGGCCCCGTTCATCTTTCTCTTCGGCTCTAACGCGCATTTGCTCAAGCGCTGCATGACAATTTAAATATTGAATCATAGGTGTCTCTTTGGATATGTAACTGCCTTCAGTTTTGCCGTTCAAATGTAAAACACAACCTTGATATGTGAAAATGGCCACCTTCGCACCCACAGTAAATTCATATTTTTCATTTATAACCAATTCAGTGCCAAACAATTCCGCAAAACCCGATATTAACTACAAGGGGACAATTACATGATAAATGAGTTGGGAAAAGCAATGTTTGGCGAATACATACGGTCACATAAACCTTGGTGTTTTTGTCTTCCACTTCGAAGCGCAATTCCGAATCGGCCTCCAACACGTATTCCGCATAATCTTTAGTATTTTCGGTCATTGTATTCGGCTATTTCCACAAAAATTACATATATTTCGTTGTATCCATTAAATTTAATTATATTTTCTGTAAATTTGTTTTTTATAAATTTAAAATCATTTACTGTAAACCGTCTACACAAACGCACCAAACACTTGCTATTCAGCCGTACGTTAATAATTCTTTGTGAATATCAAAAAAGAAGAGGTTTGACAACAATCTTAATGAGTATTTCAAAAAATTAATTAAAAAATATAAAATACTTGGAAATGTCTAACATTTATATTCAGGAGCCGCCCACATCTGGGAAAGTATGTTATAAAAGGCTCTTTATTCATAGTTTATTCTTTTAAATCATTCCATTTAGGTTCTATTAAAAACTACCGTGGGGGATATTGATGTGGAGCTATGGTCGCGAGAATGTCCCAAGGCGTGCAGAAATTTTGTTCAGCTTTGCATGGAAGGCTACTACGTTAATACAATATTTCATCGCGTAGTCAAGGGTTTCATAGTGCAAGGCGGTGATCCTCAGGGTGATGGCACCGGAGGAGAATCTATATATGGTCGACCATTTAGAGATGAATTTCATTCAAGGCTGCGCTACACTCGGCGCGGGTTGGTTGGTATGGCCAATTCCGATAGAGATGACAACGGATCACAATTCTTTTTCACTTTGGGTCCTACCCCCGAATTGCAAAATAAACATACTTTGTTTGCTAAAGTTACTGGCGACACATTGTTCAATATGTTGAAATTAGAAGATGGCTTGGTCGATCACAATGAAAAGCCCATGTATCCGCATAAAATATTAAAAACTGAAATTCTCAATAATCCTTTCAATGATATTGTACCAAGAGAGTTACACATCGGTGAAAAGAAGGAAAAAAAGAGGGACAAAAAGGGGAAACCAAAAGGAGTCAAGTTTGTATCTTTGCGTCTCGTATCTCGTTCACATAATTGTTTATTGTAATTTTTAAGAAATTTCGGTTTATTGTCGTTTGGTGAAGAGGCTGAGGAGGATGAAGAAGAAACCAATCAATTTGTACAGAAAAATCTTGGCAAACCCAAGTCTATGCATGATGTGGTTGATGATCCCAAATTAAGCAAAGAAGCGATCAAGGTAGAATCCCACACAAATGATGATGAAAGTGATCCAGAAGGAGAGAGAAATGTGACCGTTGAGGAGGAAAATGTGGATGAAGAAGAAATGCAAGAACGTAGGCAACGCATTAGGGAAAAATTAAAGTCTAATCGCATTAAGGTAGAATTAGAGAACAAGGACGAAGACGATGACATCCTCCTGACAAATGATGATAAGAAGGCAAAGGAAAAGATGCAGAAAAAGTAAGCTTCTCTCTATGTTTTTGTTTACTTATCAAAGATGCACCGCTGCTTACATTGATTCATTCTGTGTATAAAATTCATATAGAGAAGAAATTCGTCGCGAAATTATTTCTCTAAAGAAACAATATCAACATGAAAGAAAAATTAAAGATAAACTTTTGGAGAAGGATGCCACGAAAGAAGCTAAAAAAGATACCATGAAAAAAGACGAAGAAGACAATGAAATGGTTAAACAATTTGTAGAAGAAAAGGAGAAATATGAATACATCAAATCTAAAATTCCTCTAAAAGGCGCCAGCAGGTATAATAAAAACTCCAAATGATTCAAAGAACTTGCCTTGCTCAGCATTCATGTTCATTCTTTTTAGAGAAGAGTTCACTTTGAATTTATTGTCGAAATTTCGAAACAAACTGAGTGCTCTTAGACAAAAAGGAGAAGAGGAAGAGGAGCAACAACAAACACCTGCTAATTTCGATGATACCGTGATTGAGAAAGAAATTCAAGGCGATGATTGGATGCGTCATACATTGAAGTTTCAAAGTGAAACTCCGACATTAGCGAAGGATGCCTCAACCAAGAGTGATGACTGGTATGACGTGTACGATCCACGTAATCCCCTTAACAAGAGGAAGCGTAAAGAAGGCAACGATAAGAAAATAAATAAAAACAGCCATTGAACATCAGTCCACAATTTTTTTCGCATACACACATAATTGAATGTAAACACAGTGGAGTAGTGTATGAAAATTCCTATTTAAATTTAATTTTTAATAAATCACTGGTTTAATATGTGCCGTGTGTGCAGCAGATTAATTATTCTTTTGGAAATACTTGGTTTTCTCCAGGGGATTGGGTACAATCTGAAAAAGAACAACAGTAATGTGTTGTATTAAAATTATGCGACCAAATGAATTACCGTGTCGGCGCCAGGTTTCCAACCAGCTGGACAAACTTCACCGTGTGTATCAGTGTACTGGAAAGCTTGTACCAATCTTAAGGTTTCGTCGACAGATCGCCCCACTGGTAAATCATTCATTGTAATTTGTCGCACTACACCACGCTGATCGATGATGAATAGGCCGCGCAATGTATGACCCAAGTCATCCAAATACACGCCATAATCTTTGCTAATTTTATGTGTCAAATCCGACAACAGCGGTATTTTCACATTGCCGAGACCCCCTTCTTTCCGTGGTGTATTTATCCAAGCCAAATGGGTAAAGTGGGAATCAACGCTACAAGCTATAACTTCAGTATTTATTTTATGAAATTCCTCAATGCGATCCGAAAAAGCTATAATTTCAGTAGGGCAAACAAAAGTGCTGTAAATGCATGAAAATGTCCTTTCACTAAGTTATGCGTCATTGACTTTTGGCAACTTACAAATCCAAAGGATAAAACAGTAAAACAATATATTGACCCAGATACTGGTTCAGAGATAATTTTACGATTTCATTGTTTAAAACCGCTGTACCTTCAAAATAAGGCGCCGCCCTAGAAACTGAAAAATTCACAAATAGACTTGAATCCGAAATATTGTGAAATATATTCAAAACACATACTGGCAGCTTTAGTGCTTCGTAACGTATGATCTCCCTTAAGAGCCTCTGCAGGATATACGGAACCACCCGCAAAGGAATGACAAGAATCTGTATCTTCCACACACAAGGCGCCGTGCATAAAAGTTAAATCGAGTAATAAAACGCAGCATATAGTTAAAAGTAACATGTTTGCGCTGCTTTAGTTCTTCAGTTCTAAATACTTGGATAAGATATGAATTTATATTAAATTGTTTATAACCGGTGGGAGGATTTAAGCCACGCAACCAACTTTCAAAATCTCATTTATTCAAGTGTAATCCCTACGCGCGCGTTGCATAAGTTTATTACAACAATGTAAACAACAATTTCTTATTGAAGAATTACTTCAAATAAATCCTTTTATAAAATATATTCAATAAAATATGTTGATGTTCCTCAAAAGTTTTTTCTTGTTAAAAAAAAATTATCAAAGCCGGTAAAAGAAGATAAGATATCAATTAATAACTTTCAAGCTGAGTTTTGCAACATTTAGCAACTTTTCTGGCGCCAGACAAACTGTTATAATTAGTTTAAATTAGTTGCCATCACTGATTGATAGTTTTTCTACTATGTCAACATATCTAGGAAATAAATTAGTTTTTAATTGGTATTTATATGTTTTGGGGGTTTTGTCGTTCCATTTGTGCGTGCCAAATAAACGAATTAAATTTGAATTTTATATAAAAATAATAGCAGTGAACCAAAATTGTAGTGTAATAATTTGAAATCAAAACTGATCAAAATTTCTGTAAACTTGAAAGGTTACATTTTTATTTCCGGTTCTACTGGATTAGCAGCAAGAAAAGTGCAATAACCTTGAAAGCTATCATAAGGCCAGGGTTAAATTTTGTGGTGGCTTTTCCATTTGAAAGAGAAACCTTTTTCCT